>CANTUT010000049.1:172500-535387 GCA_947687605.1 Reutealis trisperma
TGGAGGATAGCATGAAAGAGGAGGAGGCCCAAGGAAGGAATTTTCATTATCCAGACAGCGGAATGGTTGAGCTAAGTAGGAAGTCCCCACTTGTGGCAAATGTGGAAAGAAACATTTTGGAATTTTTCAAAAGGATTCTGGAGCATGACTTAAGTGTAGGCAAAGGGGACACTTCATTAAAGACTGCCCTCAGATGAGAAATCAAGGGAATGTGACCACAGCACTTCCACAATCTAGACCATTCCAATCGCAAGGGCAAGGAGCCAAGAATAAGGGGCCAACTATTGGGAATGTACTAGTGACAGATGATAGGGGCAAGGGTTGAGTCTTAGCTTTAAATTAGCAAGAGGCTCACGCTGCACACACAGCCATCATAAGTATCATCCCCATCCAAAATTCTAGTGCAAAATGTTTGATTGACTTTGGTGTTACCCATTCTTTTGTGTCACCTTATTTTGCTAAGAGTCTGGGTAGAAATAAGGAATTAATGAGTGAACCTTTAGTAGTATCAACTCCTTTAGGGGAGGTGATGGAAGTAAAGTATGGGTTTAAGGGATACAAGGTAGATATTAATGGACAAAAACTTCCTATAGAATTGCTAGATTTTGGATGTACTAGAATTTGATATGATATTAGGGATGGACTGGTTATATGACCATAGAGCTCGTATCAACTATAGAGAAAAGCTTGTTGAGTTTTGAGACAAGAATGGAAAGGAGTTCATGTATCAAGGAGATAGGATTGAGAATCTTTTGAATTTGATATCAGCTTTGGGAGCAAGAAGGATGTTAAAGAAAGGGTGTTAACCATACTTAGCCCATATAATTGATACAAACAAGGAGGCTACCATTCGAGACAAGAGCATTCCAGTGGTGGAGGAATTCATGGACATCTTTCCAGAAGACCTACCTGGAATACCACCTGATCATGAGATTGAGTTCAACATTGAACTGCTACCTAGTATGTAACCTATATCGATACTGCCATATCGTATGGCACTAATAGAGTTAAAAGAATAAAAAATGCAACTGCATGATCTACTCGACAAGGGTTTTATCTGACTGAGTAGCTCACCATCGGGCACTCCAGTGTTGTTCGTAAAGAAGAAGGATGGCTCATTCCAGATGTGCATCGATTATTGCCAACTTAACAAAGTCACTGTGAAGAATAGGTATCCTCTGCCAAGGATCAATGATCTTTTTGATCAATTGCAAGGAGTTGGCCACTTCTCCAAGATTGACTTAAGGTTTGGCTACCATTAACTAAAGGTCCATGGAGAAGACATCTACAAGATTGCCTTCCGTATTAGATATTTCACAGCTCTGCCATTTGGTCTAACAAATGCTCCTGCTGCTTTCATAGACTTAATGAATCGAGTATTCAAGCCATTTCTTGATAAGTTTGTGATCGTGTTCATTAATGACATCCTAATTTACTTTAAGAGTAAAGAAGAGCATGAAGAACATTTGAGGATCATGCTGCAAACATTACGTGATCATCAGCGTTATGCTAAGCTATCTAAGTGTGAGTTTTGGATAGAGTCTATCAACTTTCTTAGACATGTAGTAAGTAATGAGGGGATCCAAGTTGATCCTAAGTAAGTTGAAGCGGTAGCAAGTTGGCCATAGCCCATAACAATTTTGGAAGTATGAAGTTTCCTGGGCATGGCTGGATATTATCACAGGTTCGTACAAGACTTTTCCAAGATAGCAGCCCTATTGACCAAGTTGACTAGAAAGTAAGTTAAGTTTAATTGGGAAGAGTCCTATGAGGAGAGCTTTCAGAAGCTAAAGAAATGCTTGATATTGGCCTTAGTTTTGGCATTACCCAAAGGAGAAGAAGGATTCACTATCTACTGCAATGCTTTGAGAGTAGGACTTGGATGCACCTTAATGCAAAATGGTAAATTCATCACCTATGCTTCATGACAACTAAAGAGGCATAAAGTGAATTACCTTACTCATGATTTGGAATTAGCTACTGTAGTATTCACTTTAAAGATCTGGAGACATTAAATGTATGGACCAAAGTGTGAGATCTACACAGACCATAAGAGTCTTTAGTACATCTTGAGCCAAAGAGACCTCAACATGAGGCAAAAGAGATGGGTTGAACTATTGAAGGACTATGACTATCAGATTCTCTACCATCCAAGAAAAGTAAATGTGGTGGTGGATGCCTTGAGTCGAAAATCAATGGGAAGCCTAGCCTATATGGATGTTTGAAAGAGGCCGATCATGAAGGAATTAAAGGAGTTATTTAGCCAAGGCCTGAGGTTAGAGATTGGAGGATCGAGAGTTTTAGTAGCTCATTTTCAAGTGAAATCTAAGCTAATGGAAGAAATAAAGAATTCACAAGATAAAGACACACGCATGGTAGAGTTAAAGGATGAGACGACATAAGGGAAGCACTCTGAGTTCAAAGTGGTCAAAGTGCCAAAATAGAGTATGCGTGCCTGATGTGGATGGATTATGAGAAAAGATATTAAAGGAGGAACATTAGACACCTTATTGTGCTTGTCCTAGAACTATAAAGATGTACCATGATGTGAAAGCTAATTATTGGTGGCTTGGACTAAAGAAGGATGTGGCAAAGTTTGTAGTATCTTGTCTAACTTACCAACGAGTCAAGTATGAACATCAATGACCCTCTGGGTTGCTACAAGAAATTTGACTACCTAAATGGAAGTGGGAGTGCATCACTATGGACTTTGTAGTTGGTTTACCTAGAACCTCTAAAGGATATGACTCTATATGGGTTATAGTGAACCGACTGACAAAGTCTGCTCATTTTCTAGGAGTTAAGACCATATATTCCGCAACCCAGTATGCACAGTTGTATATGGACGAGCTCATGAAACTTAACGGAGTGCCAATTTCCATCATCTCGAATTGTGGCACTCAATTTACCTCCAGGTTCTAGTAGAAGCTATAAGAAGCATTGGGAATGCAATTGGACTTCAGTGCTACATTCCACCCTCAAATGGATGGATAGTCTAAAAGGACAATTCAAACACTAGAGGATATGTTAAGGATGTATGTTCTGGACGTTGGTGGTAGCTAGGATAAGTACCTACCTTTGATTGAATTTGCCTACAACAACAGCTATCATTCGTCCATCGGCATGGCACCATATAAAGCTTTATTTAGGAGGAAATGCTGTTCTCCAGTTTACTGGGTAGAGCCTGGAGACAAGTATATGGAAATGCCAGAGTTGCTTAAGAAGACTACTAAGAAGGTACCCTTGATTCAAGATTGACTAAAAATGACTTTTAGTTGATAAAAAAGCTATATAGACCCAAAAAGGAAGGACATACACTTTGCTGTGGGAGATCATGTTTTCTTGAAAGTCTCTCCAATGAAAGGTGTTATGAGGTTTGGCAAGAAGGGGAAGTTATCACCTCATTTTGTCAGTCCTTTTGAAATCTTGGATAAGGTTGGGGAAGTATCTTATAGACTTGCCTTGCCCCCAACTATGGCGCATGTGCATCTTGTGTTTCACATCTCTATGTTAAGGAAGTATGTGTCAAATCCATCTCATGTCCTATCACCTCTAAACTTTATGTTAGATGAGCAGCTATCCTATGAGGAATCACCAATAGACATAGTAGATCAACAAGTGAAGAGGTTAAGAAACAAGGAGATACCCATGATTAAGGTTCAATGGCAAAATCATGGAGTAGATGAGTGCACTTGGGAAGCCAAGGAGGAGATGCAGCATAAGCATCCTTAGCTTTTCAAGACTAGTTATGTAAGAATTTAAATTTGAGGATGAATTTCTTTTAAGGGGGTGGGGGGAGAATGGAATAATCCATACCTACTCTAGAAATTTTTATGACAATTTGCTTAATTTAGAACTAGTAAAGCGAAGTGTGTGCTTTATGGAAAATTTATGTGCTATGTGATCGATGAGTATGTGGCATGTTAAATTATTTTTAATATGCATAATATGAGTTGTTATTGTGTAATAAATGGTTTACATGAAGTGCATTAGCATAAAATAATTTATTTTAAATAAAATGAATTTTCATGCATAAAGGCACTTTTTAAGCATAGAATAATTTTATGAGTATTTTAAAATAATTTCTAAATAAATGTTTGGGGGAAATATTATAGAAAATAATAAGAAAAATATTTTATTTTTAATTTCCTATAATCAGCCCTAAATTAAATAAAAAGGCCAAATACCTAAAAGGTAATATTGGAAATTGTCCAAAACCCTACGTTTAAATACCAAATTTTTGGCCAGCCTTAGTGTTCTAGCAGCCATTACTCCATTTTTCTGTATTTTGATAGAAAAATTCGCTCAAAAAAATTCTCTCTACCGAAATTAAGAAAACACCTTTCAACTTTGCGATTTCTTGACCATAATCATAAGTTTTTCTTCTCTTTCAATTCCTTAATTGATTTCTATGAATTAAATTATGAGAAAATTCATTTTACTTGGGTATTTATTGATTTTTATAGATTTAATTCATTTTGGATGATTTTTTGTAACAACTCACATCTACCTTAGGAGTTTTAGTGACAAATTATTTGAATTTAGGGTTATTATGACAAATTGTGTGACTATACGAAAAATCATGTGTGACATAATTTATGATTTTGGGCCATGTTAAATTAATTTTAATATGCCTAATATGAATTATTATTATGAAATAAATGATTTAAATAAAATGAATTAGCATGAAATAATTTATTTTTCATAAAATGAATTTTCATGTAAAAAGACGATTTTTAAGCATAAAATAATTTTATGAGTATTTTTAAAATATTTTTAAATAAATATTTTGGGGAAAATTTTAATGAAAATAATAAGAAAAATATTTTTATTTTAATTACCCACAATGAGCCCCTAATTTAAATAAAAAGTTCAAATACCCAAAAACTCACTACAGTAAAACACTCCTAAGTTAGCTCATTAAGGGTAATCTTGGAAATTGCCCAAAACCCTACAAATAAATATCAAAAATTTGGTCAGCCCTTCATTCTAGCAGCCACCACACTATTATTCATTATATTGGTAGAAAAATTCTTTCAAAATTATTCTCTTTACCAAAATTCATAAAATATTTTCAAATTTTACGATTTTGCGACTGTTTCGTAAGTTTTTCCTTTTCTTTCAATTTACTATTTATTTTTATGAAATTAATTATGGGAAAATTATTTTAAACTGAATATTTACTATTTTTACTAATAAAATTTGGGCTAGGTGACTTCTTGTGAGAAAAATCAATCTTTCTACTGAAAGCACCAACCTCTTTACGCAATTTCACCAAAGGTCAATCCTATAACTCAAAAATCAAAATTTTCAAACATAAATTCATTAAGGGGGGTAGCTACTATATATTTAGATTCTAAACTAATTTTTGATGTGTTTTGATGAAAAATGTTGGATTAAATCATATTTTATATATTACTGTAATAACCGAAAAGTTTCAAAAAAAAAGAAATTCAAGATTTTCATCTTAGAACTTAAAAGTTGGAAAATTCTATAATTAAGTATATATATGGCTGCCAATTTGTGTATGAAGGAATTCTAAACTGATATTTGTTTTGTTTGGATGAAAATTAATGATTTAAATTATGTGTTTATATATTATTGTAATTAATGGAAAGCGCGAAAAGCACGAAAACTCATGATTTTCACTCTAAACCTTAAAACTTGGAATTTTCATATATAATTATGATCTATGGCTTTTGATTCATACATGTGGATGTTCTAAACTAATATTTGCTATGATTGAATGAAAAATAATGGTTTAAAACACCAACTTACATATTACTGTGATGACCAAAAAATACCGAAAACAAGAAAGGTTCATGGTTTTGCATCCTAAAAACTAAAATTGGAATTTTCATGTATATGTCACACCTATTATTGCTGATTCATATAGATTGATGTTCTAAAATGATTTTTTTTGTATTTACATGAAAAATCTTGGTTCAAACCATGTTTTCACATATTACTGTAATAGACGGAAAGTGCGAAAAGTAAGAAAAATTCAGTTTTCTCTTAATAGGGTATTCGGCCTACCATGGGATTTTTATCCCAATGTCCATAATTTTTATGTGATATATTTTAATGATTATTGACATGTATGTATGCATGATAAATGGTCAAATTTCATGTTGGTTAAAGGAATGACTCTAGACAAGCCTAGAGGCACTTTGGTATACTTAAGATATACCTAAGGTATCTTAATCTTATGTTGTGATTAGAATGTGAATATGATTGGAAAATATGGAAATAGATTTTATGATGACTTGATAATGAATTAATGATTCCAAATTGATGAGGAGATTGATTAAATGAATGGGCCATCAGAGTTAAGCATGACATTTGAAAGGTCATTTGTTAAGTTGACATATATGGAAGTGTTAAGTATGCTAAGTTGATTGATAAAGTGAATTGATATTAAGATAATAATATTTTGTTGACCTTAGAAAGGTATTGACATTAATTATGATGTGTTTGCATATGGGCATATAAAGGCTAAGTGTGCAAGACTTTTAAAAGTCAACAAGTTATATGCAAATGATGAGTGTACTTATATGTGCAACTCTAAGTGTATGTGAATGTTATATGTGACTGGGGTAGTTATGGGATAGGATAGCATCATGATCAAATAAATACTAAGTATTGAATTAAATATTATAATAGAGCTTGAGGAGTCTTAGAAGTTCAAGGGCTATGTGTATTAGGAGCAAAGGAAACATAAGGTGAGTAAACATTATTCTATTGTTACAAGTTCAAGCTATCATGATTATGTTATGGGAACCTTTGAGATTCTTGAAACCCAAGTTCACTTCCATTTTAAATTTGACTATGTGATTTCTTTGTTAAGCTTGGGTTGCCAAAGGACATTTGGTCCAAAACCATTTTTGACTATCCAATGATAATACCTTTGTGATTATTACCCAAATTAATATTCTTTTTGAAACTACACTATCATTGTATCTTTTGTTTGAAAGTTAAATTACTACTGCTGTTAGGATACTTGTTATTATTGCCTTATGTGATATTGTTATTTGTGATTACCATTGGCTCTAGCTATGGTACTTTTAACCTTTTATGTAGAAATCCTCATGCTGATATGGGTAATCATCGAAACCTGTGCATATGGTCTTAACGCGATGGATAGGAATTGTGTATCTACCTTAGCTAGAAGGGGCGGTTCTAGCAATGGAGGCTGATCAATTTTAGGACTTTTAAGTATCAGGTTAGGAGTTGGAATTTGGTATGAAGCCATCTCTCCTTCGAGTGAATGAGCTAGCATAGTCATTTACTCTTATTGGGTGTTAAATGTTATAAGTGTGATTTCTGCAACTTGTTGAATTGGGAAACTTGCTAAATTGAAAAAAAAAACTTGCTAAATTACATCTTTGATTCATGAATTTTAAATCATGAACTATGTGTTATATGTGATGGGCTTTCTTGAAAAAATTGGATATGTGATATCATTTATGCTATATTATTTACTCATTGAGATCATCTATCTCACTCCTTCCCTGTATGGTTCCAAGTGAGCAAATATGAGGAGGCAAGGTGATGGCTCAAGCATTCTACTTCGCTTGGGGATTCCTTGTCAAAGTCTTTAATAATATTATGTTATGAAGAGATATTCATAGATGCTACGAGAGTTTATTTTGGGATATTAATTATTGATGATTTGTCTTAAAACTTTAATGTTATTTTTCTTATAAGATGTTTCCCAAATGTTTTACTAAACTATTCTTCCGCATATTGAGGTTTCCTATATTATTAGATATTTAAGTTAATGCATTGGGTTTGGTACAATCCTAAGCATGAATTATATATGTATAAGTGGGTTCTATAGGTATGGGTGACCTTATGTCTCCCCATGTTGTAGGACCGTCATATTTTTGAAGTTGGGATGTGATAGTTTTTGAAAGAGAAATTTAACTCTCTACTGAAAACATAAATCTTTCTATGCGATTTTTCCAAAGGTGAATTCTACAACTCAAAATTGAAATTTTCATGCATAAACATTACCAAAGGGGATTTCTGCATCATTGAATTCTAAACTGATTTTTGATGTGTTTAGATGAAAAATATTGAATCAAATCATATTTCTGCATATTATTGTAATGACTAAAAAGTTTCCGAAAACAAGGAAATTCAAGATTTTTATGCTAGAACTTAGAAGTCAAAAAATTCCACGATTTCATGCGCATATGGCTGCCGAATTATAGTGATTGGTGTTCTAAACTGATATTTGTTTTTTTAGATGAAAAATAATGATTTCAATCATGTGTTTATATATTACTGTCATGATCGAAAAACATCAAAAAGCTTGAAAACTCAAGATTTTCTTTCTAAACCCTAAATTTTGAATTTTCATGCATGAAAGACATCCATGGCTACCAATTTGTACATATTGATGTTCTAAACTAATATTTGTTGTGATTGAATGGAAAATAATGATTTAAACCACATGTTTACATGTTGCTGTAATGACCATAAAGTACCAGAAACAAGAAAACTCATGGTTTTTCATCCTAGAACCTAAAGTTTGAAAATTTCATTCACATGGATTTATTTATCGGCCAATTCCTACATGCTTATATTCTAAAATGATTTGGTTATATTCTTAAAAATCTTGGTTCAAACCATGTTTCTACATATTACTGTAATAGACAGAAAGTGCGAAAAGTAAGAAAATTCAGTTTTTCCTTTAATAGAGCATTTGGCCTACATTGGGATTCTTATCCCAATGTCCATAATTTTTTGCAATGTATTTTGATGATTATTGACATGTATGAATGGATGATAAATGATTAAATTGTGTTAGTTAAAGGAATCACCCTAGACAAGACTAAAAGCAATTTGGTATACTTAAGGTATCTTAACCTTAGGTTGTAATTAATATGTGAATGTGATTGGATAATATGGAAGTAAGTTATATGATGATTTGATAATGAATTAGTGATCTTGAATTGATGAAGAGATTGTTTGAATGAATTGGTCATAAGAGATAAGCTTGACACTTAAAGGGTTATTTGTTAAGTTGACATATATGGAAGTGTTAAGTATACTAAGATGATTGTTAAAGTAAATTGACATTAAGATAATGATGTTGTGTTGATCTTAGAAAGATATTGACATGAATTATAATATGATTTTTGTATAGGCATATAAAGGCTAAATGTGCAAGACTTTTAAAGCCAACCTGTATGCGCAAGTGATGAGTGCACTTCTATGTGCAACTCTAAGTGTATATGAATATTATATGTGTATGGGGTAGTTATGGGATAGGATAGCAACATGATTAAATAAATACTAAGTATTGAGTTAAAAATTATGATAGAGCTTGAGGAGCTTTAGAGGTTGAAAAGGGCTACGTGTACTAAGAGCGAAGGAACCACAAGGTGAGTAAACACTGTAATCTCGCTACAAGTGTGAGTAACATTATGTTATGCTACAAATATGTGATATCATGTTATGAGAACCTTTGAGATCTTTGAAACCGAAGTTCTTCCTATCCTCAAATATGATTAAATCATTTCTTTGTAAAGCTTAGGTTGCCAAAGGACAATTGGTCATCCAATGATAATTCCTTGTGATTATTGCCCTAACCTATATTCTTTTTAGAACTACACTATTTTTGTATCTTTTGCTCAAAAGTTAAATTACCATTGTTATTGTGATATATGTTATTATTGCATTAAATGTTTTTGTTATATGTGAATACCATTAGCTCTAGCTATGGTACTTCTAACCCCTTATGCAGAAGTCCTTGTACCGATGTGGGTAATCATTGGAACCTGTGCACACAGTCTTAAATTGATAGATATGGGTAGTGTATCCACCTCTCTTAGAAAGGGGCAGTTCTAACTATAGGGCTTGATTAGCTTCACGCCTTCTATGTGATAGGAGTTGGAATTTGGTTTAATGCCACCTCTCCTCTATGTGTTGGAGTGATAGAGCAACAACCTTCACTCGTTCACTCTCTATATGTTATAAGTATGATTTCTACAAACTTGTTAAATTGAACCCTTGCTAAATTGCAACTTGATTCATAAATTATAAATCATGAAACTATATGTATAAGCTATGAGTTTCCTTTTCAAAGGAATATATGTTAATGTATGTGCTATATCATTTACTTATTGAGATCATCTATCTCACCCCTTTTTCTTTCCTTGTGTGGTTCCAGGTGAGCAAATGTGAGGAGGTAAGGAGATGGCTTAAGCATTCTACTTTGCTTAGGGATTTTTTGTCAAAGTCATTAATAATACCATGCTGTGGGGGATTGTCATTAAATGCTCCAGGAATATTTATTTTTGATGTTTATTTTGAGATATTATTTATTAAGGTTTTCGAATGGATTATGAATATTATTTCCTTATGAGTTATATGTGAAGTGTTAATTATTGTCTTCCGCAACTAAAGGTTTTTATATAACATTTTAAATGAGTTATTGTACAAGGTTTGGTACGATCCTAGGCATGACTTATGTATATGTAAGTGGGTTCGACGAGTGTGGATGACCTTATGTCTCCTCATGTTCTAGGACCGTCATATCTCTAAAGTTGGGGTGTCATAGACTCATATGATATGAATGACATTATGTGACTACTTAGTTATTTGGCTTGGGTTTGATTTTTAACTATTGCCTATGAGATGACTGAATTTTATATGATAAGAGAGTTCATCACATTATAAGTTATGTGATACAAAATAATGATAGAATTTTATATGATAGGGGAGTTCATCACACTATAAGTTATGTGATACAAAATAATGATACATGATAAATGCCATGATATGCGATATATGTTATGTAATATGTGCCCTGTGATGTGATACTATATGATGTGTGCTCATGTTAAATGCAAGGTAAGTATAATAATTTTGATGGTGGGGTTAAATAGGTAGAGATAAGGAGTTAATGAATGAACCCTTAGTAGTGTCAACTCCTTTGGGAGAGATGATTGAAGTAAAATACATTTTTGAGGATTGTGAGGTAGATATTGACGGATGGAAACTTCCAGTGGAATTGTTAGAACTTAATGTACTAGAATTCGATGTAATCATAGGAATGGATTGGCTATATGAGCATAGAGCTCGTATTAACTATAGAGAGAAGCAAGTAGAATTTTGAACCAATAATGGGGGAAAGTTTATATATCAAAGAGATAGGAATGAGAACTCTCTGTGTTTGATATTAGCTTTGGGAGCTAAAAGGATGTTAAGGAAAGGGTGTCAAGTATACTTAGCTCACGTAGTCGATACCAATAAGGAAGCCGTTATTTATCGCAAGAGCATACCAGTGGTGGACGAGTTCATGGATGTCTTTCCAGATGATTTATCTAGAATAACACCTGATCGTGAGATCAAGTTCAGTATCGAATTGTTACCGAGTTTGCAACCTATATTGATACCAACATTTCGTATGGCACTGGTAGAGTTGAAAGGGTTAAAGACACAACTGCACGATCTACTCGATAAGGGTTTTATCCAACCTAGTACTTCCTCATGGGGTGCTCTAGTGCTATTTGTGAAAAAGAAAGATGGCTCGTTTTGTATGTGTATCGATTACTGTCAGCTAAATAAGGTCACTGTGAAGAATAAGTATCGTTTGCTAAAGATAAACAATCTATTCAATCAACTGCAAGAAGCTGGTTACTTCTCTATGATTGACTTGAGGTTCGATTGTCATCAGTTAAAGATCTGTGGAAAAGACAAATGCAAGACTGCATTCCATACAAGATACGATCACTATGAGTTCATAGTCCTACCATTCAGTCTGATGAATGCTCCAATTATTTTTATAGACTTGATGAACTGAGTGCTCAAGCCATTTCTTAATGGGTTTATGATCATTTTCATTAACAACATCCTGATTTACTCTAAGAGTAAAAAGGAGCATGAAGAGCATCTAAGGATCATGTTGCAAACACTACGTGATCACTAACTCTATGCGAAGTTATCAAGCGTGAGTTTTGGATGGAATCTATCAATTTTCTTAGGCATGTTGTAAGTAAAAAAGGAATTTAGGTTGATCCTAAGAAAGTTGAAGCAATAGCCGATTGGCCATGACTTACAACAGTTTCAAAAGTTCAGAGTTTCTTAGGTATAGCTGGCTATTACCGCATATTTGTATAAGACTTCTTTAAGGTAGCATAACCATTCACCAAGTTGACTAAGAAGCATGTTAAGTTTAATTAGGAGGAGTCCTATGAAGAGAGTTTCCAAAAGCTTAAGAAGTGCTTGATATCAGCTCTACTTCTAGCTTTACCAGAAGCTGAACAAGGGTTCTCAGTCTACTACGACGCCTCAAGAATAGGGCTTAGGTGCATCCTGATGCAAAATGGTAAAGTCATTGCCTATACATCATGGCAACTCAAGAAACATGAAGTGAATTACCCTACTCATGACTTAGAATTGGCTGCAGTGGTATTCGCTCTAAAGATCTAAAGACACTACATGTATGGAACAAAGTGCAAGATCTATACAAATCATAAGAGTCTCTAGTACATCTTAAGCCAAAGAGACCTCAACCTGAGATAGAGGAGATGGGTTGAATTGCTTAAGGACTATGATTGCTAGATTCTCTACCATCCTACAAAGAAATATTGTGGTGGATGCCTTGAGCTATAAATCAATATGAAGCCTAGCCCATGTGGCCGTGTATAAAAAGACTTATCATAAAAGAGTTAAGAGGACTATTTAGCCAGGGCTTGAGGCTGGAGATTGGAGAATTGCAAGCTCTATTAGCATATTTTCAAATGAAGTCAAAGTTATTGATGGAGATAAAGACTTCATAAGATAAGGATCCGCAATAGGTTAAGTTAAAGGATGAGGCTAAGAAAGGAAAGAACCCTGAGTTCAAAGTAGTCGATAGGATTCTAAAGTGTGGTAAGAGGGTATATATGCCTGATATGAATGGACTGAAGGAGAGGATATGAAAGGAAGCACATCAAATACCTTACTATGCTTATCCTAGAACTAGCAAGATGTATCATGACATAAGAGCAAATTATTGGTGGCCCGGATTGAAAAAGGACATGGCTAAGTTTATGGCATCTTGCCTAACTTACCAACAAGTCAAGTATTAATATTAATAACCCTCTAGGCTGCTACAGGAGACTAGGCTACCTGAGTGGAAGTGGGAGCGTATCACAATGGATTTCATGGTTAGTTTACCTAGGACCTCTAAAGGATATGACTGTATGGGTCATTATAGACCGACTAACAAAGTCTATCCATTCCCTGGAAGTTAAGACCATATACTCTGCAGCCCAATATGCATAGTTGTATATAGATAAGATTATGAGACTGCATAGAATACTAATGTCCATCATCTCAGACTGAGGCACTCAGTTCACTTCAAGGTTCTGGCAAAAGTTGCAAGTGTTGGGAACACAATTAGACTTCAGTACTATGTTTCACCCTCACATAAATGGGCAGTTTAAAAGGACAATTCAAACACTAGAAGGCACATTAAGAATGTGTGTCCTGGATTTTGGTTATAGCTGGGATAAGTACCTACCTTTGATCGAGTTTGCCTATAACAACAGCTACCATTTGTCTATTGGTATGGCACTATATAAAGCCCTATATGGAAGGAAATATCATTCTCCAGTCTGTTGGGTCAAGCCTAGACACAAATACATAGAGATGCCAGAATTGCTCTAGGAGACTATTATAAAGGTACCATTGACACAAGATCGGCTGAAAGTGGCCTTTAGTTGACAAAAGAGCTATTGGATCCCAAGAGAAAGGACATCCATTTCACTATTGGAGATCACATTTTCTTGAAGGTTTCCCTAATGAAACGTGTCATAAAGTTTGGTAGGAAAGGAAAACTAGCACCTTGTTTTGTCAGTCTTTTCGAGATCTTGGATAAGGTTAGGGAAGCATCTTATAGACTTGCCCTACTCCGAACTCTAGCATATGTACACCCGGTATTTCACACCTCGATGTTGAAGAAGTATATGTTGGATGCATCCCATGTTCTGCCACTACTAGATATTGTAATAGACAAGCAACTATCTTTTAAAGAGATACCAATGGCCATAGAGGATCAACAAGTGAAAAGATTAAGAAACAAAGAGATACCTATGATCAAGGTCCACTAGCATAATCATGGAATGGAGGAGTGTACTTGGGAAGCCGAGGAGGGGACGCAGTAGAAGCATCCCTAACTTTTTGAGAATGTATGACTAAGTATCTAAATTCAAGGATGAATTTCTTTTAAGGGGGGAGAATGTAACAACCCATTCCCTTACTAGGAGTTTCGTGACAAATTATTTGATTTTAGAACTATTATGACAAAGTGTGTGTTTTCAAGAAATTTCATGTGCTGTGTGATATATGAGCAAATGGTATGCTAGACTAGTTGTAATATGCATAATATGAATTATGAACATGAAATAGGTGATTTATGTGAAGTGCATATGCATTAATTAATTTAATGCATATAAAGTAAATTTTCATGCACAAAGTGATTTTTAAGCATAAAATAATTTTTATGAGCAATTCTATAATATTTTAAACTAAATATTTTGGGGGAATTTTAATGAA
Organism: Reutealis trisperma; assembly: GCA_947687605.1. Classification (NCBI taxonomy): domain Eukaryota; kingdom Viridiplantae; phylum Streptophyta; class Magnoliopsida; order Malpighiales; family Euphorbiaceae; genus Reutealis; species Reutealis trisperma. The sequence goes on from CANTUT010000049.1 coordinate 187,054, forward strand.
AATAGCAAGCAAAATATTTTATTTTTAATATATTTTAATAAGCCCATAAATTGGATAAAAAATCCAATTTACCAAACGCCCAAGACACCTAAGTACTCCTAACCTAGCTCATTAATGGCAATCTTATAATTTTACACCCAAAACCCTAATACCTAGCTATTATTTGGTCTCCCCTTATAATTGGCAGCCTCCATTCTATTTCTCATCAAGTTTATAGAATTTTCCTCTCAAAAATTCTCTCTTGGCCAAAAATCACAAGGTGCCTCCAAACTTTATGATTTTATGATATTCTTTGTAAGTTTTACTTTTCTGAATTTTATGAAACTAATCATGAGTAATCCATATGGGGCAATATATATTTTTTATTTTCTCTTTATTATATTCGGCCTAGGCTTGTCTTGTAGGGAGAAACCGATTTCCAACTATGAACATATCTCTTTCTTCTCAAATCCATCAAAGGTGAACCCTAAAACCTAAAAGTTAGAATTTTCATGCATATATGCATTGGGGGAAGGTGAAAATTGCTTGTTTTCCATCCTAAACTAATTTTTGATATGTTTACATGAAAAATATTGGTTTAAATCATGCATTTATATATTACTGTAATGATTGAAAAGTATGAAAAATAAGAAAAACCTATGGTTTCCCATAGTCATAATGGTTTGGCCAAGGTTGGGATTTTGATCCCAAGGCCTATAATTTTTGTAAGATTCATTTTAGTGGTTGTTGATATGTGTATATGAATAGTACAAGATTTAATTGCATGATGATTAAAGGAGTAACTCTAGAAAACTCCTAGAGTGGTTCTGCTTATGCCTAGGGTTTTCAAAACCCTAATTGACATGTTTGGCTAATGTGTATATGGTTAAATAGCATATGAATTATGTTCTATGATGTGTTAATTATGAACTAATGATTCTAATTTGCCTATGGGATTGATTGTATGATTCGGTCCGAAGGAGACAAGCATGACTTTTTTAAAGTTAAATTAAATTAGTATTAAGATTATGATTCACTTCGTTTGGCAAGCATGACTTTTTTAAAGTTAAATTAAGTTAGTATTAAGATTATGATTACTTTGTTTGGCTTTAAAAAAGTCTTGATATGAACTATTATGTGAATTCATGTGAGCCTAAGAAGGCAAAATGTGCAGGACTTAAAAGTCAATATGTTATATACAAGTGATAAGTGCACTTCTGAGTGAAACTCCAAGTATATGTGAATGTTATATGTGCATGGGGTAGTTATGGGACAAAATAACATGATGTTAAGCTATATTGAGTATTGAATTGTAATGTTATGTTAGAGCTTGGGGATTGTTAGAAGTGCAACGGATACAAGTATTAAGAGCTAAGGAACCACACGGTGAGTAAACATTGTGTTCATATTACAAGTACAAGTTATCATGATATGTGAATCTTTGAGATTCTTGAAACTCCAAGTTCCTTTCCATCATAAATTATAATTATATGATTTCTTTGTTAAATTTGGATTGCCAAAGGACAATTGGTTCGAAACTATTACTGGCCATTCAATGATAAGAAAAGAGCCTTTGTGATTATTGCTTTACCTTACATTCTTTTTGAAACCGTACTATTGTTCATCTTTTGTTCAATAAGCTAAACTTCTATTGCTATTATACATGTGATTACATTCTTCAATGTTATTGTTATAAGTGATTGCCATTAGCTTCGCTATGGTATTTATGAACCCTTACATGTAGAAATCCTAGTGCTGATGTAGGAAATTATTAGAACCTGTGCATATGGTCTTAACCTGATGGATAAAGGTAGTGTATCCATCTCAAATAGAAGGGGCAATTCTAGCCATGGAGCCAGATCAAATTCATGCTTCTTTACAGGTTGGAAGTTGGAATTTGGTATGATGCCACCTCTCCTTGTTCATGCTCAAGTGAATAAGGCAAAAGCCATCACTCTATAAGTTACAAGTTTGATTTCTACAAACCTTACTAAATCATAAACTATGAACTATGAACCCTTCTAAAGGGATATATGTTATTGTACAAGTTATATTGTTTACTCATTAAGATCATCTATCTCATCCCTTTTCTTGTGTGGTTTCAGGTGAGCATTATGAGGAGGCAAGGTGATAGCTCAAGCAATCTACTTTACTTAAGAGATTTCCTTGTCCAAGTCTATTTACAGACTATGATATGCAGAGTCACTCTTAGATGCTCTGGGAGTTTCTTTTTAGAACATCATTCATTTGATGATTAACTTAGAGTCTTAATTATTCTTTTTCTTATGGATTGTACTCAAAGTATTTTTAAACTATTCTTCTGCTAGTTAAGGTTTTCCTTTATTATTGGTCATTCAAGCTAATGCATGAGATTTTGGTATGATCCTGGGTAGTGTTTAACCATGCATGAGAGGGTTCTATAGGCATGGGTTATTTTATGTCTGCCTATGTTCTAGGACCATCATATCTTAGAAGTTGGGATGTGATAGAAGAGTAATCATATTACCTCTTGAAGGTTCCTTCTCTCTTTAACAAAGAGATTCCCAAGTGTGAAGCCTCAAGTTTAGAGTAATCCACACCTAACTCACCTCTAAGTTTCTTTTGGATTCTTTAGTGTTCTTGAATCCCTTTCTTGGCTGCCTAATTCATTCAAGATTTTCCTCAAAAACCTTTAGGAAGTTAAGGTTTCTCTTTAATTTGTTTTGGACTAAACTCATTTTCAATTTGCAAGCATTTATTCTTTCATAAAGAACAAAGAAAAGAATTGGAGATCAAAAGAAAAATTGAAGAAACACTTTCTTCATGTTTTCTTTCTCTCTTTCTCACTTCTCTCTAAAAGCTTCAAATTAGAAATCAAAAACCTTTAGGAAGTTAAGGTTTCTCTTTGATTTGTTTTGGACTAAACTCATTTTCAATTTGCAAGCATTTGTTCTTTCATAAAAAACAAAGAAAAGAATTAAAGATCAAAAGAAAAATTGAAGAAACACTTTCTTCATGTTTTCTTTCTCTCTCTCTCTCTCTCACTTCTCTTTAAAAGCTTTAAATTGGAAAAATGATGTTTACCCCCCTTAGAACATAAAACTTGTAGCTTTTGTATCCTTCAGAAGACTTAACCATTAAGTCTTTGCACCAAAAGACCATTCCACCATTTTTAGCTCATCATTGATGAAGGGGCAAAGGTGAACTTTGCTTCTTTAAATGGTGAAATGACCATTTTATCCTTTAGGGGTAAAATAGACATTTCTATTAGCTAAAAGATGTAATTATAATTTTAACCTTAACAAAAAATTCTCTAACTCTTAAACCCATCAGATAGGCTTATGAATAGTAAATTTTCTCTAACTCCTAAATTGCCTCTTTTCCATATCACATATGGGCATAGGTCATATCTCATGTGTTTAGGATTTTCACTAAACTTAAAATTAAGTCTTTGATTTAGTCCAAATCATATTCAATTTAATCTTTCTCATTCGCATCATATGCAAATTAAGATTTAATTGAATTGAAACCTTTTTAAATTAAACATCAAGACATACTAGGGTCCTTGTAAATTTAATTACATGATTAATCATTTTACCACTAATCAATTAACTAAACACTTTAATTAATTATTATGGTAAACCTTTTATACTTAAAAAGCGATCACTGTTGGGTGTGTGACTTTTTAGGTTCATGGCTAATTAGCAATGGGAATAAGAAAACATTTTTCTCTACTACTGTAAAATCCCCACTTCACACTTAGTACCATAAGTCGTGAGTGATAGCTAGCATTGCATATCAGGACTACCTAATTAGAAATGAATGTTTATAGGTGATAACTTTAAACATCACATGGACCATCGATCATAAATTATCATGCACTAGAATCTCTTTACTAAAGATCCCAATCTCGGCTAGGCTAATGCTTTATGTCAAACCCTAATGTGCCTTGATTCTATATCCTTATCTCAGTTCTAATTCTTAATGAGTTTTAATTCCTTCTAGAAACTCTTTCTAGTGAATCTTACTATTTTGGCCAAGAACTTAAGTATCAAGAATAATCAAGTAGTATAGGATCTTAACTTTGTTTGCTCAAGGTAATGAATTCTATCTTGGCGATCATTTACCTCCATACATAAAAAAAAATTAGAACTATCACATGCCATATATCTGTACATGAATAGTATGTATATGTAAGCAGTAATAAATCCTAACTACCTATGCATGAGATATAGTATTTCTCAAGTCAAAGGATTATATGCACTATTATAACCTAGATGATAAATAATTGACAAGTAGTTAAACCTCATATTATTATCATCTAACATCACAGTTCGACTATTCATCTAATGAATATCCATGTGTTTGTATCGACATCACATGTCAAGCAGCATGAGACTCACTGCCTCTATAATCATCCATATTACATACTAATTATATAAAACAAATAGATGTGATAGTCTTCTGGAATTAATGATGCCTAGTAATTAATCCTATGATCATGAACATATTTAAAATATTTGTACAAGAGCAATTTGTCTCTCATATTCTCAACACTAGAGAATAGATTCTTTTATAAATACTTAAGGACTATATTCAATAATATGAGACCCTTTTCACGTTATAAATATATTTATTGTGCGATTGGAAATTAATGTCTACTATTATATAACTATTATATGGCACCTAGGGCACATACTGCTATCATGCAAAACCCTCCATTCACCACAAAAAAAGGTACAACCTTTTCCTCTCACCTGCAAAACCCCCAAACCAAATTAATCTGATCAATTCTTAAATCCTTCCACTTAATTGTGAAATGAACTATGTGAGTTTTGATCCTCATTTAATGGAGTACGTAGGCACATTTGGAATCTAAATTCAAATCTCAAATCCAAATCCAAAATAATCCCATTCCCCTTTTACTTTCAATGTAATTATTTATGTTCATGTTTTTGTAAGGGAATTTATGGCCTTCCTAGAACTTATAAGGGTTAGAGAAGGCATCTTCTTATTTATCTTGGAGTTAAGGAGTAATTATGTGGTTCCTCTAAAATCCATGAGGACAAGAGGGAACACTCTTCTTATCTTATGGATGTTTACTTTATTTGTTCTTTAATTTTCTCCATGGGTTCATATTTATGCCATGATTATGCATTTTTAATATTATCTTATAATTGTCATTCATCAAATCAATTTTTAAGCCAAATTAAATTTAGGAGCCGATTTTAGATTATTTAAAACTAAAAAACTTAGTCCTTGAATCCTCTTTGGTTTCAAAAACTAATAATTTTATCCTTGGATAAATTAACTAAAGATTAATGAATTACAATTAGTTTTGGGTTGTCACAATACACATATTAAGCCGTGATGGTCCTAGGGCATAGGGAGACATAAAGTCACCTAAACTTATAGAACCCTTTTAACTTATAATGCTTCACCATTTATCATGTTGGACCTTATCCCAAGATCAGAACCTGATTACCTTTCCTTATAGCCCATTGCTAATTTATCATTTTATATATTACCAATTACTTATATGCCAATACCATTTACATACTCAACTCGTAAAATCTCTAGATTTGCATTTCATATCATTATCTAAATGTTTGTAACTCTATCTACTGTTGTCCTAGTAATTACAATACAATTACAATATATGTAACCCAATAACATTTTTGTGCTAAACTTTCGGTAAGCATAGAGCTCTAAAACAATAGCCTTCATAGTTAAGAATTATGACACTTGAAATTAGCAGAACAACTTCCAAGCAAAAGAATAAGGCTTGGAATTTACCCTCCTGACTTGTCAACCTTACCTGAAAAATTAAACAACTAGGGAATGAGATGAAACTTAGTGAGTGCATAATAATATAATATATTGGGAGTATAAAGATCATTATCAAGATGGCTCATTATGGCAGTGAAGCAGCGTTAAGCAAAATTATTCTTATGGATCAATTTCTCATTTAAGATAGGAATAATATATTTAATAGAAACAGTAATTTCTTGTAAGAGGAATGCTTCCCACACATATAAATTAAAGAGTTGTGGCCTAAGCCTTGCTCACCCACATGTGTTACATTATGGAAGACTTATTAGGTCTTACAGTTAGGCATTCCCCCCTAACAGAGGATGGGTACTCTCGCCCTACCTACGGGCATATACCAAGTGCACAAGGTCCGATGTATTACCCCATATCAGAAGGGTATTTCTGCTTATCAATAGGCATTCAATAGAAGGTTCATAGGGAATTAACAATAAGGAATTCAATGGAAAATATGCCAATACAAGAATAATCCTCATCAATGGTCACATTATAAAATTAATATGAAAGGTTTCACAATGGCCAAATGCCACAAAGGAATATCATATTCCAACACATCATTTGATAGGCAATTCACGTTCAACAAGAAATTAGGATATACAAATAAGGATGCTTTGATCAAAAATGGTTCATAAAATATGGCACATTTCATATTATATTATTAAGTACTCGCCTTGGACTCATTTGCATCTACTTATGTTTAACTTTGATGCTAATAGTGCTTCTTGCACTCTTAAACAATATCCTTATCCTTGTCTTTAAATTCTATGCATTCACATTTTAATGACACATTCATCACTTCTTTGTTATGTTACTAGTTGAAATTTAGCTTAACTTGTTCATTATAGTACTAACTTGTTACTTTTAAGATCAAGACACACTATACATATACTTGTAACTAATTTTAACACTTTCCATTAATTATCTTTCAAATAGCCAAAAGTATTCACTTAGGGAAGATAATTCCTTTCCTTCCAATTTCACATTTCAACTTTAAGAAAATCAATTTAAATAATTTCTAAAATTCAAAGGCATTAATTCTACTTCTATCTTCCAATTCCAAATATGAACCTAGTTCATTAAATTTGGGGAAAATTATTTCTATCAAGTGAATTTCAAAATTAACATTACACAAATCATGTTAGACCATTCTTATACTTAATTCCCCTTTTAATTTAATGAATTCAAGTTCAATATTCAAAATCTCCAATTTTCCTATAAACCCTAGAATTTGGGGAAAACTATTAATCCCTCATCTAATCTTTAAATTGATCATAGAATCATGAAATTAGCATGTTCTAAAGCCAATATCATCAATTAAACATGGAAAACAATTATTAGATCTTGAACTTCTTCTTTTAACCTAAGTTATATCTTCAAATTTTCAAATGTTGAAATAAGCTTTTATAATCCAATTTGGCACTTCCAATCCACTATTCTCCATCCCAAATAACCTTAAATATCATCAAAAAAAATTTAGAACACTTCCTTCACAATTTTATTAAGGTGACCGAAACTTTGTTCTATGCTCCCTTAGGTGAGCCTCATGCTCTTCTTGCTTATTTTCACTTATTAAACTTTGTGTTTCCAAGTCTAAATCTCATATTTAATCAAGGGACATATAAAACAAATATTTCCTAGTTATACTTCTTTTTGTATGAATTATATAGATGAAAGAAAAGAAAGTTTTTTGTAACTATAATACCAAAGTTATGCTTAGAACACATAAAGGAAGAGATGAGTATAATTTCTTACCTTGGAAAGCCTTAGTTTGTATTTATATAATAGAGGCCAAAATTTAGAGGATGTTCTTCCTCTTGGACTTAAGTTTTGTGCTAAGTTTGCAAAAATGGTGAAAATTTGCACATCTTATTATTTATATATGCAAGTTGAATGGTGAGGATTCAATCATCTCCATCCAATGGCTATAACTTAATCTCATTGGACAACTATGATTTAATCTGGTGAGTGGGTAAGATCCCATCTAGGTTGATGATGTTCATCATATGGTTTTAGAAATAGCAAAAATGAATGTAGACTTTGGTCTGGATGAAGTGAGAATTTAAATTGGAAAAGGAAATAGACTTAGTAAAAAATGGTGGCTTCTAAGTCAAAATTAATGGCTAGCTTTTCCAACATCAAACTTAACCTTGTTTAACTATTTCTAACTCTAGTTAAGGCTTATGTTCATCCATTTATGTTCCTTATGGGCTGGCCACCCAATGGGCTTGGGCTTTAGAGTCTAAAGGCCCATTAATAAATCCATATGTGCACATTTCGAACTTAGTAATTTAGCAAAATTTTCATTTCATTTCTTTTGCTTTAGTATACATATTTCTACCATCTAGTATCACTACACACTTTAGACATTACTAGATAAATTCTATACACATTTAATAGTCCTTCAGTAGCATTGTTCAGGTATGTACATCATATAGGTTTATTGGGTCAAACTAAGTTTGACGTCTATTGTACCATTGTAACTTTGATTGAAATCAACTTCTCATGTCACTATTATTATCTCCCAATGACTTAGAAGATGCCAATACCTATTCATGAGCACTTTAGATGCATATTTCAAATAAATTATTAACGTCTATTGTACCATTGTAACTTTGATTGAAATCAACTTCTCATGTCACTATTATTATCTCCTAATGACTTAGGAGATGCCAATACCCATTCACGAGCATTTTAGATGCATATTTCTTAATTTGACTTTCATTTTATAATAAAAGTGCTTATCAAAATTGATGACATTCTTTACTCATTGTCACATTATTCATTAAATTCACTTCTTATGATGTTCTTATGGTTTTTGATGTGTTAAAAAGGCCTTGAATGGAACAATATATGAACATTATGGTGTCTCTATTGTTAACTCTAATAGGTTAGGGGAACCTTGCGTATTACATTCTACCCCCTTTAGAAAATTTGTCCTTGAATTTTCAAAACAAATACTCTTAGTTCATAAAGCAATTTATAATACTTAGACTACATGTTTCAGTTGGTTTCCCATACACACTTATCATCCCCATGAATTTTCTATTATTTTCTCGCTATCTTAATTACTCACATCTTTCTATTAACTCCATTTTAGTAATAACTTTTATAACATAAGATTCATTATGATATCTATGTTTCCTTGATTCCTAAACCAATAGATATGCATTATTATTTTTTTTTCCTTCACTTTGTATACTATAAGTCTATTGTCGTATGTCAACTCATCATAACTTAAGTATTCTTAGAGTACTATATAGTTATCTTATTATTTCATTCTAAACCTCCAGAGGAGTATCTTAAAATGTTATAATCCCATGTCTAGTGATCATAGTCACTTTTAATACTCATTACAAATTACAAGTACCAACTTTTTAGATAAATTACTTCCATTTCTACTCTTCACTTACTATTGAAGAGTTCATTCCATTGTTAATCAATCTTTAACTATATATGTCTACAAAGAATTATTTATTTATTTTATCAAACTAAACTTTTAGTCAATTTGTCCTTTGTTAAAGCTTTTTCTACAACTTCAATCATTTTATCATCTTTTGAACATGTAATAACCATATAGTATATGCATAGTTATTTACAAATGAAAAATATAACAATGCTCACCTTAAATCTTTCATTAACTTATATGTTCTATTTCCATATACCAATTTCAAAATTTGACATCGAATCTTTATAATTCTATAGAATCTCAAATTAGCATATGGACATTCTTAGATTCTTTATCATTACGAATTGTCTCAGTTACTTCTAAATTTTAATATTCTTGTCATTTTCGTACTTGCTCTTGTATATGTCTATACATACACTTATACAGTTAGATATATAGTTATTGCCTTGCATGCATAGTTCATCTTTGTCATCTTCACACTTACAAGCATTATCCTTTGCCACCGACACTTCTTCATCGACGTTGTTTTTTGACTGGAAGACCGAGAGCTAACTATCAAGACTTTGGGCAATTCGGACACATACTTCGTGAAATGGTTCATGCATGTTTGTTGCCAAGGGCAACAAGATCAAGTTGGTAAGGATTAAAAATTTCCCTTCATTTTTCTAGTCATTTTTATAATCATCGATCATAGAGGAGTCCCTTTACCATTCTGTATAAATGCACTATTCTATTTATACGGATATGGTAGAGGGGCACATTCAATCCTTGTTTGTCCATTCGATTAGTTTCCAGTTCTTCTCTTCACCACGTGGGGTAGAGCAGCTTGGTAGCTCGCAAGGCTCATAACCTTAAAGTCATGGGTTCAAATCCTGTCTCCGCAACATTTTTTTTGTAAAAAAAAATTAGAGTTGTCCCCGTTAACTAGTAATTAAGTAATTAATTAATTACTATTTTTCTTTTGGACAGGAGGAAAGAAAAGAAGATAGGGGATAGAATCACTATACTATCATGGTCAACTATACTGAATTCTTTATCCTATTAAATAAATTCTCTTGGGCGGATAGCGGGAATCAAACCCGCTTCTTCTCCTTAGCAAAGAGAAATTTTACCATTCGACTATATCCGCATTTTTTTTTCGTTCTTGATACACAATGTCTGGATCGTATTTGTTTTGTGAACAGCTATGCTAGATATTTTTTTCAGAAGGATTTTTATTATTATTTATTACTTATTAATTTATTATATTATTATATATTACTTATTATTAGTTATTATATAAAATAATAAATTATTATATCAAAACAAAATTATATCATACTAATTATACTAATAATATACTAAAATGAAAATACTAATTTTAAATTAATTTATAATATACCTAATATTATACTTACTTAATATTATACTTAAATACTTAATTTAAGAATACTTAATTTTAGAAATACTTAATTTTATATTTTATCAAGAATTTTATAAATTTTCAAATTTAATATGTAAATTTAATGTCCTTTTCACTTTTTCCTTAATTTCATTAATTTCAGCTCCTTGGTCCATAAGTCTTGTATGTCGATTATGACTTTCAACTTTACATAAAATGATTTAACAATATTTGTACTTCATCTTTCTTTAATCATAATCCTTTGTTAGGCAGTTATTTCTAATTTCTTAATAGTAGATCTCATTACACATTATTATATAGAGGAGTCTATACATACACACAATGAAGTAGGATAAATTCCTACTAACCATTTCACAAATGGTATTGATTTATCTATATGCAAAAATTCCAAAACTTCTTTGACTTCTATTCTTTTGTCTAACATAAAGTGATTTAGTTTTCTCCGCATCATATATAAAACATTTAAGTTGAAGCAAGTCCACTCCTAATGGGTCGTAACCCATGTTTTCCAACTTACTTATCCTATCTTCAGCTAATAAATTAATGTTAGAAATCATAGTGGTTTTAAATTTGTATTTCAAGGACTACATTATCATTAAAGCACTTTGGAAAAAAAATATCTACTATCAAGTAATCATCTTGTACCGTACTCTTTCTCATTTTACTTGTAAATTTATCACAATAAATCTCATGTAATTATACTACTATTCTAATCCAACTCCTTTTTAGTTCCTTGTATCCTATAACTTGATTTTTCTTTTTTAAAGAAGATTCATTTATTCCTCAATAAGGTGTTCCTATTGAGCTCAATAAGGCATGTGTATTCTTTTAAATTCTCAAGAAGTTCTTATAATGTATCCAATTAAACTTAATCATTGTACATGTTATACACTTTAGTTTTAATTCTAATTGACATCCATACTTATGCATTTCTTTCTTCTTTACTTGTTTCCCTTGTTTCCCTTGTTTGAGTATCTAATTATCACTCACCTTTCCTTCTAATTCTTGACTTATGTTTCAATAAGTACAATGGAGAAATATAATCTGCCTTGATCAACACCATTCCTTGGTATATTCTAATATGATTATCTGGATCTTTATTTCTATTACTTCAATATATATATAGCCTATTTATGATTCATGAAAATTTCTAGCGCTTAGATTATATCCCTTATCTCCCTTTCATTCTTTATCATTCAATAATTTTGAGCGTCTCTATTACTAGACTTATGTCAACTTTTCCTTTCTCATATCCATGTTCTTATTTGGAATAATTCTTTTTCTTCTTACTATATAACGTCAAGCCTTTATTTAAACTATAGTTACCTTGAAATACTTTTCATCTTTTGCATTTGAGTACATCATTCTCTACACTAAACTATTTTCTCCATTTCTAGGAGTAATTCCCAGGGAACTAATACCATCAACTTTATCTTGTCACTGGTCAAGTGGTATTAAAAGGCATCTATTAGGGCAACTATGAGCAAAATTATGCCACTAAATTTTCTCAGAAATTGAATTCCTTATCAATAGTTCTTATTGTTTAACTTGCTTTGATATATCATAAGGTGTAAAAACTTGAGTGAGCTCCTTTACCTTTGGACATTAGATTACTATTATAGCTTTAAATGAAGGGGGCGGGGGGTCTGTTTCCTTGACCATCTTCTTTCATCACGTTCTCTCTTATCTAGCTGATTTTTCTCATCTTTAGACTTTCATACCTAATGGCAAATCTTATTTACTTTCCTATTAAGGCCTTGTCCCCATTGAGTAGATACCATTTATTCATTATAGTAGAGTTTAACATTCACATTAATATTTCAAGTTATGCTCTCACTATATAGAGATCTTTCCATTTCTTAGTGTTCCTCACTAGGGTGATAATTATAGTTTTAAATATAACATCCATATTTCTATAAGTCATACTCGTCTCAAGAATTTCACATATCATATTACATATCTCTTTATACACTTCACATCAATTCATTATTTTCTTAACAATTTCACATTCTCTTTTTTTTTTTCTAGGTATAATTTATATGGGACATGTACCAATTTCAATAAAATTCCATCAATATTATTCTCTCATTTTCATGTGTCTTTCTCACTCTTTGAATTTTGTATCACTCGTAAACATTTAAACTTCTTATTCTTAACATTAAAAACATCAATATAACCAATCGATTATATTACATCAAATAAATAATCCATTAGGACTAGTCTCAATTGCAACATCTTATTAGCTAATTTTTCTTTCCATATTCAAATTTTCACCCCATTTGAACTAAACTTTTTCTATTATTCACTTATCTCTATAACTTTTCTCTAATTACCTTTCTATCATCTTATCCTCATCAATAAAGTTCTTTATCCACATTATCTTATTTCTCATATTACATTCTCTTTAACACTTATAATTTCCTTTGCCTTATAATTTTTTGTATTTTCCACCTTAAAACTTAATCCATCTCACACTTGCTTCATTGAGTTACTTTCAAAGCTTACCATTTCTTATGGTATTTATTTTAACTTATTCAATTCTATCTCATCATCAATTTAATCCATCATCAATTCAATTTCATCATAAAATACTTCTCTTAGATGGGATTGTCTAATCAATCGACTTTATAAGCTTCTTTTATGTCATAACCTTTGTTTCCTTTAGTTCATTTTAATTTTATATTTCATATATCTAGTATTTCTTCATGTATTCTTTGCCTTATCATTTACTTTTTTTTTTCCACATCTCACTTATTTTGCCTAACCACATTCAAGTTGTTTTTCTAGCCAACATTTAATTCCACCAATTTCATACCTATCTCATTTTACAAGTATTCTTCCCATTGTGAGCTCATTCTCGATATAAGGTATTTTATTCAAAATCAATCCATGTTTTTACACAAATTCATTCTTAGTTTAGACTTATCCTTTTTAAGTCAAACCGTCATTAATTCCTTACTTTCTTTTTAAAGACTATTCCTTATCACATATACCTTTCTATAATTATCAATTTCATACACTTTTCTTTTAGAATGATCTAACATCAAATCATATTCTACTTTGGTCCTTTATTGACCTCACAACTTTATTCCCTTGGTGGGTTTAAGAACTTTTCTATTACATATACATAATCACTTTTTTAAAAGTCACCTTAACACATACACGATTGATCGCTTCCTTCTTTGAATATGAAGTGATCTTCATTTAAATCACACTAGATTTATATTCTTCCTTTGACTATATTTGATACTTATATAAGTGACTAATGCAAACAAGGAAGCATACAAGGCAAGGATCCAATTCAATTTCCCTATGGTCCCATTGTAAAAGCAAGAATGAAAAATTCAAGGAAGCCCTAAATGGGATAATTCAAAGCTTGTGGGATGATCTTGCCATAATTCAAGAATGAATCATTCATCAAGATGAGGATTCAAGACTCAAATGAAAGTTTGGTGACAATGATTCAAGTGGATGAAGGCCAAAATGTAGAAAGTCAGGTTTCAAACATAGCCATAAGAAAAAAGTGTACGAGTGCTGCATGAAAGGCATGAAAGCTTGCTGACAAGGTCAAGTACACGCCTATGTGCCTAGGCATGTTCCCTTTTAGCCAAAACATGTTCAACCCACCCCATAACATAGGCATATTCCTGGGCATGTAGGCTGATGTATGACTTATTGTTTATTTTCTAATTTTTATTATTTTACTTTAGTTTTGATTTTTTTTGGGCCTCTAACAATATGATATAAGCCCATATTCAATTAAATTAAATTTGGTTAAGTAATTAGTGAGTTCTGAGCCTGTAATATATCAAATTGAAGTTCGTTCAGAGATCTATATTTGTATCAAGGTTTACCCAACACCTCCACTTTTGGGCCGAAGTTCAAACATTTGAAACTGTTTCATGGGCTCTAAAGTTTTATATTCAACTTTTTATGCACTTTCATGGGCTATTTGGTTTAATTCTCTTATGGGGCTTTATTTTAGTCTTTTCAAATGTTAGGATTTCACCATTTAGCATATAAATATGTTTGTATTGCCTTAAAGAGCAATTCAAACATCAATCATCTCATCTTTCGCACAATAGTCAAATATTGAATAGATACAAAAAAACTATAATATTATATCACTTATTTCCCAATTTAAATTCTTTACTATGTGCACATACATAACATTTTCTATATTCAAAATCTATTCATTCATAATCCAATCTTATAGATTCCTAGAGTCTCTCTCGCTATCATTATATAACTGGCCTGAGGATATCTCATATTCTAAACATTGCACATACTCTAGTATATGCAAGGATAAATATATTCGCATCATTATTCACATCTCATTAACTTTTCATGAAATCACATTTAGGTTTTTACTTAATAGAATTTAGCTAACAGTTATTGTGTATATACATCATAAGTGCAAAGGATTTAGTACACCTTCATCATTATCCATACTAGGTATATATTTTTCAAAACATCAATTGCACTAAGCCATATAGATAATTGACAGTTAACTATAGTAGGAAATTTATTCCTAATAAAGCAGATATACATAGTCATTTAGATACTTTTGCATATAAGTATTCATTTTCTTTCATGCATATTTTATCCATATCATCCCATTTTCATAGCATATAGCTCAGTCACATATATCATTTAGACAACATTATTATTTCATTTTCCATAATCATTATGCATATATCATCCATCATACTAAAGAATTAAACTTTTACAGGTAACACGGGTCTAGCTTTAACGATATAATTCAAATGACAAGAAGGAATTTCCTATGCTCTATGGTTTACCATATAATCTTTAGGATTTATAAAGTCTAGAGTAGACTTGAACCTTTGCTCTAAAACCACCTCTATCATGACCCATATATTAAGCCATAACGATCCTAGGGCATAGGGAGACATAAAGTCACCTAAACCCCATAGAACCCCTTTAAATTATAATGCTTCACTGTTTATCATGTTGGACCTTATCCCAAGATCGAAACCTGATTACCTTTCCTTATAGCCCATTGCTAGTTTATCATTTTATATATTACCAATTGCTTATATGCCAATACCATTTACATACTCAACTCGTAAAATCTCTAGATTTGCATTTCATATCATTATCCAAATGGTCATAACTCAATATACTATTGTACTAGTAATTACAATACAATTATAATATATGTAACCTAATGACATTTTTGTGTTAAACCTTTAGTAACCATAGAGCTCTAAAACAATAGTCTTCTTAGTCAAGAATCATGACACTTGAAATTAGTAGAACAACTTTCAAGTGAGACGAAGCTCAGTGAGTATATAATAATATAATATATTGGGAATATAAGGATCATTATCAAGATGGCTCATTATGAGTGGAGCAGCGTTAAACAAAATTGTTCTTATGGATCAATTTCTCATTTAATATAGGAATAATATCTTTAGCAAAAATAGTAATTTCTTAGAAGTGGAATGCTTCCCACAAATATAAATTAAATAGTGGCAGCCTAAGCCTTGCTCACTCACATGCATTACATTACAAAAGACTGATCAGGTCTTACAGTTAGGCATTCCCTAGGCTTATACCAAGTGCACAAGGTCCAATGTATTACCCCAAATCAGAAGGGTATTTCTGCTTATCAATAGGCATTCAATAGAAGGTTCATAGGGAATTCACAATAAGGAATTCAATGGAAAATATGTCAATATAAGAATAATCCTCATCAATAGTCACATTATAAAATCAATGTGAAAGGGTTCACAATGGCCAAATACTACAAAGGAATATCATATTCAAACACATCATTTGATAGGCAATTCACGTTCAATAAGAAATTGGGATATACAAATTAGGATGCTTGGATCAACAATGGTTCATAAAATATGGCACATAGTATATTATATTATTAAGTACATACCTTGGACTCCTTTGCTCCTATTAACGTTTAACTTTGATGCTCGTGGTGCTTCTTGCACCCTTAGACAATATCCTTGTCCTTGTCTTTAGATTCTACACATTCACATTTCAATGACACATTAATCACTTCTTTATTATATCATTAGTCTAAATTTAGCTTAACTTGTTCATCGTAGCCCTAACTTGTTGCTTTTAAGATCAAGATACACCATACATATACTTGTTACTAATTTTAACACTTTCCCTTAATTATCTTTCAAATAGCCAAAAGTATTCACTTATGGAAGATAATTTCTTTCCTTCCAATTTCACATTTCAACTTTGAGAAAATTAATTTAAACAATTTCTAATATTCAATGGCATTAATTCTACTTTTATCTTCCAATTCCATACATGAACCTAGTTCATTAAATTTGAGAAAAATCATTTCTATAAAGTGAATTTCAAAATTAACAATATACAAATCTTGTTAGAGCATTCTTAAACTTAATTCCCCCTTTAATTTCATGAATTCAAGTTCAAGACTCAAAATCCTTAATTTTCCCATAAACACTATAATTTGGGGAAAACTATTAATTCCTTATCCAATCTTTAAATTGATCATAGAATCATGAAATTAGCATGTTATAAAGCCAATATCATCAATTAAACATGGAAAACAATTATTAGATCTTGAACTTCTTTTTTTAACCTAAGTTATGTCTTCAAAATTTCAAGTGTTGAAATAAGCTTCTATAATCCAATTTGGCACTTCCAATCCACTATTCTCCATCCTAAATAACCCTAAATATCATCAAATAAAATTTAGAACACTTCTTTCACAATTTCATTAAAGTGGCCGAAACTTTGTTATATGCTCCCTTAAGTGAGCCTCATGCTTTTCTTGCTTATTTTCACTTGTTAAACTTTGTGCTTCTAAGTCTAAATCTCATATTTAATCAAAGGACATATAAAACAAATATTTCTTAGTTATACTTCTTTTTTGGATGAATTATATAGATGGAAGAAAAGAAAGTTTTTTGTAACTATAGCACCAAAGTTATTCTTAGAACACATAAAGGAAGAGATGAGTATAATTTCTTACTTTGGAAATCTTTGGTCTGTATTTATATGATAGAGGCCAAAATTTATAGTATATTCTTCCTCTTGGACTTAAGTTTTGTGCTAAGGTTATTGTATTTTGGCACCTAGCCTAGCTGTCCTGATATGGCAAAAATTGGCCAATCCATGCTTGTGACCTATCCAAACCCTAATAAGCCTCAAAGCAATATAAAAGGACATAATTTACATTAGAAAAGGGAGATTCATCCTAGGTTTTAATAGCCACCCTCACAAAGAAGTGAGAGGGAGTTTTGTGCAGAATTTTCATGGTGAAGATCCAATATGCCGCAAATTTTAAAGAGGAATAAAGAGTGAAGTAGGGATTTCTCATCGTCCATGGATTATTTGAGTTTCATTCACTTCTCTTGTATTCTTTATTTCAATTCTCTGTTATGAACTAATTTGTTATTTATCTAGATAAAGATGAACTGTAGTTCTTAATTGTATGAACTAAATAATTTATTTTGAATCAATTTATCTTTGGATTGTTTTATTTTCATGATTTATGATGTTTATTCTGATTGGCAATTACAAGTTTGTTGATTATATATTGTTTCTACAGTAGATGAGTAGAGATACCCTGATATAGATAAATCACTCGTAGGAATAGAGAGTTGATTGGGGTGCTAGAGATAGACCTACAAGACTTCTTTGGATGTTAATCTCTTAAACTTAATGCTGCTCCTATTTGATTATAGGTTGAGAAGAGATCCCCTTATAATACTTAGGAAGTTAGAAATTTAATCACTTGAGAAAGGTTTCTATCTAATTTAATGAGAATCCAATTCAATTCATTGTTGAATGATTCATATCATTGTTCTTGACATGCATGAGAGGCTAGGGGAATTCAATATCTAGATGAACTTCGATATTAATTTTCTGTCATCTATCCTTTATTGCCTTTATAGATTAGTTTTAAATATTTTAGTTTAATTAATCTTGAATTTGGTTCAACTAGGCAATAATTTAAGTTTGAGCTAGTACTTGTGTTGGTGTCTCTGTAGATTGACCTTGTTACTGCTATACTACCTAAACGATAGGTGCACTTGCCTAAAGCCAAGGTAGAATTAGTCGTCAAGCTATTATAAATATAAAACTCCTGGTGTGACAAAATGCACATCAAGTTTTTGGTGCCATTGCCGGGATACTTGTATACAATATTAGCAATATGATAGAGACTATTGATCTAGTTTTAATTTTCATGGCTATTTGTTTTCATTTGTTTTTATTTGTTTGTTCTATTTTTATGTTTTTGTTTCTTTTGAGTTTTTGTGTTTTAGATAAAAAAAAAATTATCTCCATAGCTGAATGGAATTATCATCAGTGGAGTTCTTGCCCAAATCAAGAATGAGGATATCAGGGAGATCAATTTCCCTATCAAATTGATTTCCAAGCAAAATACGGATGGGGAGCACCACAAAAGAAGTCATCCTTCGAGGTTGCATTAGAAAAATTCACGTGGTCTACGGAGAATTGCACTAAGGAAGTGGAGAGCAGCAGAAATAATTCATCAAATGCTAGCTTCCCAACTTAGTTTGAAGTAGACATCACATTGAAGGATGACGAGCATGTACAAGAGGAGCAGAGATTGGAAGAGATGTTTGTGACATTAGTATCAACAATGGATAAAAGATTTCAAAGCATTGAAACAACTCTAAAGAACCAACAAGCATTTGTTCACAACCTAGAAATTTAAGTTGGGCAGATTTTGGAGATTCTAAGTGCTCAACTAAAAGATAATTTGCCCAGCTATGCTTACTCCATTCCAATAGAACAACACAAGACCACTACCACAACTTGGCTGTGGAATGATGATAGTGATGAAGAAGAGAATGGTAAGGACAATTTGGGGTTGTTGCACACAAAATTTGATGATTGCTTAAGTGAGTAACCTCAAATCTAGCAATGGGACATGAATGGAGTAGAGTCAAGTGTTGAAGAACTCTCTTCCAATGATAGTGAGCTATGGGAGAACATGAAAGGGGAAGCTATGTATACTGAAAATCACACCTCCCCTATCATTCTAGCCCTCCCACTTTTTAAAGAGCATGACAATAGCCCACCCATAATCCTAATAGCCACCCTTCCCATGCTCCATCTCTTGGAAGCTTAGCCAGCAATCCCCATAACAAATCGATGGGAAAAGCTCTTCAACGATGGTTCGATAACTTGCAAGCTTAGGTTTGCACAAAATGGAGAACAAAAAATAATTTTTATTGCTGAAAGAAGGCTATGTAAGGACCAAAAATAATTTTTATTATTGAAAGAAGGCTATATTAGGGCCAATACCTTTATGTGCTCTTGTTTGTTTTCATTTATGGATGTATCTAGCATATGGAATCTTCCATTCCTTTGGTGGAAGATGAATAATGATAACGTCCAGCTAATACAATGTTAAAGAAGCGCTGAATGGGAGCAACCCATTGATGATTTAAATTTTTATTGCTTTACTTTTCTATTTGTTTTATTTTTGTTATTTTTATTTTTGTTTTGTGAATCTAATCTTAACCTTTTCTTTAGAACTATATCTCTTCAGTCTACAGGATGATTTGATCATGGTAGAAATTTTTGGAAAAGGAGATCCCAACATTGATTCGAAACATATTCAGGGCAGTTTCCCTTCACCCCTCTTTCTTTTATTTGTCTATAACACATTGGGGACAATGTGTTCCACAAGTGTAGGGGGAAGGCTTTTATTGTTTATCTTTTGCCTTGTTTTATCTTGAATCCAAGTGAATTGAATTGTGATAATGGCATGATTTCAAATTTGCCCTCTTTAGAAATGATATTTGTTAAATTGTGAATGATAATGACTTATTGATGTTTTAATTGAATTGGTCATCTATTAATGATTGAATGTGGTAGTTTTTCTAGGAAATGGAATTGACAAATTTGGCAATCTTTAACTTTTGAAACTTTATTTACATTTTTGAGCACAAAAGTTTTCAAAAATTTTTTTCCATAGTTACACTGGTTTTGGTTATGTAGAAATACTTAATATCCTAGGTTGTGTGATTGTTTTCCTTGAATAAAAAAGAAAAGAAGCAATTGCAAAAGGAGCTTTGAAAATAAAACCTATTCTGCTGTTCTAACTCTTTTAAAATAATAGAGGGTCAAGATCATGAATAGTGCTAGTAGCCATTTGTACTTGTTCTAGCTAAGTAACCGAGGGTCGGCATCATGAATATTTACACTAGCGTAAAAAGGCTAACTTGACAGTTCAAACAAGTTAGGTCCTTAAATTGTGCATTAAAAAGAAAATTAAATATGAAAAGTTGAATGTAATTGAATGTGAAAAAATTAAAATTCAAGGAGGATGGTCATGCACCTAGGAGAAAAACATTTATGCACCTACTATACCTGTCATAGCCTGACTTGGGGAGCTATGATGATCTTAGGATACGAGAAGACATAAGGTCACTCACATCCGTAAAATCATTAACTTAGATAAAATTACTTATCAAATATCCATATCTTGTTCAATTATGTAACAACTTATAAAATTTGCAGAATAGGCCCATAAACTTCTTACATCTTAACAATAATTCTTATAAACCAAAGTTAAAGGAAAACATTCAAAAATAACCCAATGAAACAAAAGTTCAAATAATCCCAAACTTAGTCACAAAACATCAATTCCAATCAATTCTCAAGTCCTTCGCTTATTATCCCTGGAGCACTAAACTAAAGTTCATTATGCATATGGATAAAGAAAAGTCTACTATCTTCCAGGCAAAGCAACTACTCAAGTGGAGGAATAGGCTTGAGTTAGTTACCTTGATCAATCTTGCCATCCTAAAATATATAAACATAGAAAAGGGTGAGTAGAAGAATCAGTGAGAGTAGATGCACACATAGGGTATGTGAGAAAATAAACATAGGCTCAACAACATAGCTTGGTTGTAAAAATGAGAAATAAAAGATAGGGTAGCAAAAACATCTTATAACTTATATTAACTTAGGAGTAGGGGCTATCGCTTTCTCTACTCAACTTACAGCATAAGACTAATCAGGTCCTATGGCTAGCAATATTGGACCCCTACTAGCCAAGGTCTGGATACTTTGCCCTATCCATGGGCATACCTTGTGCATAAGTCCAATGTTCACCCCACATTGATAAGGGGTGTTTCTACTGGCTTGGAAAAATAAGCAATAACATATACATAGCAAGAGTTTAACTTATATTAGGACTCTTATGAAAGAGTCCTACTTAGCTTGAAAGACTTGGTTTAAGGTTTAGAACATCATTACAAGTCATAATACAGCTTAATAAGAGTTTTGGGTTCAAACAATCAACTTAAGAAAGAGTCCTACTTAAGGTGGAACTCTTAAGCAAACATAGCTTATGAATCAAAATCAATCAATGGGCATGAAATCATGAGAAAATCATACATTATCAAAGAAATCATTTCACATTTGCAAAGAAATAGGAGTGTGCATTACAACTCACTTCAAACTCCTGTGCTCCTAATTAACCGAGCTAAGTGGACCGCAGGGCTTGAACCTCTTTAATCTCTATAATATAAATGAAATAGTTCTTATTGAAATCATATATTCAATAACTTATCATATTTATGTATATTCTTACTTAACTTAAGTGGCTGACTTGAACTAGGACTCCTAGTCCCACTATGAATCTTTGGTCAAACAAGGTCAACCTTTAATATTTTTCCCTATTTTGACTTTTAATCTTGATGATTAATGTTTTAATATTATTTTAATATGTTTAATAATATGTTTTAATTCATCTTAGATCATGGTCAAACTTTTGACTTTGACTTCTTAAAGTCAACCCTATACTAAAGGTACTCTCTAATGGAAGTCTTAATATTTGACTTGTTCATACTAATTGACTTCATAAATTCCTAATTTATTATTTAATTTTATACTTATATCTTTAATTTGATGTTTATATTTAATTTAATTGGAAACCTAATTTTTAGGTCTAGAGTTCACTCCTCAAATGATTTCAACTCGCCCATCCTTCGATTGCTTGTATTCTTGTTGTCAATTTCAAATTTTGTTGCTTAATTATTTAATTAGTTTATTTAAATTATATAATTTTAATTAAAACTAAGCTTAACTAGCTTTAATTGGAAAGTACCCAAATTTAAATTCTTCATATATGTTTAAGAACATTTTTAAAATTCCATTTTGGATTTCTTAACAATTCGAACTGGAATTTTATTTCTAACAATTTCTATGTTCAATTGGCTCTAAAGTCAACTAAATTTTACTTAAAAAATAAATTATAGAACTTTGGAATTAATTTCCCCTTTTTGGCCAAATTGTTCTCGCATAACTTTTGTTTTATTTTCTTTTTCAATTAATCATGTTCTTTACCATCAATCATACTTTTATTTGCAATTAACTTCCTTTTTCATTCCTAGGCACAATTCTTTTCTTAATTCAACAAATACCCATCCCATTCTACTAATTAAACCAATCCAACACCACATTGCCATAATTTATATACATATTTAATTGCTGTAAAAAATAAAATAAAATAAATAAATTGAAAAAATAATTCTTCTCACCTTAATTCATAAAGATAATCCAATCCCCTTCTACTAGCCTTAGCCAAACCTTCCAAGATTGAACAACAACAATTTTAATTTTTTTTAAAAATAGTTAATGTAATAATCAGCCCATAAAAATTAACAAGATTTAATGTAGATGAATTTTACCTTGCGAAAACCTTGATTCGTTGTTATTGATTCTTGAATTTGTTTGAGAGAAAAGGAAAAAGAAGAAGATTTGTTTTTTTTTTTTCTTTTGGAGAAAGGGGTAGTGTGAATAGCAATTGAGAATAGAGGGGGTGGCTGCTGATTGGTTAAATGCATTAGGGTTTTTTTTTAATTAATATTGCATAAAAAATACCGATTTTTAGGTTTCGGTGCAATTTTCTCATGCTTTTGTTGAGAATTTGGAAAAATGCTCAACTGGACTTTGGTTCCAAATATTCTTAACTTTAATTTAGTGTATTTATTTTACAGCTTTGGTCAAATGACCAAAATAACCTTGATCAATGGCAGCTGTCAGGGTTATTTTTGGTATTTTGGTGACAACTTTTCCATTTCTTATTCTTTTTTGTTCAAATGAAAAGCATTGTGTTTTATGTAATATTTGGGCCCTATTTTTAGTATTTCCTTAACTTTTAACTCAGATACCCCTAGCCCACCGTCTTAGTGTCAAAATGACCAAAATACCCCGTACAGTCAAAATATCTCCTATTACTATCCTAACTTAGTCCTTACATTATTAAACATCCTAAAACATATTTTGAACATAAAATAAGTCACATCATATCATACTTAATGCACATTAGGTCCTATAATTGCTATCTTTAGGCAGGTGTTACATTCTCCCCTCCTTATTAAAAATTCATCCTCGAATTTTAGCAGGGACTTACCAATAGATTAATCAAATAAAAGGGGATATCGTTGAGGCATGACATCCTCGCTTTCCCATGTGCATTCTTCTATGTCATGATTTTGCCATCTAACTTTCACCATGGTTATCTCTTTATTCCTCAACTTCCTTACTTGTCAGTCCACGATCTCCATTAGCATCTCCTCATAAGATAAGTCACTATCTAATACCACATTTTGATACTTTAGTTTGTGTGAAGGGCTTGACACATATTTTCTAAGCATTGAGACATGGAATACTGAATGGACATGATCCATAGTTGGCGGTAATGCTAGTCGATAAGAGACTTCACCTACTCGATCTAGAATTTCAAAAGGCCTTACGTATCTAGGTGATAGGTTGCCTTTCTTGCCAAACCTCATAACTCCTTTCATAGGTGAAACTTTCAAGAATATATCATAACCAACTGCAAACTTTACATCTTTCCTCTTAAGGTCGAAATAGCTCTTCTATCGACTAAAGGCCATCTTAAGTCTCTTTCTAATGAATGGCAACTTCTTGGCTGTATCCCTTAACAAGTCAGGCATCTTTACATGCTTATCTCCCACTTCATTCCAGCATATTGGTGACTGACATTTTCAAGTATATAATGCCTCATACAATGGCATGCCAATTGATAAGTGATAACTATTATTGTAGGGAAACTCTATCAATGGCAAGTGCTTCTCCCAACTTCTGCCAAAGTCTATGACACACATCTTTAACATATCTTCGAGCATTTAGATAGTCTTTTCAGAGTGTCCATCAATCTGGGGATGAAATGCAGTACTGAAATCCAACCTTATGCATATTGCTTCTTATAACTGTTGCCAGAACCTCGATGTGAACTAAGGACCTCTATAAAATATTATGGATATAGGCACCCCATGCAGTCTTACAATTTCCTCACTATAATGCCGTGCATATTGTGCCACTATATAAGTGGTTTTTACATCCAAGAAATGTGTAAACTTGGTGAGACGATCTACTATCACCCATATAAAATCACAACCCTTTTGAGATCTTAGGAAGCCTACTACAAAATCCATTGCAATTCGCTCCCATTCCCATTCTAGCAATTAGATCTCTTGAAGTAAACCAGATGGCTTTTGATGTTTTGCCTTAACTTGCCGGCAAGTCAAGCATGAAGCTATGTACTCAGCTACATCCTTCTTAAGTCCCGGCCACTAATAAATTATCTTGATATCTTGATACATCTTGGTTGCTCCTGGATGCATATTGTATGGTGCCAAATGAGCTTCACTCATTGTCTTATCTCTTAACCCATCTACATTTGGGACACAATACCTTACTCCATGCTTAAGGATACCATCTCAAATGACAAACTCCTAATTCTCTCCCTTTTCCACTTGTTCTATAAGCTTTACTAAGTAAGGGTCCTTTCTTTGTGACTCCTTAATCTCATCTATTAGCCTAGGCTCTACTTGGAAGTATGCCACTAGACCACTTTTACCCTCATTCTCCAATCTCAGGCCTTGATCAAGAAGTTCCTTCAACTCCCTCACCAAAGTTCTCCTATTTGCTGATATATGAGCCAAACTCCCCATAAACTTACGGCTTAATGCATCAGCTACCACATTTGCTTTACCTGGATGGTATAGAATTTGACAATCATAACCCTTAAGTAATTCAACCCATCTCCTCTACTTAAGATTCACATCTCTTTGCTTTAGGATATACTGGAGACTCTTTTGGTCCATATAAATCTCACACTTCTCTCTATATAGATAGTGTCTCTAAATTTTCAAGGCAAATAGCATTGCAGCCATCTCCAAATCATAGGTAGGATAATTTAGGTCATGTTTCTTAAGTTGTCTTGACATATAGGCTATAACTTTACGATTTTGCATCAAAACACATCCCAACCCAACTCTTGAGGCATCACAATTCACCACAAAATTTCTACCTCTTTCAAGTAATGCTAACACTGGGGCTTTGATAAGGCACTCTTTAAGCTTCTGGAAACTCCTCTCACATTCATCACTCCATTGGAACTTCACTTGTTTCCTTGTTAACTTCGTTAATGGTGCTGCAATCCTTGAGAAATCCTTAATGAACCTCCTATAATAGCCTACCATACCTAAGAAACTCCTCATTTTTATGATAGTAGCAGGTCTTGGCCAATCAATTACAGCCTCTATCTTCTTAGGATCTACTTTAATTCCTTCTTTTCCTACTGCATGCCCCGAGAAATTTACATGCTCTAGCTAGAATTCACACTTGGATAGTTTAGCATAGAGTCGATGTTCTCTTAATATTTGCAACACTTGCCTTAAATGCTCTTCATGCTCCTCCTTTAACTTAGAATATATCAAGATATCATCAATGAACACTATTACAAACTTGTCAAGGAACGACTTGAAAACTCTATTCATGATATCCATGAAAGCAGCTGGTGCATTTGTAAGGCTAAATGGTAACACTGTAAACTTATAATGGCCATACCGCATCCTAAACGCCGTCTTGCATATATCTTCTCCTTTGATCCTCAATTGGTGATATCCTAACCTCAAATCTATCTTTGAGAAGTGGCTAGCTCCTTGTAGTTGATCAAATAAGTCATCAATTCAAGGTAATGGATACTTGTTCTTAATAGTCACCTTATTCAATTTGCGATAGTCAATACATAATCTCATCGACCCATCCTTCTTCTTAATTAACAACAATGGTGTGCCCCAAGGTGAACCTCTTGGTCTTATGAAGCCTTTATCTGATAGGTCTTGCAACTGTACCTTTAATTCCTTTAGTTTTGTTATTGCTATTAGGTAGGGTGGAATAGAGATTGGTTGTTTACCCGACAATAATTCAATAGTGAACTCAATTTCTCTCTCTGGTGGCAATCTAGGTAAATCTTCAAGAAACACGTCCGGGTAGTCCTTTACTAAGGGAATCTCATTAATTCCATTACCACCTTCCTTACTTGTATCTACTATATATGCCAAATAGGCCTTACATCCCTTCCTTATCAACCTTCTTTCATCAATGGCCGATATCAAGTTCATAGGAATTATCTCCTTGCTACCACAATACATAAACTTATCTCCCTTTTCACCCACAAACACTACCTCCTTTCTCTTACAATCTATCTTGGCATTGTGCCTTAATAGCCAATCCATACCTAATATAACATCTATCTCCAATACCTCTAAGACTCACAAGTCTATATATAATAGCCTACTATTAATCTCAACCAAACAATTCCTATAGATTTTATTCACAATTATAGATTCTCCTAAAGGGGTAGATACTTCTAAGGGTTTATGTATGATTTCACAGTCAATTCTTAATTTCCTAGCAAATTGCGGTTTTATCTCTCCCCCTTAGACAAATACTCATCCATAAGTTCTTGCTTAAATTTTGCCCATGTCGTAGGGTTTTCACGTTCCATTCGAGGTTCAACCTTTAGCTCATACCATAGCCAAGCATCCTTCTTGAGCTGTAATCTAACTAGCTCTATGGTCCTAGCTTCAGAACAAGTTAACCTCTTAACCAACTTATCCACCTCATCTAAAAAGTCTTGGGGATCTTCACCTTCCTCCCCATTGAAAGTGGGTGGTTTCAATATCTTAAAATCTTGGATGATGACCCCTTCATCACCCCTAACTCTTCATTACCCTCCTTGACCAACTGGAGGTAGTGGTGGTACTTGCATGACCTCTGGTTGTTGTTATGGCTATTGAGGTTGGGGTTGTTAAGCTCTTACTTCCTCTAGTTAGCGACGTAATTCTTGAATCTCTTTCCTCATTGCTTGTACTTCCTTGCTAGAGGCTTGCTAGCTAACTTGAACCCTCTGTCTTACTTGTGGGGTCCTTATGGTCCTATCTAAGCCACACTTTTACCATCTGGCTGAGCCCTAGCAGCTCGTGCAGCAGCTCCTATAGCAACTCTAATTTTATTCCGTGCAGTGTTAGCAGCAGCACGTACGTTATCACACTTCCTCTTGGGTGCCATCTATAGTTATCATAAACTATACACATAATGTCTTAACTTATTCTGATGCTAACATGCACATATGTCAAATCATACTATTATTGTATACATAGGCTTATCATTCACATACGTGCACTTATCATTATTGTCAATAGCATGCTTTTATTCCATAATTTCAATAAACCAATGAATCAATCCAATAAAGAAAAACTCCTAATGACAGAATCAATAATAATAAATAAATCAACATCCTACTCTAGGTATGCCATATCATAGTCAACTGTTTCATCAAGTAAATAAAGATTAAATAATGTCATAACCAATAATGGAATCGCTCCTATAGTGCTCTAGGTGCATGTGGTCTAGCTCTAGCAGTGGAGTCTATAGTTTGTTATAGCTGAATAGTGTATAGGAGCACATGCAAAAGTAGGGCAGAACACTTATCCTCGTCTGCATCCTTTACATCTTTAATTTCCATATGAAAGCTGCCTAAAGGCCTATGAGACTTTCATATCAGTAGCAGGTTGCCTTAAGATGCGAGTAATCCTGATTCCAACATTCTTTAGATCTTGTCTTAGCTGCTCAATCTCTAATTAGACTCCTATATTTTGATGCATTAACTCAAGATTATGTCTCTTGAGCATCTCCACCTCCTCTCGTAGGGCAGTCATTTCTCCTTTACATAGCTCGAACTCTCTAGTCAATGCCTCACGTAGATCCTTGGGGTTAGGCTGTACATCAATAGGTATCTCCTCCTTTAAGTCCTCCTCGAGGTCCTCCTCAGGGTCCTCATCTACCGAATCATCATCAATTATAATCACAGGTGGAGGTTCATCATGATCACGTCTCATCCTCTTAGGTTTAGGTCCTCGTGCAGGGGTCTATGAAATAAACACATATCACAAAAATAAAACACAGTAATACAAATATGATAGCCTAGACATGAGATTAATGTTGAATTTTTCCTAATGAAAGACTTCAATGACAGTAAGGAATCCTATTACTCTGAGGTAAGCTTAAATACCTATGAAATCTTAAACCTACGGCTCTAATACCACCTTTGTCACAGCCTGACTTGGGGAGCTATGACGATCCTAGGACATAGGAAGACATAAGGTCACCCACACCCATAGAATCCTTAACTTATATAAAATTACTTAGGAAATATCCATATCTTGTTCAATTACCTAACAACTTATAAAATTTGCAGAATAGGCCCATAAACTTCTTACATCTTAACAATAATTCTTATAAATCAAAGTTAAAGGAAAACATTCGAAAATAACCCAACGAAACAAAAGTTCAAATAATCCCAAACTTAGTCACAAAACATCAATTTCCAATCAATTCTCAAGTCCTTCGCTTATTATCCTTAGAGCACTAAACTGAAGTTCATTATGCATATGGATAAAGAAAAGTCTACTATCTTCTAGGCAAAGCAACCACTCAAGTGGAGGAACAGGCTTGAGTTAGTTACCTTAATCAATCTTGCCATCCTAAAATATATAAACATAGAAAAGGGTGAGCAGAAGACTCAGTGAGAGTAGATGCACATATAGGATATGTGAGAAAATAAACATAGGCTCAATAACATAGCTTGGTTGTAAAAATGAGAAATAAATGATAGGGTAGCAGAAACATCTTATAACTTATATTAATTTAGGAGTAGGGGCTATCGCCTTCTCTACTCAACTTATAGCATAAGACTGATTAGGTATTATGGCTAGCAATATTGGACCCCTACTAGCCGAGGTATGGATACTTTGCCCTATCCATAGGCATACTTTGTGAACAAGTCCAATGTTCACCTCACATTGAGAAGGGGTGTTTCTGCAGGCTTGGAAAAATAAGCAATAACATATACATAGCAATAGTTTAACTTATATTAGGACTCTTATGAAAGAGTCCTACTTAGCTTGAAAGACTTGGTTTAAGGTTCACAACATCATTCTAAGTCATTATATAACTTAATGAGAGTTTTGGGTTTAAACAATCAACTTAAGAAAGAGTCCTGCTTAAGGTGGGACTCTTTAGCAAACATAGCTTATGAATCAAAATCAATCAATGGGCATGAAATCATGAGAAAATCATACAGTATCAAAGAAATCATTTCACATTTGCAAAGAAATAAGAGTGTGCATTACAACTCACCTCAAACTCCTGTGCTCCTAATTAACCGAGCTAAGTGCACCGTAAGGCTTGAACCTCTTTAACCTCTACAATATAAATCAAATAGTTCTTATTTAATTCATACATTTAATAACTTATCATATTTATGCATATTCTTACTTAACTTATGTGGTTAACTTGAACTAAGACTCCTATTCCCACTATGAATCTTTGGTCAAACAAGGTCAATTTTTAATATTTTTCCTTATTTTGACTTTTAATCTTGATGATTAATGTTTTAATATTATTTTAATATGTTTAATAATATGTTTTAATTCATCTTAGGTCATGGTCAAGCTTTTGACTTTGACTTCTTAAGGTCAACCCTATACTAAATGTACTCCCTAATGGAAGTCTTAATATTTGACTTGTTCATACTAATTGACTTCATAAATTCCTAATTTATTATTTAATTTTATACTTATATCCTTAATTTGATGCTTATATTTAATTTAATTAGAAACTCAATTTTTAGGTCTAAAGTTCACCCCTCAAATGATTTCAATTCGCCCATCCTTCGATTGCTTGTGTTTTTGTTGTCAATTTCAAATTTTGTTACTTAATTATTTAATTTATTTATTTAAATTACATAATTTTAATTAAAACTAAGCTTAACTAGCTTTAATTGGAAAGTTCCCAAATTTAAATTGTTCATAGATGTTTAAGGACATTTTTAAAATTTCATTTTGGATTTCTCAACAATTCAAACTCCAATTTTATTTCCAACAATATCTATGTTCAATTGGCTCTAAAGTCAACCAAATTTTACTTAAAAAATAATTATAGAACTTGGGAATTAATTTCCCCTTTTTGGCCAAATGGTTCTTGCATAACTTTTATTTTATATTTTTTTCAATTAATCATGTTCTTTACTATCAATTATATTTTTGTTTGCAATTAACTTCCTTTTTCATTCCTAGGCACAATTCTTTTCTTAATTCAACAAATACCCATCCCATTCTACTAATTAAACCAATCCAACACACATTGCCATGATTTATATACATATTTAATTGTTGTAAAAAAATAAAATAAAATAAAATAAATTGAGAAAATAATTCTTCTCACCTTAATTCACAAAGATAATCCAATCCCCTTCTACTAGCCTTAGCCAAACCTTCCAAGATTGAACAACAACAATTTTAATTTTTTTTTAAAATAGTTACTGTAATAATCAGCCCATAAAAATTAACAAGATTTAATGTAGATGAATTTTACCTTGCAAAAACCTTGATTCTTTGTTGTTGATTCTTGAATTTGTTTGAGAGAAAAGGAAGAAGAAGAAGATTTGTTTTGTTTTGTTTTTTCTTTTGGAGAAAGGGGTGGCATGAACCGCAATTGAGAATGGAGAGGGCAACTGTTCATGGGTTAAATGCATTAGGTTTTTTTTTAATTAATATTCCATAACAAGAATACCAATTTTTAGGTTTCGATATAATTTTCTCATGCTTCTGTTGAGAATTTGGAAAAATGCTCGACTAGACTTTAGTTCCAAATATTCTTAACTTTAATTCAGTGTATTTATTTTATAACTTCAGTTAAATGACCAAAATGCCCCTGATCAATCGTAGCTATCAGGGTTATTTTTGGTATTTTGGTGATAACTTTTCCTTTTCTTATTCTTTTTCATTCAAATGAAAAGCATTGTGTTTTATGTAATATTTGGGACCTATTTTTTGTATTTCCTTAATTTTTAACTCAGATTCCCCTGGTCCACTGTCTTAGGATCAAAATGACCAAAATATTCCCTACAGTTAAAATATCTCCTATTACTATCCTAACTTAGTCCTTACATTATTAAACATCCTAAACATATTTTGAATATAATAAGTCACATCATATCATACTTAATGCACATTAGGTCTTATAATTGCTATCTTTAGGCAGAGTGTTACAATACCTATACCATTGTTGCTTTAGAATTAGTTGTTCACATTTGTAACTTTAGATTTCAAGTTTTTAGTTTACAAGTTTGTCATGAAACTTTCTTGATTTTTGCTACTATGGTTGAAAATTAATTCTTGATTGAGGATTTTAAGCCTTACTGCTAATGAGTTATTGTCAACTGTAGTTTTTAAACTTTAGAGGGCAGATTTTGTTTTTCTTACTATTATTGCAATTTAATTTCCTTGAGGACAAACAAATACTCAAGTGTGGGGAAGTTTGATAAGTGCATGAATTCTTACATTTTGCCCCTTGATTTAGCATGTTTTATTCTTTAAATTAAGTTTAATTTATTTGTTTAGAGTGCTTTTTAGAGTAATTTCTAGGAATTATTCATATTTTGGAATGTCGTGATCATTTAAGCTCAAATTGTGGTTAAAAATTGAGAAATAGTGCAATTTTTGGGTAATTTGGGCTATGGCCACACCCTGGGCTATGGCCACACCCTGGGCCATGCCCATGGCCTTGCGCATGGAATAAGAGCCTAATTCTAGTAGCTTCCTGTGCCCAAAGCCACATGCGTGTCCCTAGCCGTGTGATGATATGGAGTTCCGATAGCTTTGAACATCTTGTAGTATTTTGAGCATAACTTGAGCTACAAAAGTCCAATTAAGGTGGTTTAGGTATTATTGGAAAGCTAAGAGAAAGAAATATAATTTTTATGAAGACTAGAAATTACAATTCCTTCTATTTATGATCCAAAATTGGCACACAATCCAAACATTGTATCTTAGCACCTAGCCTAGCTCTGCTAACATGGCAAAAATTTGCCAATCTATGCTTGACACCTATCCAAACCCTAATGAGCCTTAAAGCACTATAAAAGTACATAATTTACATTAGAAAAGGGAGCTTCTTCCTAGGTTTTAATAGCCTCCCTCACAAAGAGGTGAGAAGGAGTTTTGTGCAAAATTTTAATGGTGAAGATCCAATATGCTGCAGATTTTGAAGAGGAATGAAGAGTAAAGCAGGGATTTCTCATCATCCATGGATTATTTGAGTTTCCTTTACTTCTCTTGTATTCTTTATTTCAATTCTCTGCTATAAACTAATTTGTTATTTATTTCGATAAAGATGAACCCTAGTTCTTAATTGTATGAACTGCATAATTTATTTTAAATCAATTTATCTTTGGATTATTTTATTTTCATGATTTATGTTGTTTATTATAATTGGCAATTATCGGTTTATTGATTAGATATTGTTTCTATATTGGATGAGTAGAGATACCCTGATATAGATAGATCACTCATGGGATAGAGAGTTGATTGGGGTGTTAGAGATAGACCTATAAGACTTCTTTGGATGTTAATCTCTTGAACTTAATACTGCTCCTATTTTATTATAGGTTGAGAAGAGATTTCCCTATAATACTTAGGAACTTAGGGATTTAATCACTTGAGAAAGGTTTCTATCTAATTTAGTGAGAGTCTAATTAAATTCATTATTTGAATGATTTATATCATTGTTCTTGACATGCATAAGAGGCTTGGGGAATTCAATATCTAGATGAACTTCGCTATTAATTTTCTATCATCTATCTTTATTGCTTTCATAGATTAGTTTCAAATATTTTAGTTTAATTAATCTTGAATTTGGTTCAACTAGACAATAGTTTAAGTTTGAAATAGTACTTGTGTCGGTGTCTCTGTGGATCAACCTTGGTACTGTTATACTACCTAAACGATAGGTGCACTTGCCTAAAGCTAGGGTAGAATTAGTTGTCGATCTATTATAAATGTAAAACTCCTAATGTCGCAAAATGCACATCAACTTTGGTGTGGATAAAGTGAGAATTCAAGTTTGAAAAGGAAATGGACTTAGTAAAAAATGGTGGCTTCCAAGTCAAAATTAATGACTAGCTTTTCCAACTTCAAACTTAACCTTAGTTAATTATTTCTATTTCTAGCTGTAGTTAAGGCTTATGTTCATCCATTTATAGGCCTTATGGGCTGGCCAACCAATGGGCTTAGGCCTTGAAGTCCAAATGCCCATTAATAAATCCATATGTACACATTTTGAACTTAGTAATTTAGTAAAATTTTCATTTCATTTCTTTTGCTTTAGTACACATATTTCTACCTTTAAGTATCACTATACACTCTAAACATTACTAGATAAATTCTATACACATTTACTAGCCCTTCAGTAGCATTGTTCAGGTATGTACATCATATAGGTTCATTGGGTAAAACTAAGTTTGACTTCTGTTGTACCATTGTAACTTTGATTGAAATCAACTTCTCATATCACTATTATTATTTCCCAATTACTTATGAGATGCTAATACCCATTCACTAGCACTTTAGATTCATATTTTAAATAAATTATTAATATAGTCAAATTAAGTCAAACCCGATTAGACTTTCATTTTATAATAAAAGTGCTTATCAAAATTGATTATATTCTTTACTCATTGTCATATTATTCATTAAATTCACTTCTTATGATGTTCTTATGGTTCTTAATGTATTAAAAAGGCCTTGAATGGCATAATACATGAACATTATGGTGTCTCCATTGTTAACTCTAATACATTAGGGGAACCTTGGGTATTATATAGGCTTTTTCCTTAATATTTTTTCAAATAAATAAAATTGAGGTCGTGACTCCTAAATCATTTTCAAAATCAGCCTCTCTAAGATTGAGGGCTCCAACATGAGTCTAAACCTAAATTAGCATTTCGATCTCCCTCTTAGCATATCAGACCAGTGCTTATGTGAGGCCTCACAATTACTCCTACTTTTGTTAAAATTTGATAGTTCAAAAATTTATGAAGGAAGCAACCATGTTTTTCAAAATTAGTCAACTACTCTATTCCCTTATTTCTGCCAAGTAATCCTTTTAGAAATCCCATCAAACTATTATATATTTCTTACATCCTAAGACCTTGCTACTCTAGTTCCATCATTAGGTATCTCATACACTCCACTTAGCATCTTAATCGAAATCTATAAACCTTGTCTCATAGTTTCACATATGTAACCTTACTATTAATTTAATCGACTTGTAAAACTTGGACACCCTATTTTCATAGTATTTCTCCCTCATTTCTATAAATTTTGTACATCCCTAGAATTTAAACCATTCCCTAAACTTATATCATTTATCCCCAAAATGTATCATTTATCCCCAAAAAATATTCCAATCTGTAAACTTGGGTTATATAAGTTTGTATTATTCTGACTTCTTTGTCTTTGAAGTGGTATCTATTCAGTCTTTTCCTATTTGCTTATGGAGCTTGAATTCTTTGAGGTACTTGTCTCTTTTTACTTTTCACAGGCAATAACATAGGGTTTTTTATGTTTATAAGATGTAAAGTTTATTCTTGTCTTTTGCTTTAAGGTTAATCAACCTAGATGGTAAAAGGAAGATAGGTAATTTTAGAGGTTTAAAGAATAGTGATGAGAATGAGATGAGAGGCAAAAATGAGTTGCTTTTAGGGTTTTGAGTTGTGAAAAAGAAGGTCATATATAAGAGAAAATTAGGTTAAGGTCTTTTACCTAATTGCCATTACTCTTTAATCATTTAGGTGGTAAAAGATGAATTTTAAAATTTAAACAATCTATAAAAAGTTGAGTTAGCCATATGAGAGTCTGACACAGATAAGATTCCATGCAGATATTTTCTCTCTTTAATAAATGCACTTTCTAGATTTTTGTTTATTGTTTTTGTTTTAGATATGTTTTGAACAAGTGTATGCAATAGAAGAACAAATTGAATAAAACAAAAAGATAGGTCAAACGATTAAAGACATGTTTTATGACTCTTCTAATTGTCATGTTTGATATTTAGAAGATATTCATGAACTTTAAATGACTAAAAGCATTCTTAAATGGTTAAGTTCTATGAACAGCAAGCCTAATATGCACAAGAATTAAAATAAATGATATGTACATAAAGCAAATAGTATGTATGTATACCATTATAAAGGTGGTTCACTCATACCTAGACTTCTTCTAATCCTACAAAATTGATTAGTAAAAGAGGATTGTTATGATAGAAAGAACTTAAAAGAACTCCATAAATAACTAACCCAAAAGCAAGCAAGCCAGCTTAACGGTTGGCTTATCTAGTGCAGGATCCCAAATCAAAGATTAAAATCTTTCTCTTTCCTCTGTCTCGCAGTTGCTCATTAAGTGGCTCTATAAGAATGTCTGCTAGTTATTAATCAAAAGACAAATTCTAATTCTATATCTCCATTTTTCACATAGTCTCAATAAAGTGGTGTCTAGTTTCGATGTCGTGATTCTTGAGTATTGGACATGATTCTTATTAAGTTTATTGCACTCATGTTATTGCATCTAATTTGGATATGATCAAACTTCAATCCATAGTCTCCTAATTATTATTTCATTCATAGAATCTGAGCTATACAACTTCAAACTAAAATGTATCCTACCTCAATTGTATATAAGATTACAAATGACTGCTTCTTGTTAAAGTAAGATATTAATGACATAGCATTCTAATTGCTTTAAATCCAGCAACAAGAGCAAAGATCTTATCAAAAGTGATTCCTTCCTCTTGGTTGTAGCCTTAGGCAACTAGTCTTGCTTTATTTCTAACCATATTACCTTGCTTATTTAATTTGTTTCTAAATATCCATTTTGTGCTAATTTTGCCTTGATGCTTGGGTCTATGAACCAATCTTTATATCTTATTCCTCTCAAACTAATTCACCTCTTCTTGCATTGCTAGAATCTAGTTCTTATTTAATATAGCTTCTTCAAATGTCTTAGGTTCAATTTGAGAGACAAAAGCTATTAGCATGGAGATTTTGTAATGCTACTCTTGTCATTCTCCTTTGTGAGGGGGTGCCAAGAATATTCTCTTTTGGATGATCCTTGTGTAACTTTCTATCTTTAGAAAAATTAGTGTTTTCATCATATTGGTCATTTAACTGCTCAAGTTTTAATTCTCTTTCATCATTATCTTCTGTACTATTCTTATATGCTTTATGATGAGTTCCTCATTTAATGCATCATTTATATCTTTTTCTTGTAGATCATAGTTAGATTCATCAAATATAACATGCATAAATTCTTCTACAAGAAGTTTTCTTTTGTTAAATTTCCTATATGCCTTACTATTAGTTGAGTAACTAAGAATGATGCCTTTGTCTAATTTTGAATGGAGCATTCTAAGATAATCTTTCTTTTTATTCAATATAAAACATTTTCATCCAAAAGTATGAAAGTATGATAGATTGGGTTTTCTACCTTTCCATAATTCATAAGGGGTTTTCTTAAGTTAGGTCTGATTAGCACTCTATTCAAGTATAAGGAAAGCAACATCTCACCTACCACTTCACTTTTTATCCCTTAAACTTTCATATTAGTTCTTTTAACTTTTTTTTTCCTTTTTAGGTCAAATAATCATTGCTAAATCATTCTTCTTTTGTGACACAATATTTTAGAAGACTTAGTCAATAAGGTGCCTAGATAGCTAATTTGTCTAGGTCTTCTAATTTTCCTTTTAACTTAGGTTTTCTCAAAAGTTGATTTCTTCTTTCAAAACCTTTTTAATTAATTCTAAAGATTAGTTTAAAAAGAAAATTTTAGCTTGGGCAAGCCTTCTAAACTATTTAACATGGAAACTAAGGAATCTTACTTAAATTCTTCATCTTCTCTAGATATGCCTAAGTTCCTTAATGTAGTCTTCTAATTGATCTTTATGGACTTCACACCTTATTCCAATGATTTGAAGTATTGGCTAACTGATGTGATCTTTCTTTGGCATGCCAACCTTCAAGTTAGATAATCCTCTTAACCTAGAAGATAAATTAGCATAATACAAGTAAACACACAAACAACTGGTCTTTTAATTCTTTTGTTATCATCAAAATTAGATCGATGGCCTAATTGGGCTAACATAATCCTTTTGTACTCTAGCTATGAGATTAGGTAGAAATTGGAATATACTTTCGCATAAGTATGTTTAAAGTTTGCAATCTTTATTTGGAACATATCATC
Organism: Reutealis trisperma; assembly: GCA_947687605.1. NCBI lineage: Eukaryota > Viridiplantae > Streptophyta > Magnoliopsida > Malpighiales > Euphorbiaceae > Reutealis > Reutealis trisperma. The sequence goes on from CANTUT010000049.1 coordinate 225,113, forward strand.
ATTTGGTTCCTCCTAGTCCTTCTTGGATTTATATAGCCTCCACTTGCATGTTGGGTTCTTACAAAGTGCCTCAACTCTTAATTTGTCATTTTTATAAAACCATGTCTAAAATCTATTCCTTATGTTCCAATTACTCATTGCTTCCTTTAAGTTCTCTCTATTTTTAACATCATACCCATAGTAAAGTTAGGATCCCCAATGTCCCTCATATTATCAAATTCAGCAAACCTAGGCCTATCTTCATCTATTGAATTTAACTAAGTATGCAACTTATCACTGGGTGCATAGTCAAATTCTTGTTCCTCTTATTAATTTTCAGCATCTGTATTTTTTGCTTGTATCCTTTGACATGAACCAATAGGTCTTCCCTTGGCTTTTGGATGCATAAATGGTATATTACAATCTTCATTATTCACATTCTCATTTAGCATCTCTACAAGGTCCTTCTCCATTCAGCTAAATCATAATCCTTATCTACAATCACAAGATCATTTACTTCATTTTCAAGTTGTCTGTCACCAATTTTAGCTTTAGTATGTAATGTACTTTGATTCAATACTCCTTTATGTTCACAAGGTTTTCCTTCATTTTGCACATTTCTATATGAAGAAAAATCATGGAATGGGAAATCATAAAATGGGACATCCTCCTTATTAATGCCTATAATATCAGTGTGCATTATTGTATCCTTTTGCATTGTTGTAAACAACACTCCATATCTGCTTATAGATTAGGCTGCATCTCCACTTGAGTTGCATATATATCCTCTACTTAAAACTCATTCATGTTTGGCATTTCAATCATATATCAACTTAGTGGACTTAAGTTAAGAGCAGATGATATTTTTTTTAGATTTACTTGTATTGGACTGAGTTATGTCTGGTGTAGTTTGCCTACTTTTTCCACTATAATCAAGTTCTTACTCATCAAGCTCTTTTATTATAATACTATTTTTTCACTGGTTGTGGGTTATTTTCTTCATATAATTGCTCCTCACTAACATGCTCTACATATACATCAATCTCACTAGCATCAGAAGCATACAATGCCATTTCATATACATGGGCATCTATCTCTATAAGTTACAACCCATCCTTATAGTCTTTGGTTGGGACCCTCCATCAATACCTCATCAATCCCCTCAATCCTAATTTGTACTAGACATTGCTTATAGTGATTCCAGCAATCTTATTAGGATAACAATCCCACATATAGTTTTCTTCTTCCCATTAAAATAACCCCATTCCCCTTTTTCTCCATTATAATGCAAGTTAATTATGAAGTTTCCACTTGAATATGAAAAAAGAAAGCATAAACAATTTAAGTTACTGATTGTAATTAAATCAGCATAATCGCATTTATAAAAACATAGTATATACACTATTAAGCATTTAAATAAAGAATAAATTGTTGTCCATATGTGTTTGCTAATATGCAGGAGGTGACACACATTACTATCTCAAAACAAATGTTACAGACAAATTGAAATCCAACAAATTCAAACAAAGAGCAAAATAACAATTATTACACATTGTGGATACCCGTTATAAAGGTGTCAGCCTCGTTACAAGCTAATCACCATCATTGTCACCCCCAATCATGTAACAAACCCTAATACTCTAAACAAATCAATTATTATCAATTATTTTCTAAATCCAAATGATTTAATTTTAATATATCTAAATCCCATGACAAATATACCATTATGCATAATACACATCTAAAAAAAATCCTAGAATAAAACTAAAAATAGTTTATCTACTATAAGTCAATCTAATAAAGAAGGATAAAGTATGAGTTTTTTATTTTTTCAATTACCTGGAGGGTGTCCCCATCTCCAAATGCAGGACCACCACCAAGCTTTTATGGTTTTCCCAAATTTTTTGTTCTTTTCCCTAATATTTACATTAAGCACAAAATTCTCACCTCACTTTCCACTTAGTGATTATAAATTAATGCAATGCCCTCCCAAACAACAATTGAAGTGAGTTTTGTGAGACCTTTTTAAAGAGGTCATGGAATGAGTTTCGATGCTCATGATTGGAGCAGCTATCGCTCAGAAAAATGATTCATGGTTTTGAAAAATAATTTCGGGAGTTGCCACCCTAATTTATTTTAAATGAAAAAATAAAGAACAAACTCAACTGACTCCAATTCATCAATTTCGTAATTAATTTACTCAAGGATAGAGTCACTATTCTCGAACTAGGTTGAGTTTAAGGACTAAGTTTTTTGTTAAATAATCTAAATTTGGCTCTTAAATTTAATTTGACTTGGAAAATTGATTTTGTGAATGACAAGTATTAAATAGCAATTATACGTAAAATGTATAAACACAACATAATATGAATGAATGGGCAAATTAAGAAATAAAGTAAATAAATATCTACAAGTCAAGAAGAGTGTCTTTTCTAGTCCTTATAGATTATAAGGAAACCACAAAATCACTCATTGACTCCAAAGTAATCAAATAACTAATTACACAAATTCTCTTACAAAAAAATACAAAAATAGATAATTATAAATCAAAGTAAATGGAAAATGGAATTAATTTGGAATTGAATTTGTGATTTGAATTTAAATTTCAAACTTGCCTACGTACCCCATTGAATAGATATCAAAACTCACATAGTTCATTCCATGATTTATTAGAGGAGTTTAGGAGTTGATTGGATTGATTGATTTGATTTGGGTTTATGTGTGAGAGGAAAAGGCTAATACCTTTGCTTTTGGTCTGAATTTTAATAGACCAAAGTTTCATTTTATCGGAACCGGGTGATTGAATTGATTAGGGATTAATTAATAAATTAAAATGATTAATTAACTAATTAATGTGATGAAATGGATAGGTGAATTAATTAATTTGTATGAAGGGTATATTTAAAAAAAATAATTAATTTGATTTTGTAAAAAGTGATTAATTAATTAATTAATTGAGTGATTATTTTCATTTAAAAAAAGAGTTTTAGTTAATTAAAAAAATTAATTAATTTGGTGAGGGTGAGATAATTAATAAATTAAAAATATTAATTAATTAATTAGAGAGTGGTTAGAGGGAAAAGAAGAAGATGAGCAAATGGATAACTAATCTGCAAGTGCTTAAGGGGTAAAGAGAAATGGAGGAATGGAGATAGGCAAATGGGGTGAGGAGTAGTTTGGGAAAGTGAAATGTGAAAGGACAAGGAGGGATAGGACTAGAAAAGGGCTAGAAATTTAGTTAAAGGGGTATTTTGGATTTTTTTTTGCACAAAAGGGAGACCATTGTGAACCCTTAATTTTGCACCCTTCGGTATGCATTGGAATCTTAGAAGCACCTAGAATCAGTGAATAGACCTCCAAAAGTCAAAATTGGCAAAAACCATTAAAATGAGAAAGTTGGAAAATGGAGCCCCTATAAATGAAAACTATCAATTTGACCTTCAAATTACTCACAAATTATCCAAGACTGAATAATGAATACAACACAATTGAAATTACAAAAAATGGACGAGAAATGAGGAAAAATGAGTGAAAATGGGTGAAGAAGCGTGCAAGCCTTTATGACTACCGCAGAGAGCTACACAGCACTACCGTAGAGACCTTTGCAATGCTGCAGAGCCCTGTGCAATAACTCCTATGAATTTCACTATTTTACGTGATCCCGTATCAAAACTTTAGTGTTTTCCTGCTCCAATCTTCTGCTTATATATAGAGGACCTCTGCACACTTCAAGCCATCAACTTTGGGAGCTTGAAAGCCCTTGTATTAAGCAAACCACTCTAGTTCTAAAGCTTTTCTTTTCTTTTGCTTTGCATTTGCTCCTTTCTTCGCAAAGTAGAGGGTTTCTTCTTGATTCCTACCCGACAAGTCAAAGGCTTTCTGCCCACCTATTGGATGCAAGTCTATTGCCTAAGGCTCATGCCTGCCATATAAGGCAAGCCATTGCGCTATCCAAGGCTAGTCATCACCTACCATCTAAGTTAAGTTTCTTTTCCTTTTCTTTATTTTATTTATTGTTTCCCTACTTAGGATTTGTGTTCTAAGGCTCCTTACCTAATTCTTGATTCGCTAAGGTAGTTAATTAGAATCTAACTTAATTAACTCTACTTGGTAATCAATTGGTTAAATCAATCAACTCAACCCTCTTTTTTATCAATCAATCAAAACATGATAAAATGGCTAGGCTAAACTAACCCCTTCGTAAGAAGGGAGAACTACGCAGGTTTTAATTCCCATTCAAAGGGATGCACAAGCATGCTTGGTTTAAACATCTAATATAATTAAAACTAACTAACTCTTTCCCCCCCCCCCCCCCTCCCCTCTATCACCTTCTTCACTTGCTTTTATTTTGTTTTCTTTTACTTTATTATTAGGCTTAGATTAGGGAATGTGTGATTCCCTAGAGCAAAGGAGGTATTCCTTAAGTTTAAGATTTTATTGTAATATTAACTTTCTTATTTTGAACCTTAGTCGTATATTTACTTTATTATTGAATGGATGAGTTGAATGATCATATATATTATAAACTACTCATGCATCTTGAATTGTTCGTGAAATATATTTTAAGTTACTCTTATATTAAATAGCCAAACTTATCTCATTAAAATAAACTAAAAACCTAGTCCCCAAATTCCCTTTGGTTTCAAGACTAGTAATCTTTTCCTTTGGATAATAATAAGAGTTAATATGGATTTTTTCCTTATATTTTTCCAAATAAAAATAAATTGAGCTGGCAACTCTAAGAAATAATTTTTAAATCTATTAAAGATAAGCTTGAGGGTGTCACATCCCAACTTTAGAGACATGATAGTCCTAGAACATGGGGAGACATAAGGTCACCCATGCCGTAGAACCCACTTACACATATACAAATCATGCCTAGGATCATACCAAACCTCTTGCAATAACTCATTTAAAACATTTAAATGAATACCTTTAATTGCGAAAGACTATAACTAAACATTTCACAAAAAATCCATAAGTACAATAATATTCATATCCCATTTTGGAACCTTAGGAAAAATAATATATCTCAAAATATACATCAATCAATATTCCCAAAGCATCTAATGACAAAACTTCATAACATGGTATTATTAATGACTTTGACAAGGAATCCCCCAAGCGAAGTGGAATGCTTGAGCTATCACCTTACCTCCTCACATTTGCTCACCTAGAACCACACAAGGAAAAAGGGTGAGATAGATGATCTCAATGAGTAAACGATAAAGCACATACATTATGACATATTCCTTTGAAAAGAAAACACATAGCTTATACACATAGTTCATGATTTATAATTCATGAATCAAGTTGCAATTTAGCAAGGGTTTAATTTGACAAGTTTGCAGAAATCACACTTATAACACATAGTGAGTAAAGGCTATTGCTCTATCACTCGAATACATTAAGGAGAGGTGGCCTTATACCAAATTCCAACTCCTATCACTTATAAGGCATAAAGCTGATCAAGCCTCACGGCTAGAACCGCCCTTTCTAACTGAGGTGGATACACTACCCCTATCCATCAGGTTAAGACCGTGTGCATAGGTTCTGATGATTACCCACATCAGCACGAGGATTCTGCATAAAAGTGTAAAGGTACCATAGCTCGAGCTAATAGTAATCACAATTAACAATATCACATAAGGCAACAATAACAAGTATCCCAATAACAATAGTGGTTTAATTTTAAACAAAAGATACAATGATAGTGTAGTTCCAAAAAGAATATAAGTTAGGGTATAATCACAAGAAATTCTCATTGGATAAATATAGTAGTTTTGGACTGATTATCCTTTGGCAACCCAAGCTTGTCAAATAAATCATATAATAATATTTTAGAATAGAAGGAACTTGGGTTTCAAAGATCACAAAGGTCACATAACAAGAGATCACATATTTGTAACATATCATGATGCTACTCACACTTGAAGCAAGATTATAGTGTTTATTTACACTAGAAGCAGGAATATAGAGTTTTCTCACTCTTGAAGAATAAATACGATGTTTTCTCACCATGGGGTTCCTTTGCTCCTAGTATACATAGCCCCTTTACACTTCTAAAGCTCCTCAAACACTAATATAATATTTAATTTAATACTTAGTATTTATTTACTCATGATGCTCCTATCTCATAACTACTCTATGCATATATAGCATATACATATACTTAGAGTTGCACATATAAGTGTACTCATCACTTGCACATAACATGTTGACTTTAAAAGTCTTACACACTTAGGCCTTATAGGCTTACATGAGAACACATTACAATCATATAAATACCTTTCTAAGGTCATCACAATATTATTACCTCAATATCAATTCACTTTAACAATCATCTTAATATACTTTACACTTCCATACATGTCAACTTAACAATTAACCTTTCAAGTGTCATGCTTAACTCTTATGATCCTTTTATTTAATTGTCACTTCATCAACTCAAAACCATGTATTCATTATTAAGTCATCATAACATCTAATTCTATATTTCCCAATCACATTTACATTCTAATCATAATATAAAGTTAAGATACCTTAAGTATACCTTAAGTATACCAAAATGTCTTTAAGCTTGTCTATGGTCATACCTTTAACTAACATGCAATTTTATCATTTATTATATATAGTACATGTCAATAATCATCAAAATACATTGCATAAAAATTATAGACATTGGGATAAAAATATTAATGTAGGCCGAATGCATCATCAAAAGGAAAACTAAATTTTTCTTTCTTTTCGCACTTTTCGTCCATTTCAGTAATACGTAAAAACATGGTTTAAACCAAGATTTTTCATATATACACAACAAAAATCATTTTAGAATATTAATCTACATGAATTGGCCACATATGGTATTACTTATACATGAAATTTCAATTTTTAGATTATAAGGTACAAAACCATGAGTTTTCTTATTTTTGGTATATTATGGTCATTGAAGAAATATGTAAACAGGTGATTTAAACCATTATTTTTCATTCAATCACAACAAATATTAGTTTAGAACATGTTCATACATGATTCAACAACCATAGATAATATTTATACAAAAAAAATTCCAAGTTTTAAGACTTAGGTGAAAATCATGAGTTTTCGTGCTTTCCGTTCATTACAGCAATATACAAATACATGATTTAAATCATTATTTTTTATCTAAACAAAACAAATATCATACCAAAATTCTTTCTCACACAAATTGGCAACCCCATATTAATTTAATAATAGAATTTTCCAACTTCTAAGTTCTAGCACAAAAACCTTGAATTCCTTTGTTTTCCGAAACTTTTCGGTCATCATAAAAATATGCAGAAATATAATTTAATCCAATATTTTTCATCAAAACAAATCAAAAATCAGTTTAGAAACCATTGATGCACAAATTGCCCCCTCTAGTGATGTTTATGCATAAAAATTGTGATTTTAAGTTTTAGAATTCATCTTTGGAGAAATCTCGCGAAAAGATTTATGTTTTCAGTAGAAAATAGATTTTCTTTCCCAAAAACTCACCCAAACAGAATTAAATCTGTAAAAATCAGTAAACAACTTGTTCAAAATAATTTTCTCATAATTTATTTCATAGAAATCAGTTTAGGAATTGAAAGAGAAGGAAAACTTACGATTACGGTCAAGAAATCGCAAAACTGAAAGGTGTTTCCTTAATTTCGGTTAAGAGAAATATTTTGAGAGAATTTTTCTGCCAAGATATAGAAAAATAAAGTGATGGCTATTGGAAAACCTAGGCTGGCCGAACTTTACAATATATATTAGGGTTTAGGTGTAATTTCCACTAATACCCTTAATGAGCTATGTTAGAAGGGTTTTAGTGGAGTAGGCTTTTGGGTATTTGGGCTTTTTATTTAAATTTTGGGCTGATTATAATTAAAAAATAAAAATAATATTTTTCTTATTATTTCTGTAATATTTTTCCCAAAATATTTATTTTAAAAATTATTTTAAAATACCCATAAAATCATTTTATGCTCAAAAATTATCTTTATGCATGAAAATTCATTTTATTTAAAATAAATTCTTTTATGCAAATACACTTCATGTAAATCATTTATTTTATAATAACAACTCATATTATGCATATTAAAATTAATTTAATATGCCACATGCTCATCAACACATAGATTACTAATTTTCATAAAAGCACACACTTAACCATAATAATTCTAAATCAAGCAAATTATTAAGAAAATTTCTAGGGTAGGTGTGGGTTTTTACAGAGGGCTTCCTCATGAGTTCTTTCCTAAATGAGCATTTCAATTCCTTTAGTGGATCGGACCGATACTTGGGCAAGGCCTCACAACTAGCAACTCCACTAAGGGCAACTCTTTTAAAAAAAATAAGCGGACTATTGATTGGTTTAAAAAGAGTCTAGCCTTTTAATATGATTGTGAATTTGCATGCATCACTTGTATAGGTTCTTTGCCGTTCAACCTAGTTTTAGGAAAATAATGGATAATGAGTAGCATCGAGTGGGTAACCCTCCTTAGGTCTATTTGCCAATAGTGAATCATCCACCTAGCGATAAATCCTTTGATCCTTTCAAAGGTGTAACAAGCATGCATGTACCATTGGACCCACGCAAGGCTCCTTGACTTATATGTGGTTAGGTATATTGCTTTTCTAGTGTGATAGGTATCCAAATTAAGATACCCTTACCCTTTCATGTGATGAACCTATATCCTAACCTTAGGTTATATATACCAAAATTAAAATCTCGTATCTTGGCATTCTCATGACCAGATTTTCTCCTTAATTGACTATTAAAATGTTCTAAAATTAATTTCGAGCCTAATGACACCAACCAATAGTTTTTTTAAACTCTATACCTCCCCAAAATTGATCTAAAAGTTTCAAAATCTGGCCAAGCGAAAAGTAAAAATCTAGTCAGCATGCCCACTGACGCACTGGCGGCACCGATTCCAGCCTAGGTAGCGCCATCGACCTTAACGGTGATGCATCGCTCGAGTCGATGATGGCACTGGCAGTGCTTCCTAGTGGCACAAGCCGCACAGCCCCGCTTGCAGTTTCCAAAATACCCCCAACTTGTTCTTCCAGCCCTTTCTAGCCCTACCCCTCATGGTCTTTTCTCTTTTCACTTCTCAAGCTGCCGTCACCCACTTCTCCTATAAATACCTCCCCATTTCCTCCATTTCAACACACCTTCAAAGTTGATATAGATGGTTATCTATCAACTTTTCTTCTTCTTCTCCCTCCAATCACTCTCTAATTAATTAATTAATCTTTTTAATTAACTAAAACTCTTTTTTTAATTAAAATTAATCACTCAATTAATTAATTAATCTTTTTAAATAATTAATTAATCACTTTTTTCCAAAACCAAATTAATCCTTTTTCTCAATCCACTTTTTATCCAAATTAATTAATTAATCTTTTTAATTAATTAATGCATGCACCCTTTTCATCATATTAATTAATTAATTAATCTTTTTAATTAATTTATTAATCCTCCAAAATTAATCATTTTCTTAACTCACCTTTCATCCAAATTAATTAATTAATCTTTTTAATTTATTAATCCATCCACCATTTTCATCATATTAATTGTTAATTAATCATTTTAATTAATTAATTAATCTCTCAATCAATCTAATCACCTGGTCCCGATAAAATAGAACTTCAATCCGGTAAAACTCTCAGCCCACCAAAAGTCAAAGTATCATCCTTTTCCTCTTAAACCCAAATCAAATTAATCAATCCAATCAACCCTTAAACCCCTCTACTTAATCGTGGAGCAAACTACGTGGGTTTTGATCCCCATTCAATGGAGTACGTAGGCACGTTTGGAATTTAAATCCAAACCTCAAATCTAAATCTCTATCAATCTCTTTTCCCTTCTTTTTTAATTAATTTGTGAATATTTTATTTTCACCATGCATTCATGTTATGCCATATTCATACATTTTTTTTAATATCATTTTATAAATGTCACTCATGAAATCCAATTTTCAAGTCAAATTAAACTTAAGAACTAAATTTTGATTATTTAAAACCAAAAACCTAGTCCCCGAGCTCAACCTGGTTTGAGACTAGTGATTTTATCCATGGGCAAATTAATTAAAAATTAATGAATTGGAGTCAACTGGGTTTTTCTTTAATTTTCCCATTTAAAAATAAATTAGGGTGGTGACTCCCAAAAATCATTTTCAAAATCAGCCAATCTGAACCCAGGAGTTCCATCGTGAGTCTAAACCCGAATGAGCATCCCGGTTCCCTTTAGCGGACCGGGCCGGTGCTCGAGCGAGACCTTACAGAGAGAAAGCTCATCCTAGTCATCTTTCTTTCTGCCTGTCTCATCTCATATATTTTAAAGTCATCCATCCTCATTAAAGGCTCATTATCTATAGTGATATTATCTTTTATGCCCTTATCTTACAGTAGGGGCATATCTTTTTAGGTCATCATCATCTTTTTTCAATCTATCTCATCACTTAGCTCCATAATCTCTAACATTGCCAATCTATCATGTCCCTATCTCTCATTAAGAGCATGATCCCTAAGATTGTCTCTTCTTACTAGTCCTTCAGCTAATATGTCATTTACATTTAAACTAATAAAGTGTCCGCCCAAGTGTCACTTTAATCTAAAAATGGCAAAATTAGCTTGGCTTATTGTTTTCCATAAATCACGCTATAAATAGCAAAGTTATACAACCTTTCTGATCATTTTTAAAATTTCCAGCCCACCTTTTAACTATTCCTAAACTTCATAATGTACCATTCCAAGCCTTATTGAAAAAATCATACCATCCTTTCAGGCTTAAACCTTATACCATCCTTTCAAGCTCAAGCCTTATGCCACCCTTTCCTCAACAATGTCTTATCATCTTCAAAGGGTCAAGCCTATGGGCAGAGCCAAAAATCCCAAGTCATTCAAGACTCATCATCCTTAAAGCCAGTTTTCTTTGGCAGAACCAAAATCAAGTCATATATTGCAAAGCTTAAGAAGGGCTTGAACCACCTAAAATCAAGTCATTCCATATCTCTTTGGTAAAATCTCATTATCCTTGAAAAGACCAAGCCTCCTTGGCAAATTATATCATCCATAAAGTCTAACAAGAGTCAAGGCCTACCAACTGCATAATGGGCATGAGTTTTATGCATCCATGTTTAAAGGGCAAACCCTTACCCATGACCAAAATCTTTAGCACTATACTTAAGCTAACTACCTTTACCATGAAGCCCCAAAAGCCTTCATAAAGCCTATAATCTACCCTAAAGCCAACACCTTACTAGCCTTCCCCAGTTGGCTTCCTAGTCTGACCTTTCTTCTAAGCTAGACTTAGCCTCTTAGTTTAACCTCCTACAAAGTCAAGCATCCCAATCTATTCCTAAGAAAAAATCTGACCAAGCCTTCTAAATGAACTCTCCAAAGGCTATAACCTGATCGAGCCTTTTAAACCTAACCAAGCTTAAGGTAGAACTTGACCGAGCCTTCCAAATGAACTCCCCAAAAGTCATAACCTAACCAAACTGAAGTGCTAGACCTGACTAAGCCTTCCATATGAACTTCTCTAAGGATAAGCTTGACAAACTGACTTTCCCTAAACCTTTAAACCTAATCCTCCTGATCGAGCTCTTCAATCTAACCTCAAACTAAAGCTTCTCCAAAGTCAAACCTATTTAAGTCTTTCAAACTAACTAGCCCAATCCTTTTCAAGGCCATATCTTACTTGACATCCTAGAATGACCCCTTTCTAGGCTAGACTAATACCTATTGACCAACCAGCCTCACACTTGATATGCCCATTTCACTTCTAAGTTAGCCGATCAACCAAAAACCAAATGACCAAACCACTTTCTTTGATCATTCTAAAGGGGGGGGGGGGGTGGGTGGGCAACTACCTTCCAAATATTCACCTTTCTAAAATAGAGACATCTTTCTCTCAAAAGATCAATACTTTTATATTGAGCTAACCCTTCACAGGTTCAAGGTATCCAATCATTGCATAGTCAAATGCATTTTACAACAGAACAAGTTGTAAGCCAGACTTCTAAATCAAAACGAATCACTACTTTTGTTGTTAGACAGGGTCGTCATCATTCCTACCTAATAGGATCATCTCTTTGTCAATTCCTAGCAGATGGGACCATCATCATTCCTACCAGACATGATCACCTCTTTGCCGATTCCTACTAGACAGGGTCGCCATCATTCCTATTAGATAGGATCACCTTTTTGCCGATTCCTACCAAATAGGGTCATCATCATTCCTACCAAAGGGATCACCACTTTGCTGATTCCTACTAAATAGAGTCGTCATCATTCCTACTAGCCAAGATCACCTTTTTGTCAATTCCTACCATATAGGATCATCATTATTCCTACCAAACATATCACCACTTTGCCAATTCCAACCAAATAGGATCATCATCATTCCTATATACTGACCTAAGTTATTTCAAAACTTAGTCAATCTTTATTTTTATCTTGTCAATCAAATTGAAAGCTATCTAATGTGTGTTTAAGTGTCTATTTTGCATATTAGAACTTGTTTGATAAATTGGATTTCAAAGAAACTCAAAATCTCCCTAAGTATGTTGCATAGCTCCTGAGTCACAACCATTATACCAAAATCGCGACCGCGACTACTAAATCACGGCCGCAACCATCATATCGCGACCAAGACAATCAAAAGGCAATATAGTTCAATTTTCAACTTTAAGACACAGAACGAATCGTGACTACGACCAAGGGCATGATCCTTAATTCGCGATTGCGAATTTATAGTCACAATCGCGAAATTCATATAGAATTCTAATCTTCCAACGAATAGTCAAAGAACTAACGAGAAAATGCCACGTGTGATCTAGCCGTTATGGATTGTGAAGATTGCGACCATGAAATATTAGTCTCGACCGTAAAAATGGAGTCGTGACCGTGAAAAAGGCTTAGTGACTGCAACCTAGCTCTAATAGTGCATTTAATGTAAGATTTTGTGACTATTTTGAGGATCCTTTTTGGTATTTCTTTGTAATGGGAATTTGGAAGGAAGAAGCTATAAATACCCCCCTAAAGACCCTCATAAAGATCCAACAACTTTCATTTAAGCCAAACTCTTGCAATTTTAATTCTCAAAGCCTTTACCTTTAATTGTTATTATTTGGTTGTTGTAATTGCATTAATAGCTCAAAGGGTTAAGTGTTAGCCTTGAAAACACAAAGTAATGGGTTAAGAGCGAGCCATTAGAAAACTCTTATATAGATTTGAGTGTGAGCCTTAGAGAAACACTTGTAAGGGTTATATGTGAGCCATTGAAACATATTGTAAGTTTGGAGTGAGCTTGAAACTCCTTGTAAGTATCAATTAGTAGTAGAATACCCAATTGCGATTCAAGAGTGGACGTAGGGTTTGTTAATACCTAAACCACTATAAAATTAATTGTGTTCATTCTCTTTCCCTATCTTTTTCTATCTAATTTTTAATTTCCCACCAATTCAACCCCCCCCCCTTCTTGGCGCATAAGGGCAAACAAGTGGTATCAGAGCTTTGGTCTCATTCTTCAAACTTAATTGTGTGAGAAAAGATCAAAATGGCCAATAAAGGGATGGATCACCTTAAGTCGCACTTTGATGGTACCAATTATGCATATTGGAAATATAAAATGGAGGTATATCTTGATAGTGATGTCATTGATGTATGGGATTGTATAATCAAAGAATGGAAACCTCCATCAAGAAAAGTTGATGATGTTGAAGAATTGGTTCCTAGAAGAATGGGTGGATGCACAAAGAAAAGCTAATGGGAAAAATAAGAGCCATGGAAATTCTTCATAGTTCACTCTTAAGATAAGAATGTGGTAGAGTTCAACATTGTTCAAGTGTGTTTAGCATTTGGAAACTTTAGAAAACTACCATGAAGGAACTAAGCAAGTCAAGGAGAAAAAGATTCAGTTATACACAACTGAATATGAGCTCTTTAAGATGAAACCTAATGAAAGCGTCATTGACATGAGAAATAGGCTTCTAGCCCTTATCACTAACATGAAGAAATTGGGCAAAATATACACCTTGAACAATATAAACCATAAGATTCTCAAAACTCTCCTAAAAAAAGATTATAGAGCTAGAATTGCTGGCATAAAAGAAACCAATAAGGATCTTGGAAAGGTTCCTACCGATGTCCTTATTAGAAAACTCCTTACTGAAGAAATGTCTTTATTGATAGAGAAGGAAAAGAGTCAAGAGAAGGAGAAAAAGAAATCCTTAGCTCTCAAATCCTCCCTCAAAAGTAAAAAGGAATGTGAGAGTTCAAGTGAATTAGAGGAAAGTGAAGATGATGATGATGAAGAATTTGCTATGCTCTCAAAAAGGGTCAAAGACATCAGTAAGAGAAGAAAGAAAGAAAAGAGACCCTTTAAGAGATCATCATCAAATTACAACTCAAACTCAAACAAAGAAAGGAAGAATGACATTACTTGTTATAAATGTGGCAAGCAAGGTCATATAAAAATAAAATGTCCTAACATCAAGAAGAAAAAGAAATGGGACAAGGAGAAGAAGAAGAAGGGTTTCAAAGCAATATAAGACGATGACTCCTCAAGTGATGAAGAGGAAGAGGATGTAGCAAACTTATATTTCATGGCCTTAGAGGACTCCTCAAATGAGGTAAGCTCTAACTCTCAATCTTGTGATGATATTGATGATGATATGAATGATGAGGATGAGCTAATTAAAGCTATGAATTTAAAATGCAAAAGTATAAATCAAAAATGAAATTTTTTAACGAAAAGCATTCTAAGTTGGAGGAGAATTTTAAAGAATTAGAAAATTTTATTTTAAGCTTGAAAACCTCTAATGTTAGCATAAAAAGCTCATAGGAGGAAATCACTTCTAAAACCTCCTCTTTTAATTCTTTATATAAAGAAAACAATACTTTGAAAATTAAGGTTGAAGAATTAAGAAACTCAATCTCAAAATTTCATAAAGGAAAAGAAGCCTTAGATACTCTTATTATATCACAAAGGCCACCCCTTATGAGACCTGATCTTAGCTTTAATAGCTCATCTCCATCCACATGGTCTCCCACTATGTTCATAAAGGCTACAACTACTCAAACCTCTAGCATTGTGGTAATTCACAAGGAAGTGAAAACACACACAAAACCTCCAAGTCCCAAAAGGACTTAAAAGGTTACATTAGACTCAAGAGCTAAACCTCAAAGAGTTAACCATGCATTTTTGTATCAAAAAAGGCATGCTCAAAGACATCCACAATCACAACATAATACTTGTCCTTGTTTGCATTCATGTGATAATGTTGTTAAAACACCAAAATTTTTTGACAAAATGAATAAGAAAACCTTCAAGTCAAAACTCAAATGCCATTATTGTATGAAAGATAGTCATATAAATGTATTTTGTTATATAAGGAAGGCTCAGCTCAAGCTTGAAGACCCTTCCAAGCTAACCCCTAAGGACCCAAGTATATTTGGGTACCTAAAACAAGATGATTAATCTTTTTTTATAGGTGTGTCTCAAATCCACTACTAAGGAGAACAAATGGCATATAGATAGTGGATGTTCAAGGCACATGACCAAAAATGCAAGCCTTTTCACAAATTTGAAAGAAAAGAGAGGTGAAAACATCACATTTAGTAACAATGCCAAAGGTAAGATAATTGGCATTGGTACCATTAGTAAGGACAATCTTTCCCTCATTGAAAATGTTCTTCTAGTTGATGGTTTAAAATTTAACTTGCTTAGTGTAAGTCAATTATGTGATAAGGGTAATAAAGTCACCTTTGACTCTAAAGCATACATTGTCGCTACTTTAGCTAATGACAATGTAGTGTTTAAGGGTGAAAGGGAGGGCAATACCTACATGATTGACTTAGATGATTTGGCTAACTAAGATATCAAGTGTTTCATATCTATTAATAATGAATCTTGGCTTTGGCATAGAAAGCTTGGACATGCAAGCATGGAGCTTCTTAATAGTCTTTGCAAGGATGAACTTGTTGAAGGACTTCTAAAGATCAAATTCTCAAAGGACAAGACATATGCACCTTGTCAAATAGGAAAGCAACAAAAATCATCCTACAAATCAAAAAATATTATAAGTACTTCTAGACCCCTTCAACTTATTCATATGGATTTGTTTGGACCTAGTAGAGTTGTTAGTTTAAGTGGAAAAATGCATGCCTACGTGCTTGTTGATGACTACTGTAGATTTACTTGGGAAGTGGAAAAATGCATGCCTACGTGCTTGTTGATGACTACTGTAGATTTACTTGGGTTAGTTTCTTGACTCATAAGAGTGATGCTTTTGATGCAAGTTCAAAATGAGAAAGGCTAATTCATTTCCAAAATTAAAAGTGATCATGAAAAAGAATTTGAAAATGAATTTTTTGAAAATTTTTGCATTGAACATGGAATTTCACATAATTTTTCCTCTCCTATAACACCTCAACAAAATAGTGTTGTGGAAAGGAAAAATAGAACCTTGATTGAAATGGCTAGAACCATGCTTAATGAATATGGTTTACCAACTTATTTTTGGGTGAAAGCCATTAACACTTCATATTACATTTCAAATAGGGTTTTTAGAAGACCTATTTTGAATAAAACCTCCTATAAGTTATGGAATGGAAGAAAACCCAAGATTTCATATCTAAGAGTTTTTGGTTGCAAGTGCTACATATTAAATACCAAGGATAACCTTGGAAAATTATCTTCTAAAATTGATGAAGGCATTTTCCTAGGATATTCCACCACTAGTAAAGCTTATAAAGCCATTGAAACACATTGTAAGTTTGGAGTGAGCTTAAAACTCCTTGTAGGTATTAATTAGTAGTAGAATGCCCAATTGAGATTGGGGAGTGGATGTAGGGTTCATTAATACCTGAACCATTATAAAATCGATTGTGTTCATTCTCTTTCCTTATCTCTTTCTATCTAATTTTTAATTTTCCACCAATTCAACCCCCCCTTCTTGGTGCATAAGGGCAAACACTATAAAATGATATCACCACTTTACCAATTCCCACCAGACAGGGTCGTCGTCATTCCTACTAGATAGGACAACTATCGATTACTACTAGCAACCAAATCTCCCAAATATAATAAGGGCATCTTTCATATCTATCCCTATGTTTTCTTTTTCCACTTACCCTTCACCCTAAAATTCAACCACACCTTTCACCCAAACATGTCCAAATTCTGACTTAGACATCAATTTAGTTCCTTTCACCATCCCTCATCTCAAGGTTCACTGTCATTAGAATCACCTTTTAGACAAAGACAATTTTGATGAGGGGGTAATTGTGAACCCTTAATTTTGCACCCTCTGGTATGCATTAGAACATAAGAAGTACCTAGGCTTAGTGAACAGACATCTAAAAGTCGAAATTGCTAAAAATAGTAAAATGGAAAAATAGAGCCCCTAAAAATGAAAACTATCCTTTTGACCTTCAAATTACTCTTAACTTATCTAAGATTGAATAATGAACACAACACAATTAGAATCGTGAAAAATAGACGAGAAACAAGCAAGAACGGTCGAAAATGGGTAAAACGGGAAAAACATGCCTATTGCTCTAAGGTTGTGGTTCTACAGAGAGCTATATGGTCTGCGACACTGTAGAGACTGCGTGGTAACTCCTATGAATTTCATTATTTTATGGGATCCCATATCAGAACTTCAGTGTTTTCTTCTTCCAAACTTCTCCCTATATATAGAGGGCCTCTCCACACTCTAAGGCATTAACTTTAAGACCTTGAAAGCCTTTACATAAAGTAAACCACTCTAGTTTTAAAGTTTTTCTTTTTTTTTTCCCTTTGCATTTACTCCTTGCTTCGCAAAGTGAGTTGGGAGTTTCTCCTTGATTTCTACCCTATAAGTCAAAGGCTTTTTGCTCGCCTGTTCAAGGCAAGCCCATTGCCTAAGGCTCATACCTGCCATCCAAAGCAAGTTGCCATACTGTCTGAGCTAATCATCGCTCGCCGTCTAAGGCTAGTCATCACCCGCCATCTGAGGCAAGTTTCTTTTCCTCTCTTTATTTTATTTATTATTTCCCTCATTGGGATTTATGTTCTAAGGCTCTTTGCCTAATTCTTGATTCACTAAGGTAGTTAATTAGAATATGACTTATTAACTCCACTTGGTAATTAATTGGTTATATCAATCAGCTCAACCCTCTTTTAATCAATTAATCAAAACATGATAAAAATGGCTAGGCTAAACTAATCTCTTCATAATAAGGGAGAACCGCATGGGTTCTAATTCCCATTCAAAGGGATATGCAAGCATGCTCAGTTCAAGCATCGAATCCAATTAAAACTAACTAACTCTCCCCCCTCTATCACCTTCTTCACTTGCTTTTATTTTGTTTTCTTTTACTTTGTTATTAGGCTTAGTTTGGGGAAGGTGTGACTTCCTTAGAACCCATAAGGGTTAGAGGAGGTATCCTTTAAGTTTGAGATTTTATTATAATATTAACTTTCTTTTATTTTGAACCTTAATTGTGAATTTACTTTATTATTGAATGGATGACTTGAATGATCATGCATACTACAAACTGCTAATGCATCTTGAATTATTCATAAAATATATTTTAAGTTACTCTTATATTAAATGGCCAAACTTATCTCATTTAAAAATAAAAACCTAGTCCCCAAATATCTTTTGGTTTTGAGGCTAGTGATATTTTCCTTTGGGTACTAATTATAGTCAATATGGGTTTTTCCCTTATATTTTCCCAAATAAAAATAAATTAAGGTGGTGACTCTAGGAAACAATTTCCAAATCTATCAAAGATAAACTCAAGGGCTTCCTCATGAGTTCTTTCCTAAATGAGCATTTTGATTCCTTTAGCGGATCGGACAAGTGCTCAAGCAAGGCCTCGCAACCACCCATGCCAAAAGGGTGTAGCACTACACTAATGCCTATATGGTGCTGCACCAGAAGCCTACTGTAGGTTGTAAGTTAGACCTACAGCACTACATAGTTACTGGTGTGGCGCCATAGGATTAACCTGCGACTGTTGAAGTGGCAAGCATTTTTTTTTTTAAACATTGATTGTTGGTTTAGGTGCTAAGCTACAAGACTGTCGTACCAGCTCTACGTAGCACACTAAAATTAGCAGGTGCTAGGCAAAGGTCAAATGATGAGGATGCAAAATTAAGGGCCCCTCATCATAATTATCTTTTCTGTAAGTTAATTTTGATGATTTGACTTAGAAGAAGAGATAGTACAAGGAACCAAAATGATGTCTAGGTCAATGCTTAGACATATTTACGTGAGAGACATGGTTGAATTTTAAGGACGATGGTAAAAAGAACCACGAAGATGTTTAAGCAATCATTCCTAAACACTTATGGGTGGAAAGTGTGACTGATAAATGGGAATGAGAAAAGGACCAAAGGGATATCTAGGCTAATGGCTAGATATTTTTGGGTGAATTGATATATTTGGGTAAAAGAAGTGAAAAATGGAACCATATAGATATATAGGCAACCGTTTCTATATATTTATGAGTGGAATTGATAGATTTGGTTAAAAGACATAGAAAAAAGAACCACATGGATGTCTAGGTGACCATTTCTAAACATTTATGGGCGAAATTGACTAATAAATGGAAGCAAGAAAAGGAAATGATACAATTCAAGAAATCTATTTATTTTTATTTCATTTTTATTACCCAAATTTAAGTAAATTAAGTTCATTTCTATGTTATTAGGCTTTCTATATTATATATTAAGTTAAGACCTATTTGTAATAATTTATTTCATATTTTAGTTAGTTTTGGATCTCTTTTGTATTAGCCTAAGGCCCAATATGAATTTTAGCTTATTTTTCTATTTTAGAAGTTTTATTTTCTTATTTAAGAAATTGATTAGGAATAATTTCTAGTCTAGTTTTGTTTCTTTTTCTTATCTAGGAAGGATTCTTGATTAGGAAGAATTCCTAGTCTTAAGTGCCAATATAAACTCAAACTTTTTTTGTAATTAGACAGTTAGAGTTATTTGAATAATAAAATTCTTTTGAGTTTTCTCTCAAGTTTTATTCTTGTTTAAATCTCTTGAACTTATCAAAATATTTCTCGTTTATGGTATTCAAACTTATTAAAGGTTCATACCTTTATGGCATTCAAATCAAATTATATGAAGGTGCCTAACCATAAATTGGTTTTGTGTCAAGGTTTCTAGTTTTAAATCTAATTTGGCTTTCCTAAGAGTTGCTTCCAAACGTATTGTTGTTAGGTCTCGAGGCAAGTTGCTTAAGGTTCGCATCAGTTTGGTATCAAACCTTTGACTCTAAATCAAGTTTGTGTATCTTATTCATTATTTGTTTTTTGTTTTCTTTATCTTTTGCTTTGTTTTCTTGTTTTTGCATCTTTCTATTTGATTATGTTTCTTTCCGCTTGTTCCCATTTTGCATTATCTTATCAAATTAGGTTATAACTTTTTTTCTCTTACTTAAATATTAAATTCAAAAAAAAATTCTTGACTTTAGTTTCTTATGTTCATTTTGTTCAAAACTTGGTTCCAATAGTGTCTATTTGATTCCATTTTCCTTATTTCTTTTTGTTTAGTTAAAAACCAGTTGTTTCCATCATAAAATTAAAAAAAAAAAAAATTAAATCTTACCTTTAAAATTCTTGTAGTTGTATTCTCTTCAAATCATTTTGTTTTGAGTCTTGTTCTTTCTTATTTCTCTTCAATTTGCAATTGTTCTTATTCTTCCTTTATTTTTATTTTTTTTTTATAATCTGTAATTTTTGGTATTGAAAAAAAAAAAAGCTATACAAATTGAGTGAAAACAAACACAAGTGGACTTAAGTGAAACATGAGAGGGAGTGAAGTGAGGAATTTTTGCTTTACTAACTTTTGTTTTCATATTCAGTATGAGTGGATCACAAGGAAATCCACAAGGAGAGATTGATTGGTTCCTAGCCTTACAAGAGACCTTACAAGCCATAAATAGAAGATTTGTTGACTTGACAAATAGGATGGATAGGCTTGAAGTTTCATTTATAAGAGGTCAAAATGCTAATACCCACAACTCGAGACAACAAAGAAGAGTCTTTAGAACAGATGATGAAAATGAAAAAAAAGAGGGCATGGCCATCATATGAGGAGATTTTAATAAAAATTAAGGCTGAGCGTAAAAGAAAAATTACATCTAAGCCACCAATAGAGGAGATAAAGAATAAAGGTGATGAGATTGAGAAAATAATTTGTTATCCCATCCAACTCACTTGTAAATATGATTGGGTGGATGCAAATATAGAAGAAATCAACCATGATGTAGAAGTTATTCATGAACATTCTATGCTACTTGTAAAGGTTATTAAAGTTATTGTTCATGAAGAAATTCCAACGCTTAATACTCATCAAGAAATCATAAAGGAAGGAAAGTTATAATTCAAGAAGAAATATAAGAAATTGAAGAAGCAAAGGAGATTGATTTTATTTGCAATGACAATAAAGATGATTCTGATTTGTTTCCCATTTTTAATATGAATTTTGTGTTGCCTAATGATTTCCTTGATGTTTCTCTAACAAAACTTTAGATCTTTCAAGTACTTCAAATACTAAAAATCATTAATGAAGGAAGATGGCAACCTCATGTGTTGGTTCTTCTATTTCATCACTTTAAAACTCAAGGTTGAGTTTTCTCTAACAAGGGGGAATGATACGATCCGTGGAGTCTATTTATTTTTATTTCAATTTTATTAAGCCCAAATTTAAGTTAATTAAGTTGGTTTTCATGTTATTAGGTTGTCTATGTTATATATTAGTTAGTTTAGGCCTCTTTTATATTAGCCTAAGGCCTAATACGAATTTTAGCTTATTCTTTTATTTTAGAAGTTTTATTTTCTCATTTAAAAAGGATTCCTATTCAATTTCCTGATTAGGAAGAATTTCTAGTCAAGTTCTATTTCTTTTTCTTATATAGGAAGAATTCTTGATTAGGAAGAATTCCTAGTCTTAAGTGCCTATATAAACTCAAACTTTCTTTGTAATTAGATAGTTAGAGTTATTTGATTAATAAAATTCTTTTAAGTTTTCTCTCAAGTTTTATTCTTGTTTGAATCTCTTGAACTTATCAAAAGATTTCTCTTTTATAGCCTTCAAACTTATCAAAAGGTTCATACCTTTGTGGCATTCAAATTAAATTATACCAAGGTGCCTAACCACAATTTGGTTTTTTGTTACCACTTCTAGTTTCAAATTTAATTTGGCTTTTCTAGGAGTCACTTCCAAGCATATTGTTACTGGCTCTTAAGGCAAGTCGCTTAAGGTTTGCAATAGGAACTAAAAGGATATCTAGGCTGGTAGCTAGATATTTTTGGGTGAATTAATGAATTCAGTTGATTCAGATGAAAAGGCGAGGAAAGGAACCAGAGGGATGCCTAGATCAGACATATTTGGGTAAAGGACTTGGACAGACTTTTTATAAAAAGAGGTGAAAAAATAAACTAGAAGGATGTCACTATTCAGACATTTCTAGGTAAAGGGCTTGGATGGATGTTCGCTAAAAGGGATGGGAAAGGGAACTAAAGGATGTTGGTATTTGGACATTTTTGGGTGAAGGATTGGGATGGATTTTTGATAAAAGGAGTGGAAAAGGGAACCAGGTCGATATCTGAGTAGGAATATAGACATTTCTAAATAGAGGACATGATTGATTCAAAGGGACCACAAGGATGCCTAGGTGACTGTTATTAGACATTAATGGGTGAAAATGATTTTGCTAAAAGAGGTGATATAAAGAACCATAAGGATGTCTAAATGATTGTATCTAAATATTTATGGATGAATTGATTAATAAAGGAAGATGTCCCCTATATCTTTAGGAAGGTTTTTGGTGATTGGGATCAAAGAGATGCCCTTTAACATCTCTATCAGTAATGTTGATGATCCTAGTCTTGGTTTAGAAAGTCTATTTGGTTGATGATCTTAGTCTTAATTCTAGAAGTCTGTTTAGTTAATGATTCCAATCTTGGTTCGAGAAGTCTATTTGGTTGATGATTCCTATTTTTAGATCAGAAAGTTTATTTGGTTGATGATCCCTATTTTTGGTTCAGGAAGTCTATTTGGTTGATGATCCTAGTCTTACTTCGAGAAGTCTGTTTAGTTGATGATCCCTATTTTGGTTCGAAAGATTTTGAGATCTTAGTTGTGCCAAGGAAACTTAGGCTTTTGAAGTTGAAGAATTGACCCTTTTGGAAGGCTTGGAGAGACTTTATTGGGATTAAAGGAACTTTAGAAGTCACACTTTGCTATTTTGATTTTGTAGGATTGCCACTTGACTTGATAGGTCTTTGAAAGTGGAGAGGGTTTGTTTAGCTTGATGCAATAAGCATTTGAAACTTATGCATCACTAATGAAGGTGAAGGTCATTTAGCTACTTCGGCTAAGGAGGTAACTTGATGATTTTGAAGGCAGTGCCTCTGATAAGGAATAAAGGCAATGATGACTTGGAGGGTATGCCCTTTTTGAGATATTTCCTTTTGACTTTAGGAAATCCTTGGTGAAAATGAAGGCGATACCCCCTGATGGGACCTACATTTTTTACTTTTGAAAATGATCCTTATTGAAAATGATTTTTGCTTTCTTTAGCAGATCATCTTGGATTATGCTCAATGAACTCACAGGGTGATCCATTATATGGAATGTAACTATTTGTTGGATAGAGGTGACTATCTTAAGTTTCTCAATGAAACTTGATATCAATTAGTGGATGACATTTAGATACAAAGGAGGAGAGGTCATCAGCTTGGTGTATGCATAATGGTGCATGATTGAAGATAATATGTATAAATGTTGGTGCACAGATGACAAATGTTTATATATGCATGCTTTAGATTTATGGACATTTTGTTCAACTTCTACACTATTAGGCGATTTATGCACTATGGATGATTTATAATGATACACATTATGGATGAATGTATAGATATAAAAGGGTGGATTCATGGGTTTGCTCTATGCAAATCATAAATGCAATTTGCATGCGATGTTGACTCTTAAAAATGGCTTGTAGGTTACAAGATGATTATTTTGATTATTTTTTTAGTAGATTTCTAAGGCTGTCCTAGGAATGTCTAACAATTTTGTGATGTTTTTGAGTGAGGGGACAATGATGGGTAATCTAGACCCTAAGCAGAAGGGCATTTATGCAAGCTAGATGCCTTGAACCAATGATTGGCTATATGAAGAGGTGATTTTAGGAAGATGCCCCATTTTGAAGGGCAACAATTTGGTAGTTTTGACATGGGTTGGGGCTTGTTATAACAATGGGACATCCAGGTTTAGCAGGCAGGTGGCTTATTTCAGGTTTAGAAGGGAATTTATCTATTTAGGCTTATCAAGATTTTGGAGGAAGGATTGGTTTTAGTAATGGGGTGTCGATGATTTACTCCTAGTTCAATTTTGGAAGCTTGTGGCTATAAAGGGATTTATAGGTTAGCATACATAACATAGATTTATGGTTCACTCCATATGGTCCAATGTTTCCTTTTGTGCTTTTAGCCCAGCTGGGTTGCTTGAGTAGTTAATTAGGGAGTCTAGGCTTTGGACTTCTTTCAGGGTTTGATTTTGGTTTTGGCAAGAGGTTTGAACAAATAGGTTGGTAGGTATTAGGATTTGATTAATCTTGGTCTTGGTTCTTGTCTGGATATGATAAGGTTTTGGTTACAAAGATAAATGACTTGATTTTAGTTTAGGGTAGGACCCTTCGAATGGTTTAATTTCATCAAGAAGCTGGGGCTTTATGAGTGGGAGGTAAACTTTCTACATTGGCTTAGGATTTGAAGTTAAGCCTTTTAAAAAGTGTGCATGGCTTTCATTTTGCCAAGAAAATAGGGATTCAAAATGGGTTATGGGCTTCTAATGCATGGCTTGGGCAATGCAAATTTTTGAGAGGTTTAAATGATTTTGGTTCTGCCAAGGGCTTTGGATTTGTGGTTGCTCTTTTTCTTCTTCTTCTTTTTTATTATTTTTTTTTTACAATGCTTCATGGAAAGAAAAGAATGCATTATTTGGGCCAGGAAGACTCTTAGGGATAATGTTTTTTGGGTTCAATTGGATTGACATAAAAGTCGGGATGGGCTTTTAAGAATGAGGGGGAGCCATCTGATTTGGCTCTTTTAGTGAATCAAGCACTTTGATAGGAAAACACAACTTAGAAATCATGCCCTTGATACGAGATGATGGATTGACTGAAGGTTACTCGAAAGAATGTGAATGTCTTTAAAGGACATGCCCCTGATGATGGGTAAGGACAAATTTATTTGTGACAACTCGATATTCAACTTAAAAAATTTTTTCACCCTTCGGATGATTAAGGGAAGAAAAGGGGTGGCACAAAGAAACACAACTCTGAGGGGGATAAAATTGTTTGACTGCTTATGTAACAGATGAATGAGGATAAATTATTTAGACCAACTTGACATATTCAAATAGATGGATTTTGACATGACTCATAATAGAATCTAATTTGTATGACACATCATCTTTTTTTTTAAAGGAAACAAGTGGGGATGCAATTGTTGTGGTTTAGAGAACATGATACAAGACAAAAGATATTTTTACTATAATTTGGTCCTCACCTAGGTTAGGCTACCTAGTATCCTTTACATTGCTTTTATTCTCTTTATCTTTTTTTAGGGAGAATCAAGTCCATGTAGTTCTTGTTGTAGTGTGGAAAAAAAAATTACGCATCACAATTTTGTTAGCCATTTGATTTATTTTGCAGCTTCTCATTGGGCCTTTCCTTATTTCATCAAATTAACTACTTCAAACTTGACATAGCCCTTCTTCGATCCTCTTTATGAAGTGATCTATAGCCGTTAAGATATTCTCGTGCCCGATTGAGGATTTTAAATTTGATTACCCTAAATAAACAGTTGGTTGGGCTTAGTTTAAGGAAGGATAGCCTTGATGCGCATAATAACTTTGTAGCTAAGTTCTAAAAGCTATTCCATCTTCAATCTCCAACTGGACATGATGTTGTGGTGTAATGCATGCAAAAAAAAATTCTCTTTTTTATGGTGTATCATTTAAGTTGGATTCAAAAAAGAATACATGAGATATAATATGAAAAATCTAAACTTTTATTAAGACAAACTAGAAAAGTTATTACAGACTTAAAAGTAAAGAAACAGGTGATAAACTCTTACTCTTACTTTGGATAACTAAGGACTAAAAATAAAAGAAACAAGCATAAGACTCGATAGACTCAAACTCAGACTTTAGATGACTCAGACTCAGGATTGACTAGACTCAGCTTGATTGTAGGACCTGAACAAGGGCATGTCAGCTAGGCTAATGCTTTCCTCAAATTACTAGTCACTGGGTAGGTTAGATGAATTTGGCAAGGTGTATTCCCACTTGAGATTAATAATCTCCTTAAGGTCGATAGGTATACTAGGTATTGATTCTAGAGGAAGGATATTTCCACTGCCAATGAGGTCTTGCATTTGATGCCTTATGCTTTTGCACATGTCAGTTTGGTGCCTAACTCCTTTGTGGTACTCACAATACTAGTTAGGTCTATAGTTTTTGGATGGATAGATGGAAGGTGTTTTCGACTCTAAAGGCTTAACCAAGTTGGTTTCAAGGGCCATATTGTAAACTGCGCTTAAAGGAATTCCCAAATCAGTGAACTTTCTTCTCTTTAGTTTATGGGGTTGCTAGTTGGTCATGGTAGCTACCTCTTTCCCTTTTTACTTGGAGGAGATAATTAGGGTGGTAGCACAAGGGTTACTATTCTTGTATATTTTCTCATTTGTGTGAGCTTGTTAGAGCACAATGGTGTTGCACTTCAATGGTAGTTTGATGGGCCCTTTGATGTTTGGTTAGGTAGAGATTTCCATTCCCCGAAAAGGATTCAAGGCATGAGGAAGGTTAATTTTAGTGTTTGGAGGCATAAGACTTTTAAGGACTCCACTTTTGGTTAGATCAATAACAAGAGTTTGGTTGGCATGACTGTTTGAGATTAGCTGTGTGGCATTTTTTGATACTTCTTTATCATAGCCAAGGCAAATGATAGGAGTCGATATGGTTGCAGCAACAGGACCAAAGGTGTTATTGGTTGAAGAAATAGAGGTATCGGGCCGATTCACCATAGGAGGAGCTTAATGTTGGTTGGATCAAGATAGGGTGTAGTGGAACTTGAGTGTAATAACCTGATTTTTTGTAGTTTATGAATTTCCATTTTTAATAAGAAATATGATTATTTTTTCTTATACGTTAAGGAATGGAAATATTTTAAGGAATTAAGTATTAAAGATTTTCGATTTAATATCATATAGTTAATTTAAAAATGAGTATGAAAATAATAAGAATATTATTAACAATGATGTTTATGATAAAAATAAAATAAAATATAATTTAAGAAAATGTTTTCATATAAATTTATTATTTTTAATTTTGAAAGTATTGTGAAATAAAAATATTATTTTGTTGGTTAATAATAATAATGATGATGATGATGATAAAAATTGTATTGATAATAATAGAATATATTATATTAATTATTAAGATTTTATGTATATAAAATGAGAAAAAAGAAAAAGAAGTTATATATGTATATGTTTATAGATAGAAAAAAAAAAGAAGAGTAAATAGAATCGGGAGAGAGCAGAGGGAAGGAGAACCGACAGAGAGAGAGAGAGGGCTATGGAAGAGCTCTGACCGGTAGTGGCCACTCCTCTACCTTCGGCAACCACTAGGTAACCAGAAGTAGTGAGAGAGGAAGTCGAACGGCGGCAAACGTGTGAGACAAAGATTTGCCGCATAGAAGGTTTGAGCTACGATTTTCGGCGATTCTAACGGCAGATGAGAGCAATTCTAGTGTCTATGGAATAACCTCGTCACGAGCTTTGATTTAATACCTATCTCATTGGCTGAGGATGACCAGAGAGGGAGATCAGAGGTTGGGCCACCGAATCTTTTGAGGCATTTTCCAATAAAATGGCGGTAAGTGAGAGAAAGTGAAGGGTATATTTGGACTCCTCACACCGTAAGCTAACCATTGGTATCCTCAAATCATGATTTGGTCACCATGGGGATTTTCCGGCGACCGAATTCCGACAACCCCTAAAAGCCAATGATTTTGGACAGTAGCTCCGGCTCATTAAACTGAGCCATATGGTATAAATCCCGACTTCTAATTGTGTATAAATAGTGAATTATGAAATTATTTATAAGAATTTAGGTAAATAGTTTATTAGAATTAATTAGTTAAATTGGATAATTGAACTGAGTTAATTGTTGTTTATATGATTATTGAGTATTATTGGTGATTAAATTGAGAGATTAAAGTGAGACGTTGAGATTAGAATTGTTTTAATTGAATTGATTGGATATTAGTTTGAAAATGAGGAATGAAATTAGCGGATGGGATTAGTGTATTGAAGGTTCGGGTTGGACCATTTGATCATGATATTATGGATAAATTGAATTTACGAAATTGTTGGTGGAAATTGCTTAATTGATTTTACTTGAATAATATAAAGGTTGAAATGTGAAATTAGAAGAAAGGGAACTATTCTTTTTAAATGAGCTATTGGGACACAATTATAAAAATGTTAAGTTTAGTAATAAGTATATATATGGTATAACTTGACTTTAAAAGTGATAAGTTGTGTTTTAAGAAACAAAATAGAAATGCTAATAAGTTAAGTTAAATTAAATGAATGTTATAACAAAGAAGTGAGTAATATGTGATTGAAATGTAATATGTAGAGTCTAATGACAAGGACAAGAATATTGGGTAAGAGTGCGAGAAGCACTATTCGTATCAGAGTCAAATGTACATAAGAGCAAATGAGTTCAAGGTGAGTACTTAATAATATACCATAACTTGTGCCTTAAATATGAGCATTAATGTTCAATTATTCCTATTTGAAATGCATTGCAATTCTTCGACAAGCATTATTTGCCTTATTGATTATTAAGCCAAATTGAACGAAACATTCCTTTATGGCACTTGGCCAAATGAGCCTGTATTACTTTGATCTTATAATGTGATCAATGATGGGAACCTAATTATTTATTGATGTATTATCCATTGAATCATTTCATGGATAGAAAGGTAAAATGTTATAATGATACCATGCTAAGCAGAATACCCCTCTGATGTGGGGTAATACATTAGACATTGTGCACAATGGTAATGGACCCATGGATAGGGTAAAGAATATTCGAACCTTAACTGGGAAGGGTTTAAGGTTCCTAGTACGTAAGGCTTGATCAGTTGTAGGTGTGACGAGGTATATAGGAGTGAGCAAGGAATATGCCATCACTTGATTGATTGTGAGGGAAACATACCATTGCCAAGAAAGGAATTGTTCTGCTAAAGATATAATATCTGTTATATATATATATATATATATATATATATATATATATATGGAAAAATTGTTCCATAAGAATAATTTCTAACCCACTTTACTTTATTGCTATAAGGAATCACCATTAAATCTTACATCATTTGTTTAACCCATATTGTATTATTATATACTCACTGAGCTATGTCTCATATTTTAGTGGTTTAAATTTTTTAGGTACAATCAATGAGATAGCAAGGTAAACTCCAAGCCCTATTTTCTGCTTGGAAGTTGTTGTACTAAGTTTGAATGTTGTCATTCCTGAATATGAAAACTATTGTTAGAGTTCCATGGTTATTGAAGGGTTAACACTAATAAATCATAGGATGTATATGTAATATGAATGGCATTACAATTGTTATTGTAAAAATGTATAAAGTAGTGAATATTTAATTAATGATATGAGATTCAATTTTAAAAGGTTATTCATATTGTGTTTGCAATTGAGATTATGGGCAATAAAGAAATGTGATTAGATTATGATCTTGGGATATTGTTTAATATGATGAATGATAAAAGATTATTTGTTAAATGGGTTATACAGGTTTTCAGTGTCCTTATGGCCACCCATGCCCTAGTACCGTCATGGCTTAAAAAGGTGAGTCGTGACATTAAGTTAATTAGATTTGACTTGGATTGTTAGCAAAATGGGGAGGTGTGATGTTGGGCAGACTAATATAGGAATCATGAGGTATGATAGATGGATTTGAAAGCATGGATATCTAACAACCCACATCTACCGTAGGAGTTTTCGTGACAAATTGCTTGAATTTAGAGTTGTTGCGATATGATATATGGTTTTATGGAAATTCATGTGTGAAGTGATTTATGAGTTTTGGGCATGTTAAATTAATTTTAGTATGCCTAATATGAATTATTATTGTGAAATAAATGATTTGACGAAAATGAATTAGCATGAAATAATTTATTTTTCATAAAATGAATTTTCATGCAAAAAGACGATTTTTAAGCATAAAAATAATTTTATGAGTATTTTAAAATAATTTTTAAATAAATATTTTGGGGGGAATTTTATAGAAAATAATAAGAAAAATATTTATTTTAATTACCTATAATCAGCTCTAAATTAATTAAAAAGCTCAAATACCTAAAAGCCCTCTACACTAAAACACTTTTAACCTTGCTCATTAAGGGTAAACTTAGAAATTTCACCCAAAACCCTAATATATCAGCAAAATTTCGGCCTCCATCAGTTTAGATAGTAGTCACACTCTGTTATTCTAGTATTTTCACAGAAAAATTCTCTCAAAATAATTCTCTCTACCAAGATTAAGAAAACTCCTTTCAATTTTGCGATTTCTCGCCCGTAATCGTAAGTTTTTCTTCTCTTTTAATTCCTTAATTGATTTCTATGAAATAAATTATGAAAAAATTATTTTAAACTGGTTGTTTACTAATTTTTACAAATTTAATTTAGTTTGGGTGTGCTTTTGAGAGAGAAATTTAATTCTCTATCAAAAACACAAATCTTTTCTCAAGATTTCTCTAAAGGTGAATCCTGTAACTTAAAATTAAAATTTTTATGCATAAACATCACTAAAGGGGGGCAATTTCTTCATCATTGATTTTTAAACAGATTTTTAATGTGTTTTGATGAAAACTATTGGATTAAATTATATTTTTGCATATTTCTGCAATAACTGAAAAGTTTCAGAAAACAAAGGAATTCAAAATTTTTGTGCTAGAACTTAGAAGTTGGAAAATTCTATTATTATTTCAACATGTAGCTGCCGATTTGTATATGGTGGGATTCTACACTAATATTTGTTCTATTTGGATGAAAAAGAATGATTTAAATTATGTGTTTGTATATTACTGTAATGAACGGAAAGCATGAAAACTCATGATTTTCACCCTAAGTCTTAAACTTTAGAATTTACATGCATAATTAACACCTATGGCTGCCGAATCATACATGTGGATGTTTTAAACTGATATTTGTTGTGATTAAATAAAAAATAATGGTTTAAACTTCCTGTTTACATATTACTGTAATGACCGAAAAATGCCAAAAACAAGAAAACTCATGGTTTTGCACCCTAGAACCCAAAAATTGAATTTTCATGTATGACAAATACCATATGCTGCCAATTCATGTGGATTAATGTTCTAAAATGATTTTTGTTGTATTTAAATGAAAAATCTTGATTCAAACCATATTTTTATATATTACTGTAATAAACGAAAAGTAAGAAAAGTAAGAAAAATTTAGTTTTCCTTTGATGATGCATTTGCCCTACCATGGGATTTTTATCCCAATGTCTATAATTTTTATGCAATGTATTTGATGATTATTGACATGTATGTATGTATGATAAATGATAAAATTGCATGTTAGTTGAATAAATGACCTTAAACAAGCTTAAAGGCACTTTGGTATACTTAAGGTGTATTTAAGGTATCTTAACCTTATGTTGTGATTAGAATGTGAATGTGATTGGGAAATATGGAACTAGATGTTGTGGTGACTTGATAATGAATAAATGGTCTTGAGTTGATGAAGTAATTGATTGAACGAATGGATCATAAGAATTAAGCATGACACTCGAAAGGTTATTTGTCAAGTTGACATGTATGGATGTGTAAAGTATACTAAGATGATTGTTAAAATGAATTCATATCAAGATAATGATATTATGATGACCTTAGAAAGGTATTGACATGATTGTGATGTGTTTTCATATGGGCCTATAAAGGCTAAGTGTATGAGACTTTTAAGTCAAAATGTTATATGCAAGTGATGAGGTGCACTTATATGTGCAACTTTAAGTATATGTGAATGTTAGATGTGCATAGGATAGTTATAGGATAGGATAGCATCATCATTAAAGAAATACTAAGTATCAAATTAAACATTATGATAGAGCTTGAGGAGTCTTAGAAGTCCAAGGGCTACGTGAATTAGGAGCAAAGGAACCACAAGGTGAGTAAACTCTATATTCTTACTTCTAGTGTGAGTAAACTCTGTATTCGTGCTACAAGTATGAGTAACAATATGTTTTGTTACAAATATGTGACATTATGTTATGTGAGCCTTTGACATTCTTGAAAACCCAAGTCCTTTCCTTTCTAAAATGAAATTCTATAATTTCCTTGTTAAGCTTGGGTTACCAAAGGACAATTGGGCTAAACCATTTTTGTTTATCCAATGATAATTCCTTTGTGATTATTGGCCTAAATTATATTCTTTCTGGAACTACACTATTCTTGTATCTTTTGTTCAAAATGATAAACTGCTATCGCTATTGGGATATATGTTATTATTGGCTTAAATGTTATTGTTATATATGATTATTATTAACTTTTGCTATAGCACTTTTAACCCTTTTTATGCAGAAATCCTCGTACCATTGCGAGTAATCATCAGCTATGTGCTCCTCATACCGATGCGAGTAATCATCAGCTATATGATCCTCGTACCGATGCGAGTAATTATCGGCTATGTGTTCGAGTGATTATGGCAATAGCCTTCACTCTATGTGTTATGTGTTCAAGTGATTATGGCAATAGCCTTCACTCTATGTGTTCGAGTGATTATGGTAGTAGCCTTCACTCTATGTGTTATAAGTGTGATTTCAGTGAACCTTTCTAAATTGCAAACTATGAATCATGAACTATAAGTTATAAGCTATGAGCCCTTTCTAAGGGATATGTGTTATTATATAAGCCCTATTGTTTACTCATTGTGATCATATATCTTATCCTTTTTCCTTGTGTGGTTCCAGGTGAGTATTATGAGGAGGCAAGGTGATGGTTCAAGCATCCTATTTCGCTTGGGGAATTCCTTGTCCAAGAAAATTAATTTAATATGTTATAAAGAGTTATCCTTAGACACTCCGGGAATATTTATTTTTGGATGTTTATTTTGAAATGTTATCCTTCGAGGTTTTAATTAGATTCTAAATATTATTTCCTTATGGATTATGTTTAAAGTATATTTTTAGCTTTTGTAACTTAAGGTTTTTCCTTTATAAAAGATTTTATTAAGTTAATATATGAGGTTCAGTACAATCCTAGGCATGATTTGTATATGTGTCAATGGGTGGCGTGGTTGACCTTATGTCTCCACTTATTCTAGAACCATCATGTCTTCAAAGTTGAGATGTGACATATTACCTTTAGGAACATAGGGCTTTAGTGAGCTAGGCCAATGCTTTGATGAAGCTAACTTGTTGAGCAGTCAGGGCTTTTTTAAATTTGGTTTATTGGATGGCAAAAGTATTGTTAAAATTAGCTTGTTGAGCATCAAGGGTGGAAGTGAGTATGGCTTGAAAAATTTCCTCTTGCCTTTTGAGGATGTTGGTGAAAAATGCATTCATGGTGTCTCGGTCGAAAGAGTGGAATATCGGCACTTTCAAGGCAAAGCAAAAAAGAAAGGATAAATGTATAATAAAGGCATAAAAAGGTGATGAAAGGATGTGTTTGTATTCAAATTTTGAGGAAAAAGGACTTCTTGAGATATTTTGGGCCAAATGTTTTAGGCTTAAGGTGTTTGGGATAATGATTGTTCATTAGGCCAAACGCATTGAGCTTTGAAGATTGGATCTTAGGTTGGGGCCCAAAATGCTTTGGGCTTAAAGATTAGGTATTAGGTTGGGGTCAAAAGGTTTTGGACTTAATGATTAGGTTTTTAAGTTGGGGGCCAAAAGGTTTTAGACTTAAGGATTAAGTTTTTAGGTCTGGGGTTAAAGGTTTTGGGCTTAAGGATGATGGTGGGCCAAATGTCTTGAGCTTAAAAGAGATGAGGTGTCAAAAGGGTAACATGTTAAAGATTTTGGGTTAAGGAATATAATGGGCCAAAAGTCTTGGTTTTAGAAGAAGTGAGGTGCCAAAAGTGTTTGAAGATTGAAGGTTGATGCTCGACTTGGTTCAAGGCATAATCTAGACTAGAGGTTCTCGTTCTTATAATATGTATGCATAGTCATGTTATGATGCATGACAAAAAGGTTTCATAAATGTATGTACAAAGGTCTTGATTATTATAGTACATGGAACCTAGAGTCAAAGGCTAAGGTAATTATATACAAAGGGTGAAAGGGCGGCTTGGTTTAGGGTTCCCGTCCCACTAGAGTATCAACATACCTAATTATATGTGAAGCAAGGAGCCTTGTATGGATCCAACAGTACTGATTGTAGAGTCGAGCCAATGCTGCTCATCATCTAAAAGTTTTTTTAAAACTAAATTTAGGCAAGGAGATTTTACTATGGAAAGTGATGCATAAAAGTCAAATTATACTTAATGAGCCAAATGAAAATTATTTTGGAAAAATTTTCCTTAATCAAATAGTAACCATCTTATTTGTTTTCCTTTTTTATTAAAAAATGGTGGCAACCAGTTCCCAATGGAGCAGTCAACTGTGAGACTTCGCACGAGCATTGGCCTGATCCGCTAAAGAAATTGGAATGCTCATTTGTAAATTATAAGTAAAATGCATGAACATGACATAATATGAATGCATGGAAAAATTAAAAAGTAAAGCACATAAACATTCAAAATCAAAGAAGAGTATTTCTTCTAGTCCTTATGGATTCTACGATAACCACATAATCGCTCATTGACTCTAAAGTAATGAAATAACTAATTACACAAATTCTCTTACAAAAAGTATAAAAATAGACAATTACAATTGAAAGTAAATGGAAAATGTAATTAATTTGGAATTGGATTTAAATTTCAAACTTGTCTATGTACCCCATTGAATGGGGATCAAAACTTACATAATTCATTTCATGATTAAGTAGGGATTGATTAATTTGATTTGGGTTTGTAGGAGAGAGGAAAACGCTAATACCTTTACTTTTAGCGGGCGGAGAGTTTTACTTGACCGAAGTTTCATTTTATCAGGATCGGTGATTGAATTAATTGGGAGATTAATTAATTAATTAAAATGAGTAATTAAGTAATTAAAAATGATGAAATGGATAAGTGGATTAATTAATTAAAATAATTAATTAATTAATTTGGATGAAGGATGGATTTAAAAAAAATTAATTTGATTTTGAAAAAAGTGATTAATTAAGAAGACTAATTAATTTAATTAATTAAGTGATCAATTTTAATGTTAAAAAAAAGTTTTAGTTAATTAAAAAAATTAATTAACTTGGTTAAGATAAAATAATTAATTAATTATTTTAATTATTTAATTAAAAAGTGGTTGGAGGGAAAAGAAAAAAAATAAGAAAATGGATAATCAATCTACATAAGCTCATCATTTTTAAAGAATATTAATTTATTCTCTTCCTAGCATATGATAGATCTGCAATTTACAAATGTTAAATATACACCATATATTTGATGAATATGTAAGTAATATCTAATGAACCTGTTGCTTATAAGTGGTGAACATAATCATTATATAAACTATATTTAACAGTTAATTTTTAATAAACCTATAATGTACTATTGATAAATCTAAAATTTACAAATAATGAACTTATATCATATATTTGATGAATCTATAAGTAATACCTAATGAACTTATTGGTTATAAGTGGTAAACATGATTATTATATAAATTATATTTGATAGTTAATTTTCAATGAACCTACATTCTATTATTGATGAATTTACATTTATAAATGATGAATTTACACCATCTATTTGATGAATCTATAAGTATAATTTTTTTTAATGATTAGAAACTAATATATCAAAGTTCATAAATCATATAGGATTAATTTATTAGTTATAAAGTATATGCTCATAAGATATAAAGTATAAATTTATCACTTGTAAATAATATATTTTATTCTCTTAGTAGTATAATTGATAGATTTATAGTTTATAAATAATGAACCTACACCGTATATTTGATGAATCTATAAATATTATCTAATGAACCTGTTGCTTATAAGTGGTGAACATAATTATTATACAAATTATATTTAACAGTTAATTTTCAATAAACATATACTCTACTACTGATGAATATATAATTTATAAATAATAAATTTACATCATATATTTGATAAATTTATAAATAATACTTAATCAATCTACAATGAACATCACTTATTATCGATAATAAGCATCTACAGTTTATGAATTTATATATATATATAATTTATTAAAATTTAAGTAATTTTCGTTTTCGTTCACAAATATTTTCCGTTAAAGAAAATGCTTTCCGCGAAATAAACGAGCCTACGATATTTATTCCTTTCTTTTAGCACAAGACAAGAAAGAACATAAGAGTTGTTTTTGAGATTTCACATTATATATATAAATAGAAATCCGACACATCGAAGTACTCTGTCTCTGCGTGAAATCTCGGCGATGGCCGCTCTACAGTATCTGGAGTCTCTACGCAACGCTTATCCCGATCAAGCTGAGTGGTGCAATTCGCTAGCAGATCTGTACCAGAAGAAACTCTGGCACCAGCTCACTCTCAAGCTCGAGGAGTTCGTTGCGCAGGCCGTCTTTAAGGTCCAAGTTCACTCTCAACTTCGGTGCTCTATCACTATTTGTATCACTGTTTAATTTTGATTGAGGTTAGGGTTTTGTATATCTTTATGGGTTGCAGAATGTTGTTTATTTGGAGAAAATTGGGGTTTTGGTATAGAAGAATTTGGGAATTTTAGAGTTAGTATGAAACTCAAGGGGTTTTGGTATAGAAGAATTTGGGATATTTAGGGTTAGTATGAAACTCAAGTAGAAATCATTTCTTCTCGGATTGTTGGAAGGTTGGATTTAATACTATGGGTTTGTAAATGAGATTTTAAGGTTTAAATTGATTGAGATTATTAGGGTTTCAATTGGTCAATTACGGTTTCTACGCATATTTCGATTTTGAAATATGTAGGGCTTTCTAGCTCTTAGTTTATTTGCTGATTTGCTGGGTTTTGTTATTTGGCTTTTATTTCAAATAAATAACTAGTTGTGAATGGTTCTGCTCATACATTTTTTTTCTTTTTCTTCTTTTGCAGTTTTCTTTTTTTAATATTAGATTTCATTGACACTAGCAGCCAACAATAATTTGCACACTTAATGAATAAATGTATCAGTATCATATGTTTATTGCTTCAAGAACGTCAAGTAGTTATCCAATGCATTATGTTTGTTTTTTATTTTTATTCTTATTTTTAAATTTACTTCCCAATTTCTTATTAGTAATAGATGTTTGAATCTTTGTATGCTTGATCTCTGATGTTAGCATTTCAAGGGAACATAAAATGATTTTGGTTTTTCATCTTCCTTGACATGATATCTTCATTTTATTTGCCAGACTTCTGTTGGTTGCTAGAGATGCTTCAGAAGTTTATTCTTGCTCATGATCAAGAAGTGTTATATATGGATTTTTCTGTGTTCTTTTTTCTTCACCTATGCTGTCCATTACATGCAGTTCCCATGTGTTAGGATGGCACCCCTTTGGCCTAGTTATTAAATTTGTTAACTGTTACATGTCACAGAAAATTCTGTTTTTCCATGTCCAGCTCTAACACCTGTATATTAATTTCAGGCTGGCGATGCTCTGATACAGTTATATCATAATTTTATCTCTGATTTTGAGACCAAAATTAACCTTCTCAAGCTTGCACATTTTGCGGTTATAGTTTCTCGGCAGTATAAAGAGAAAGAAGCTGCCATTAGCTATCTTGATGGGGTGATTGAAAAACTTCAAGCAACAAGAGAACAACGCAATGAAGAGCCAATTCTTTACATTAAGATGCAATTAGCTATCTTCAAGCTTGAGCAAGGGGATCAAAAAGAGTGCAAGAAGCTTCTAGAAGATGGAAAGAGTACACTAGACAATATGACTGATATTGATCCATCTGTCTATGCCATGTATTATTGGGTTGCTTCTCAGTACCATAAGTATCGTCAAGAATTCGCAGAGTTCTACAAAAGTGCTCTTCTTTATCTGGCTTACACATCAGTGGAATCCCTCTCAGAATCATTTAGACTGGTACTTATTGATATTTGAGTCTATATTGTAAAGGGCCTAAGATGTCCTATTATATTCTTTCATCCCATTATATTTCTTTGTGTGCTATCTTTCCAAGAGGTTGTTGTTCCTTTTCTATATCATGTCGACCAAGGCTTCTTCTTTTTCTCCTTTGTGAAAAATCATTTTTCTTCTATTATCATCTACTTGTGAAGTGGAGTCCATAAAATCAGCCTATAAAATATGATTTTATTGCTTTCTGTTTGGAATAATTGCCTGCCTCTTTCCATGAAAGTGAAGATTATGATTTAGCCGGAAAGGAGCAGGTTCAAGTAGTAAAAGCCTTGCCCCACAACCCAGAGCTAAGGCCAACATATATATATATATATATATATATATATATATATATACATATGAGCAGTTCAAGGTTATGTTGTTTCCTTTTAACTTGCGCTAGCTCTATTAAGTATTTGGCATGGCCATAAATTGGGGGCATGTAGAACTTCAGTTGCCCCTTAAGTGCAAATCGATTAACACAATTTCACTCATGCCTCCAAACTTTGAAATAGTTGTTGCTTACATTTGCAATAAGGTAAGTTTTAATAGTGCCCATGTAAAATACTAGTTCCTAATTATCAACGTTAATGCATATCTTAGAGCAATGAATTTTGAAGCTTTAGTATTTAATTTCTCTGTTTAAAAGTTAGTGCTTGTGGGAATTAGACCGTAATTTAATTTATTAATGATGTGGTCCCTAAAAGGGGTATTATGAGCATTGAAATATTGAAAATGGGAATGGTAGGATTGCCTGTTGCAGTTGTTAGTCTAAAAGTGGCTTTCTGATAGAATATATTCCATGATTAAATGACTTAAAATATCTTTATCTATATGCATCTCGAGATTTGCCATTATTGGTTGCCAAATGTTCACGATTTGACTGTTTACTTGTGTATCTTTAGGATTTGGCATTTGATCTTTCTCTTTCTGCTCTTTTGGGAGATAACATCTACAACTTTGGAGAACTGCTTGCTCATCCCATTGTAAGAACATCTTCATAGTTCCTTTTTCCACAATATTTGTCCTTTGTGTTTGAAGTTTTGTCATTTAGGAGGGTTTGTTATTGAATTTATTCAATGCTTCTCATGTAACTCTTCCCTTCCTGCTGGCTGTGTCGTGATTTTATGAAAGTTGATTCCAGAATCATCCTTTCTTTCTGGGGGAAGGGAGGGGAGGGGAGGGGGTGGGTGGTGGATGCAGGGTGTTGGGGTTGCACGATGCGTGTTTTGAGCTGTAGTGGATGTTGCTGCTATAACTTGTTTGGCTTCAGTGATGTTGAAAGTCAGAGTTTCCAATGCTAGGTTTTCATTAAGTGCCATGATCCCAAATCTTTGGAATTAGCCAAGCCATTTTTATTTTTTCAGATTGTGGATCATTCTTTGTTTGTTAAGTTTGCTTGCTATTTTTTTTTTTCTTCTTAAAAATTACTTTCTTATACATTTTTTGTTTTTTCTTGAAAACAATTGCAATGAAAGCTTATTCAATAAATATATGAATTTCACTTTAACCAACAGAGCAAATAAATTAATTTTCGGTCTTGTACATATACATATATATGTATTTATATACATACATGTATATGTGTATATATATATTTATATATATATACACATTACTCTTTTGTTTTTTGCTTCTAAATAGCAACCAAACCAAAGATAGATTTGCTTGTCGTTCAGTGCTCAAAAATTCTTTAGAGCTTTTTTTTTTTTTTTTTTTTTTCTTCGAGTAATTCAGATGTAGGACTAGAAATTATTCTTTATGAACCATAGCAAGGAGTATTTATGTGAATGAATGGGAGTTCTTGAAGTTGATGTTTGTACCAAAAGAATCAATATCATGTAGGTGATATGATTTTGGGCATGCTTCCACTTTCTTGGCAACTTAACATTTCTGGAATTCCAAAGTTTGGTTGCCCTAATCTATTGCAAAAATATTAAAATCAAATGGGTTATCCATTGATAGATAATTTTGCTTGTTCCTCTGCCAATAAGAGTTTGTTTACAAAATGATGCGATAGTTTATAAATCCCCTGCTAGTTTCCTGGTGAAGATGTGTTTGGTTTACTAGGAGTGGCTTTAGATGTTGTTCCAATGGTGTTGCCGTTGTATATATTTTTGTCAGCTTAGTGCATAAATTTGCCCCAAACATTGCATTATTTTGCAATTGTGCCCTAGTTTTTAACTCTTTTTTTTTTTTTTTTTTTTTTAATTTAGCTTTTTTGGGGTAAAATTGCAAATAAATTTTCAAATTGGGATAAAGTTGTCTAAAGGTAAAAAATAGGGTACAATTGCAAAATGATGCAAAGTTCAGAGTAAATTTGTGCATTAGGCCTGTTTTTATCTGCTATTGTTTTTCCCATTTATATGTTTGGATGATGACCATCTAATCTTTCAACAGATCAAGAGTCTTCTGGGAACCCAAGTTGAGTGGCTTTATTATATCCTTCAGGCCTTCAATTCTGGTGATCTAGTTCGTTATCAGGAATTGTGCCGTGTGCATAATTCATCCCTAAGGGCCCAGCCAGCTTTAGTTGAGAATGAACAGAAGCTATTGGAAAAGATTAACATTCTTTGCCTGATGGAAATCATCTTTAGGTATCTTTTTCATTCTAATAATCTTTACTGGCTTTTACTTGTATGCATATGCTATGTTTAGGAAATTCAACATTACCTGCATTGATTATTCACGAACTAAGACATACTTCCTTGCAGCCGTCCTTCTGATGATCGAACTATTCCACTAAGTGTCATTGCTGACCGTACAAAGCTTTCCATTGAGGATGTGGAGCATCTTCTCATGAAGAGTCTTTCTGTAAGTCCCTTGTGATATTGAGAGTCATTCCTCAATT
Organism: Reutealis trisperma; assembly: GCA_947687605.1. Classification (NCBI taxonomy): domain Eukaryota; kingdom Viridiplantae; phylum Streptophyta; class Magnoliopsida; order Malpighiales; family Euphorbiaceae; genus Reutealis; species Reutealis trisperma. Next base: position 266,285 of record CANTUT010000049.1, read on the forward strand.
TTGCTATTGCTGTTCTATTTTTGAATACATCTTATATTAATGGAGGAAAAGAAAATAGTAGAATAATAAATGAGGATAATAACTCTCTTATCATGGTCACAAGGATATCACTGATAATTATCAGTATCTCCCTATAGTGTGACCACTTCAATAAATGTGGACTCTGTTATGTTAAATGGAATATAAAAGAAACTCATCAACCAAATATTGCAAAGCTCAATATCTACTATTTGTCAGAATTATGATGAACGAAACAGGTTATTGTTACTGTTTGTCGTCCCATTGCAAACTAGATAGCATGAATGCAAGGTACAATTTGTATTACAGACTGCATTGCCTTCCCATAAGTTGGCTTTTCTTTCTTATTCGTTGTTTGAATAATGCTGTTCAGCTTTCAAGATTGACCTTGTATTGAACTCGGCCACTGTACAATCACCAGATAAAGTGAAATAAGGAATATAGATATCTAGTTATTAGTCTTGTATCTGCCTGATAAACATTTAATGCCTAGAAGTCCTAGTAATCCTGATGTCTAAAGGTACATGATGCACTAGAACACTAAAACCTCTAAGAACTAGCCACAAAGTAATGAAGTTAAGCTTGACTCCCATATGAAAAATGCAATTGCGTTCTGAAGTGACAGAGCCTAAATATAAATACACAAAGTCTGGGAATGAAATTATGTATCATTAGCTGAAAGCATTTATTTTATTAGTGTTAGGCTGGGTGTGTGTGTGAAGGGGGGAGAGAGAGAGAGAGAGAGCCACCTCTGTTCATTTCTGGCCTCAACTAGTGCTTTAGTGAATGCACTATGTTTTTGCCAACTATGCTTTTGATGGTAAAAGAAGCTTTACCACAATGCTCATGTCTGCCAGGCATGCTTTTGATCACTTAAAGGATTTTCATTTTTTTTTTTTTGTAATCCAATGCAGTTTGGTGGTCAAAATAGTTCTATCACCCCAGTGTGCTTTATACATTGCTAGTTGCTGTTTATGAGATGGAGTGGATCTTAGTTTTTAACATAAACTCGTGTATTTAAGCATGTATATCTCACCTTCTAGTGCTTAGGACTGGGAATTATATTTTTTTCATTATTTAAGCAGGTCTTCTTTTCTGTCAGGAAAAGGAATATTGAATTCCTTGAACCTGCTTTCTAACAGAATCATATTGGAGTTTAGGACAATCAATGGAGTAAAAGAACATAAGCATAATTGGTTTAAGCAAGGCCTCTAACAGGTAGACAATGTGATTGGAATTCTAGTCAGGCCTTCAAACCATTTAATCTGGAAAAGAACTTATTTAGAATGGGACCTCACAGCCAAGCAAAAATGAGCAGCCAACTTGGGTGGCATGAGTTAACTTGCTGCTTCTTAATGATGATGATGATGATGATGATGATGTAGTGCTGAGGAAAAGCAGTACTTTAGTATTTATGCTGATGAGAACAGAAATACAAATTTCCAAAAAATTAATGAAAAAGTGAAAGAGCCTCTATTTTTTACGTGAGACTTTTTTTCTATTTGGTATAAAAATTTGACAAAATTGTGTAATATAATTTATTCTGATTACTGGTATGATTCTCTAGTTTTTTGTATGAGGTTTTTGTTTATGCCATTGGCTTTCTTACAATTATGATTGCGCATGACTTACCATTGCCACACATGTTAATTATTTGTGACTGGAAAAATTGCAATTTCAATAGTTTAAGCACTGCTTTATTACAGGTGCATCTTATCGAGGGTATAATTGATCAAGTTGAGGGAACAGTACATGTCTCCTGGGTGCAACCAAGAGTTCTGGGGATTCCACAGATAAAATCCTTGCGAGATCGACTTGATAATTGGCTGGATAAAGTGCACACTGCTTTATTATCCATTGAAGCAGAAACACCTGATCTAGTTGCATTGTGATTTTCTTTCTTTTGGTCCGTTTCTCTTGTTATTTAATTCCCCTCTGTTCATTGTAACAATTTCTTAATCCGAAAGGGAAAACTTGTAGGCAGCAAAGTGGAGAAGACTAGTGTCAGTAGCTTTGGCAGTAGGGCAAACATTGTTTGATTCCTTTCATATTTGTAGTCCTTTTCCTGAATCAAAATTTTCTAAAAGCAGCAGCTGTATACTTTGAATTTTTCAGTGGTAAGATGGCATGCCTAGAGATACAGTGCATTATGCAATTGAAAAACAGCTTTGGCGTGGTTAAGTAAAAACCTAATTTGTATTGAGATTTTCTTCTGATTGATTAGAGTATGTTGATATAACTGCATCTTATTTCCTGTAGCCATTCGTATGCTTCTTTAGTGTTTCTTGTATGTATTTATTTGGGTGGGTTTTGTTTTTATAATTTTCCAGTGCACTTACAATTATAATGTTAATTTGTCTGTCTAATTGAAACCACTCAATACTTATCAAATGGATAAAGTACAAAAGGCCTCATGCTTGACCCTGGAGTAAATATGCTCCTGAACTTTATTTTGGAATAATTAACTTGTAAAATAACTTATTTAAGCCTCTTAATAGATGCTGATTAACTTGAATGCGTATCAACGTCGGGCTTTATGACGTGACAAAGATAGATTTGCTTGTCGTTCAGTGCTCAAAAATTCTTTAGAGCTTTTTTTTTTTTTTTTTTTTTTCTTCGAGTAATTCAGATGTAGGACTAGAAATTATTCTTTATGAACCATAGCAAGGAGTATTTATGTGAATGAATGGGAGTTCTTGAAGTTGATGTTTGTACCAAAAGAATCAATATCATGTAGGTGATATGATTTTGGGCATGCTTCCACTTTCTTGGCAACTTAACATTTCTGGAATTCCAAAGTTTGGTTGCCCTAATCTATTGCAAAAATATTAAAATCAAATGGGTTATCCATTGATAGATAATTTTGCTTGTTCCTCTGCCAATAAGAGTTTGTTTACAAAATGATGCGATAGTTTATAAATCCCCTGCTAGTTTCCTGGTGAAGATGTGTTTGGTTTACTAGGAGTGGCTTTAGATGTTGTTCCAATGGTGTTGCCGTTGTATATATTTTTGTCAGCTTAGTGCATAAATTTGCCCCAAACATTGCATTATTTTGCAATTGTGCCCTAGTTTTTAACTCTTTTTTTTTTTTTTTTTTTTTTAATTTAGCTTTTTTGGGGTAAAATTGCAAATAAATTTTCAAATTGGGATAAAGTTGTCTAAAGGTAAAAAATAGGGTACAATTGCAAAATGATGCAAAGTTCAGAGTAAATTTGTGCATTAGGCCTGTTTTTATCTGCTATTGTTTTTCCCATTTATATGTTTGGATGATGACCATCTAATCTTTCAACAGATCAAGAGTCTTCTGGGAACCCAAGTTGAGTGGCTTTATTATATCCTTCAGGCCTTCAATTCTGGTGATCTAGTTCGTTATCAGGAATTGTGCCGTGTGCATAATTCATCCCTAAGGGCCCAGCCAGCTTTAGTTGAGAATGAACAGAAGCTATTGGAAAAGATTAACATTCTTTGCCTGATGGAAATCATCTTTAAGTATCTTTTTCATTCTAATAATCTTTACTGGCTTTTACTTGTATGCATATGCTATGTTTAGGAAATTCAACATTACCTGCATTGATTATTCACGAACTAAGACATACTTCCTTGCAGCCGTCCTTCTGATGATCGAACTATTCCACTAAGTGTCATTGCTGACCGTACAAAGCTTTCCATTGAGGATGTGGAGCATCTTCTCATGAAGAGTCTTTCTGTAAGTCCCTTGTGATATTGAGAGTCATTCCTCAATTTTGCTATTGCTGTTCTATTTTTGAATACATCTTATATTAATGGAGGAAAAGAAAATAGTAGAATAATAAATGAGGATAATAACTCTCTTATCATGGTCACAAGGATATCACTGATAATTATCAGTATCTCCCTATAGTGTGACCACTTCAATAAATGTGGACTCTGTTATGTTAAATGGAATATAAAAGAAACTCATCAACCAAATATTGCAAAGCTCAATATCTACTATTTGTCAGAATTATGATGAACGAAACAGGTTATTGTTACTGTTTGTCGTCCCATTGCAAACTAGATAGCATGAATGCAAGGTACAATTTGTATTACAGACTGCATTGCCTTCCCATAAGTTGGCTTTTCTTTCTTATTCGTTGTTTGAATAATGCTGTTCAGCTTTCAAGATTGACCTTGTATTGAACTCGGCCACTGTACAATCACCAGATAAAGTGAAATAAGGAATATAGATATCTAGTTATTAGTCTTGTATCTGCCTGATAAACATTTAATGCCTAGAAGTCCTAGTAATCCTGATGTCTAAAGGTACATGATGCACTAGAACACTAAAACCTCTAAGAACTAGCCACAAAGTAATGAAGTTAAGCTTGACTCCCATATGAAAAATGCAATTGCGTTCTGAAGTGACAGAGCCTAAATATAAATACACAAAGTCTGGGAATGAAATTATGTATCATTAGCTGAAAGCATTTATTTTATTAGTGTTAGGCTGGGTGTGTGTGTGAAGGGGGGAGAGAGAGAGAGAGAGAGCCACCTCTGTTCATTTCTGGCCTCAACTAGTGCTTTAGTGAATGCACTATGTTTTTGCCAACTATGCTTTTGATGGTAAAAGAAGCTTTACCACAATGCTCATGTCTGCCAGGCATGCTTTTGATCACTTAAAGGATTTTCATTTTTTTTTTTTTGTAATCCAATGCAGTTTGGTGGTCAAAATAGTTCTATCACCCCAGTGTGCTTTATACATTGCTAGTTGCTGTTTATGAGATGGAGTGGATCTTAGTTTTTAACATAAACTCGTGTATTTAAGCATGTATATCTCACCTTCTAGTGCTTAGGACTGGGAATTATATTTTTTTCATTATTTAAGCAGGTCTTCTTTTCTGTCAGGAAAAGGAATATTGAATTCCTTGAACCTGTTTTCTAACAGAATCATATTGGAGTTTAGGACAATCAATGGAGTAAAAGAACATAAGCATAATTGGTTTAAGCAAGGCCTCTAACAGGTAGACAATGTGATTGGAATTCTAGTCAGGCCTTCAAACCATTTAATCTGGAAAAGAACTTATTTAGAATGGGACCTCACAGCCAAGCAAAAATGAGCAGCCAACTTGGGTGGCATGAGTTAACTTGCTGCTTCTTAATGATGATGATGATGATGATGATGATGTAGTGCTGAGGAAAAGCAGTACTTTAGTATTTATGCTGATGAGAACAGAAATACAAATTTCCAAAAAATTAATGAAAAAGTGAAAGAGCCTCTATTTTTTACGTGAGACTTTTTTTCTATTTGGTATAAAAATTTGACAAAATTGTGTAATATAATTTATTCTGATTACTGGTATGATTCTCTAGTTTTTTGTATGAGGTTTTTGTTTATGCCATTGGCTTTCTTACAATTATGATTGCGCATGACTTACCATTGCCACACATGTTAATTATTTGTGACTGGAAAAATTGCAATTTCAATAGTTTAAGCACTGCTTTATTACAGGTGCATCTTATCGAGGGTATAATTGATCAAGTTGAGGGAACAGTACATGTCTCCTGGGTGCAACCAAGAGTTCTGGGGATTCCACAGATAAAATCCTTGCGAGATCGACTTGATAATTGGCTGGATAAAGTGCACACTGCTTTATTATCCATTGAAGCAGAAACACCTGATCTAGTTGCATTGTGATTTTCTTTCTTTTGGTCCGTTTCTCTTGTTATTTAATTCCCCTCTGTTCATTGTAACAATTTCTTAATCCGAAAGGGAAAACTTGTAGGCAGCAAAGTGGAGAAGACTAGTGTCAGTAGCTTTGGCAGTAGGGCAAACATTGTTTGATTCCTTTCATATTTGTAGTCCTTTTCCTGAATCAAAATTTTCTAAAAGCAGCAGCTGTATACTTTGAATTTTTCAGTGGTAAGATGGCATGCCTAGAGATACAGTGCATTATGCAATTGAAAAACAGCTTTGGCGTGGTTAAGTAAAAACCTAATTTGTATTGAGATTTTCTTCTGATTGATTAGAGTATGTTGATATAACTGCATCTTATTTCCTGTAGCCATTCGTATGCTTCTTTAGTGTTTCTTGTATGTATTTATTTGGGTGGGTTTTGTTTTTATAATTTTCCAGTGCACTTACAATTATAATGTTAATTTGTCTGTCTAATTGAAACCACTCAATACTTATCAAATGGATAAAGTACAAAAGGCCTCATGCTTGACCCTGGAGTAAATATGCTCCTGAACTTTATTTTGGAATAATTAACTTGTAAAATAACTTATTTAAGCCTCTTAATAGATGCTGATTAACTTGAATGCGTATCAACGTCGGGCTTTATGACGTGACAAAGAATGGCCGGTCAGAAAAAAAAAAAAATATTTTTATAGCGTGGGCGGGGTCTTTGCCTCATAAAGTGCAGAAAGCCCTTCTGGCCAAAAAATGAATAAAAAAAAGGTGCGGAGCACCTTTACTCAGCTACTCTAATCACAGACAAAAACGAATCTTCATAATTGGATCTTAATCCTCCTTTCTAACTCTAATTGACTAACAAATTAAAGGCACAAACTCGACTTTTAGCGTATACATGATGCTGCAAGAGGATACATTGGCAAAAGAAAAGAAGAATATATGAAAGCTTGAAAGATTCCACACTTTATGTTTGTCTCTAATCACGAAATGGTGCGTTGCATGTTGGTTTTTTCTTGCTATTAAATAGGTTTCTGTCATTTTCAATTAATTTAAAGTTTGATTGTCAAAAACAAGAAATAGTCCTTATAGTGGTCTTCATGGTAGAGTTTACTTAATTAGGATTTTTGATTCGGTGAAATTAAACAATTGATTTCTTTAATGTGTTTGGCAGAATAATGGTTAAAAAATAAAAATTAAATATGTATGGTGTTTTTTTAGTTGCACAGTGACAATAAACAAATGTAGTTGGTTACTTTAATAGTTAGGTTAATTCAACTTAATTATTTTTTATTGTTGCAACATGGTTAATAACGAAGTGGATTTGAGATTTCATTATGGTAGTAAATGGAGGTTTGCCCCTCATTTAGTATATATGTATGGTGCAGTTGAAATAGTAGCATATTTTGACACTGACTACTTGACATATATTTATCTTATTAACAAGTATAAAAATGAATGAGAGGTGCACAATGTGAAAAATATATTTGTTAACAATGAGACTGAAATAAGTGAAAACATTTACGTTGTTCCTATTGGTTATCTAAGTGACGAAGAAGATGATGATAACACAAAATATGAGAATGTAAGTGAGAGTGATGATGGCAGTGATGAAGATGAAGGTGTACAAGACACTGTACCACCTAGCGAAAGAGTCGAGTATGATGAGGATTATAGGAGGGCTCATTTTAAGCTTGGTATGATTTTTGCTAATGCTATGGAAGCTAGAGAAGCAATAACTAATTATGGAGTTGCATTAGGTGTGAAGTTGCATATGAATCCCAATGACACATAGAATTAGGATTAGATGCAAAAATGAGGTTAATTGGCCATTTGTTATGCTGATATGCAAAGATGGGAAGAATCCAACACTAGTTGTGAAGACATTGGTGTCTAAACATAAATGTTTTAGACATTATTCACTCCCTATTGTTAATGTGAAATTTTTAACTAAGTATTTCAAGGGTCACTACAAGAAAATGAGATATTTGTGATGCAATATAGTGATGGCAAGTTGGCATCGCTAATTAATAATGCACTACCGATGCAATAATGATTCAACGAAGATGGGAAAAAAAGATAGGCATTTACCATTAATGATGTATTTGCAGCTCCTATATCAATGATGCAGCCACGACATCACCAAATTTATTGCTACTTATGGTGGTAATTTTAGCTACGCCTTAGCAATGCTGTTTGCGTTGTTATATAGTGACTCATGTGATAGATGTCGCTAAATATGGCAAGAATTTTTAGTCAATTTTGAATGCCAATGAAGTGACACCTTTAGCGATGCACCAACAATGAACTATTATCATTGACTATGCCAATGTTGGCATTGCAAAGTGTGTTTTAAGTGAAATAACATGGTTAGTGCCATTTTGCTTAATGAATTTGTGATTAATGTTGCATTTTAATGTTGTTAAGGCATCACCAGGTATGAGGCCTTACTTGAGCACCGGTTTAATCCCATTAGAGGGAGATCAAAATGTTTATTTGGGTTTAGATTCACGATAGAACTCTCGAGTTTGGATGGGTGGATTTTTAAAGATATTTTTGGAGTCGCCATTTTAATTTTATTTTAGTTGAAAAATATTAAGGAAAAAATCCAAATTCACTCCAATTCATTAATCTTTGTTTAATTTACTTAAGGATAAAATTACTAGTCTTTGAAATTAAAGAGGATTCAGAGACTAGGTTTTTTGTTTTAATAATCTCGATTTAGCTCATAAGTTTAATTTAGCCTAAAAATTAGTTTCATGAATGACAATTATAAGATGGTAATTAATGCATGAGCATGGCATAATTATGGGTGCATGAAAAATTAAAGAGCAAATAAAATAAAATATGTACAAATTAAGAAGAGTGTTCCCTCTAGTCTTTATGGATTCTAAGGGAATCACATAATCACTCCTTACTTCCAAAAATAATTAAAATTAATTACATAACAAGATGATGAGATGTCTTTTCTAGCCTTTATGAGTTCAAGGAAGGCCACAAATTCTATTACAAGATGAAAATATAGATATAGACAATTACATTTTGAAATGAAAGGGAAAAGGGATTAGTTTGGATTTGGATTTGTGGTTTAGATTTAATTTCAAAATGTGCCTACATACCCTATTGAATGGGGATCAAAATTCACGTAGTTCGTTCTATGATTAAGTAGAGAATTTAGGTGTTAATTAGATTGATTTGATTTGAGGGGTGGATGGATGAGAAAAAGTACCTTTGAGTGGGTTGGGTGGAGAGTTTTGCTAGATCGAAGTTTCATTTTATCGACACAGGAGGATTGTATTGATTAATTAATTAATGTGATTAAATGGGTGGATTAATTAATTAAAAAGATTAATTAATTAATTAATTGAGTGATTAATTAAAAAAAAGATTAGTTAATTAAAAAAATTAATTAACTTGGGTTGGGCTGGATTAATTAATTAATTAAAATGATTAATTAATTAATTGGAAGAGATTGATTAGAGGGGAAAGAAGAAATGAATTAATTGATAGCTATTAACTTTAATTCAAGGTGTATAGAAAATGGAAGAAATGGAAGCTTATTTCTAGGCAAATGAGAGAGGAGTATTTTGGGAATGTTAAAAGTGAAAAGTCAAGAAGCATAGGGCTGGAAAAATGGGTGAATATCAAACAAAATAGGAGTAAAAAGGTAATTTTGGAGAGCGGGAAGACCAGCCGCACAGGGGAGTTGCGGTGCATCGTAGGTGGTCCATGCGGCAGACACGTTGTGGCACCTCCCTATTTTTTTTTATTTTTTTTATTTTTTTTATTTTTAAAAAGATTGGTGTTGGTTTGTGTGAGAAAATTGGGTATCTAGGTAGTGATGTATTTAAAGACAAATTTTTTTTCAGGGTGCTATTCGCAAATCCTCGCCTACTAACTAGCTAGTGGGACCACTATATCAGCTTTGTATAGCGCACTAAACTTAACAGGTTTTAATCTGTAACTGTATGATGAGTGTGTAAAATTAAAAGTTCACACAGCTGTGCCTATTATATATATTAAAAGTTAGTGGTTGGAGCAAAAATTTTCTAGCACTGCAACTAGAGAGAGAGAAGAAAATAAAGGAAAAGAAAAGAAAATTAAAGAATGGAAAGAAAGATGTGTGAGGTGTGTATATATATATATATATATATATATATATATATATATTAATTTTCATTTTTTTTGGATTCTATCTCTCTCTCACAATCTCTACTGGTTATTAGACGACCGTTGCCGCCGTCGGTTATTCGATGCTAGGTATTTTATTTCCTCTGTTTTTTTTTTCTGTGTTTGTAATTTGATTTTTTTCTTATGTTTTTTATTATTATACAATATTTGTAATGTTTGTAATATGTAATACTATTGTTTTTTTTTTTATTTTAGTTCTGTTTGATCAATGAATTTTTGTTTGGTTTTTTTTTTTTTTTTTTTTTTTTTTATCAGTGGGTTTGTGATATGTTGATTGGTTGAAAAATTAATTGAAAAATATTGTTAATTGAAAATTGAATTTTTATTTGTATTTTGATACAAATAGTAAAAAATTAAAAATTAATTGAAATACTACGTTTAGAATAATTAATTCTAAAAGAGAGTTAATTGAAACATTAATCTATATTTTTATGTTAAGTGATAAATTAATTGAAAATAGAGTTAATTGAAAAATTAATATGTATTTTTGGATTAATTGTAAAATAAAGTTAAGTGAAAAATGAATTTGTATTTTGGGTTAATTGAAAAAATTAACTGAAAAGTAGAGTTAATTGAAAAAATAATTTTTATATGTATTTTTGTAAAATAGATATGTATTTTGAGGGATGTGATAATTGACAAATTTTAGAAAAAATAGATTTGAATTAAATGCAAATAATAATAAAAAAATTATATATATTTTTAAATATTTTAGATCTATGAAATTTTAATACAATCAATTTTTCTATTTGTTTAGATTTTAGGTATGTGAAATTTTGTTATTTATAATTTTGTATGTTAATAATTGAAATTTTATTATTTATAATTTTAAATTGTATTTCTGTTTGATTTTGTAATGAATAGTGAATACCATGCAATTTAATTAATTCAAATGTTTAAATATCCCATATTGTTATGATAATATTGTATGTGTTATAATCATATTAGATGTATATTCTTATCACTATAGATAGAGTTCCTTATGATATAGTACTGTATCTCTATCTCTAGTACTGTATCTCTATCTCTATCTCTGTAAATATTTGACACCAATAAATATGGGTTACAATCAATAAAATTATACATATAGAAATTATTCTCTCTTCTATTCTTTCTTTACTTTTCGTTTTTTTTTTCTCTATTTTATAATACGTTATCAGCACGAATTTATTCCACCAATTTTTTCTTTTAGTTTTTTTTAGCAACCCTTTGAAGGATTGTTAATAGTGGCTATGATAAACATAATTTATTATGTTTAGAACATTGATGTACTACTCGTTTAGGTGATATGATATATGAGTTTCTTAAATCACGTTAGGCCATTAATTATAAGTTTTATATGTGTCATTATTATTCACACGTTTATTTTATGAAGGCCATATGTATCTTTTTCATGGAAATTTCGGAAGTATCTTATTATTGATTTACTTTTCATATTTTCCAAATTAATTTTTTTTGGGTTTATCAAATTTGTTTGATACGAACTCCAAGTACATTAAACTTAAGACTCAATATCTTTAAGCTCGGAAGCAACTCCTTGGAAAGCTAAATCAAGTTTTTCCAAGTCTGTGACCCAAATCTAACTAGTGATAAAGTACCTTAGAATATGATCATTTTTGGATGATGATTTCCGCAACACAATACCAACTTGTGAAAGAGAACCTTGGAATAAATATGCATAAAATAATTAGCTTTGATTGTATGAACTTGATTTAAGCAAGAATAAAAAACAATAGATGACACTCTTAAGAAAACTGAATTTTGTTGATAAAAAACTCAACTAATTTTTACATGAATGGTTGAGTTTATATAGAGGCTCAATCCTAAATTAGAATAAACTATGGACTAGGAAATCTTCCTAGATAAGGATTGAAGTTTCTTAGTTAGAATTGATTCCTAAACAAATAATAAGTTATAACTAAGTTAGGCTAATAAATATGATAAGTTTAAGACCCAAAAACATAAAAAATTGAAGTAAAATAATCAAATTCGGAAAATAAAATAAATTGCATAGCCTAGGCTCTCGTTGCACTTGCAATGCTGTCACGCTCGCAACAATGAGCTTTCAACCTGTTGTCTTCGTGGGCGCAATGATTTTCAACTTTTTGTACTTGTGCAATTTCTTCTCATGGCCATGTTTGAAACTTAAATCTCCATGTTTTGGCCTTCATCTACTCGAATCATTATCACTAAACTTTGATTTGAGTCTTGAATCCCCATATTGATGAATGATTCATTCTTGTATTATTGAATTGTGGTAAGATCATCCCATAAGCCTTGAATCATCCCATTTAGTGCTTCCTTGAATTTCTTCATTCTTGCTCTTGTAATGGGACCATTGGGAAGTTGAATTGGATCCTTGCCTTTGTATACTTCCTTGTTTGCATCATTCCTTCCCTCCTCAAGATGATTCATCCACGAATCTCTAACATCTACATCAAAAGGAGACAAGTCACTAACATTAAAGGTAGCACTCACATTATACTCACCAGGTAGGTCCAACTTGTATGCATTATCGTTGATCTTCTCAATGACTTAAAAAGGTCCATCTCCCTTTGGATGAAGCTTTGTCTTCCTTTGAGTTGGAAACCTTTCTTTTCACATATGTACTAAAACCCAATCACTTGGTTCTAATACAACATGCCTCCTTCCCTTGTTCACTTGGCTTGCTATTTGTTAGTTTTTCTTCTTAATTTTCTTGCGCACCTCCTTATGTAGTCTCTTTACCAAATTTGCCTTTTTCTTTCCATCCAAACTACTCTTTTCATTACAAGGAAAATGTACTAAATCCAAAGGAGTTAGAGGATTAAAACCATAAACAATTTCAAAAGGTGAGAAACCAGTAGTAGAATGCACAACTCTATTATAAGCAAACTCAACAATTGGAATGCATTCTTTCTAATTCTCTAAATTCTTTTGGACAATAGCATGCAACAAAGTTCTTAAAGTCCTACTAACAAATTCAGTTTTACCATCAGTTTGTGGATGACAAGTGGTAGAAAATAATAATTTGGTTCCAATTTTACTCCACAAAACTTTCCAAAAATGACTTAGAAACTTTACATCCCTATCATTAATAATAGTTTTAGGAATGCCATGCAAATGTACCACTTCCTAAAGAATAAATTAGCAATGTTGATGGCATCATCAGTTTTATTACAAGGAATGAAATGTGATGTTTTATAAAACCTATCAACCACTATAAAGATAAAATCTTTCTCCTTTTTTTATCTAACCCCAAAATGAAATCCATGGAAATATCAGTCTAAGGGGTACTAGAAACAAGTAAAGGAGGATACAAACCTTAATTCAAAACTTTAGATTTAGCTTGTTTGCACACAACACATCTATCACAAATTCTTTACACATCCCTTTTCATTTTAGGCTAAGAGAAGTGTTCATGTAAAGTATTTAAAGTTTTAGTGATGCCAAAATGTCCCATTAACCCTCCCCCATGTGCCTCTTTAACAAGCAATTCCCTTATAGAACAAATAGGTAGGCAAAGTCTATTTTCTTTAAACAAAAACCCATCCATTCTATATAATTTACCAAATGCAACTTTCTTACATGCTTTAAAAATGCTAGAAAAATCAGAATCATCAACATACAAAGACTTAATGTTTTCAAACCTAAGCATTCGTGCATCCAAAGCATTAAGTAAAGCACACCTTCTTGAAAGTGCATCAGCCACAATGTTCTCCTTACCTTACTTGTACTTTATCACATATGGAAAGGTCTCAATGAACTTAACCCATTCGGCATACCTTTTGTTCAACTTATCTTGCCCTTTTAAGAATCTCAAAGACTGATGGTCAGTGTGAATTACAAACTCCTTGGGTGAAAGGTAGTGTTACCAAGTCTCCAAAGCTTTAACTAAAGCTTAGTGCTCCTTGTCATAAGTGGGGTACTTCAACAAAGCATCATAGAGCTTTTCACTAAAATAGGTGATTGGCCTTTTTCCTTGCATAAGTACAGCCCTACTACCTACACCTGATGCATCATACTCAATCTTAAAAATATCATTAAAGTTAGGCAAAGCAAGAATGGGTGCCTTACATAGCTTATCTTTTAATGAGTTAAATGCATATTCTTATTGTTTTCGCCACTTAAAAATACAGTTCTTTTTAATTACCTTAGTTAGAGATGCAGCTATGGTGCTAAAATCTTTCACAAATCGTCTATAAAAACTAGCCAAACCATGAAAACTTCTTACCTCACTTACCAATGTAGGAATAGGCTAATTTTTGATAGCACTTACATTTTCTTGATCGACTTCAACACCTTGAGCACTAACTATAAATCCTAAGAAAATAATCCTATCTAAACAAAAAGAACACTTTTTAAGGTTAGCAAACAAATTTTCTTTTCTCAACACATCAAGCACCCACCTTAAATGTTCTAAGAGTTCATCCATGCTTTTAGAATATGCAAGAATATCATCAAAATATATAACAACAAACTTACCAATAAAATTTCTCAAAACATGGTTCATAAGTCTCATGAAAGTGCTAGGTGCACTAGTCAAGCCATAAGGCATAATTAACCATTCATATAAACCATATTTTATTTTAAAAGCAGTTTTCTATTCATCATCTTCCTTCATCCTAATTTGGTGCTATCCACTTTTCAAATCAATTTTGCTAAAGACACTAGAACCATGCAACTCATCAAGCATATCGCATATTATCTAACCTAGGAAGAGGATGGTGATACTTTACCATAATGTTATTAATTGCATGACAATTAACACACATACGCTAAGAACCATTTTTCTTAGGTATTAGTAAAACGAGCATAACACATGGACTCATACTTTCTCTAAAATGTCCTTTAGCCATCAACTCCTCAACTTGCCTTTGAAGCTCCTTTGTCTTCTCAGGGTTACTTCTATAGGCTTGCCTATTTGGAATCAAAGCACCAGGAATAAAATCAATTTGATGTTTAATACCCCTAATGGGTGGCAATCCATTGGGGATCTCTTTGGGAAAGACATCCTTAAATTCCTATAAAAGAGAAACAAAAACACTAGGCAAAGAAACATTAAGGTCATTAGTGTTAAAATAAAGCTCCTTGTACATAAGTACAAATATACTTTTCTTTGAAAACTGAACTTCCCTAATATCACTTCTCTTTCCATAAAAACTCAAATGTTTCTTTTTACTCTTAACAGTTTCTTTTCCCTCTTTCGAATTCTCACTCAAGCTCACTTTTTTGCTTTTCGTAAGATTTTTGCCACTTTTCTCTTTTGAACCCTCTCTTTCTTTTGGCACATCATCACTCACACTTTTTTCTTCATTCTTGTTTTCTTTATCCCTTTCAATTCTTTTCAGCTCAATCTCATAGATTTCTCTAGGTGAAAATGGTGCAAAAGTTATCTTTCTTCCATCTTTCTAAAGAATGTAGTGATTGGTGTAGCCATCATACATCACCCTCCCATCAAATTGCCAAGGGCGTCCCAACAATAGATGACCTACTTGCATAGGCACAATATCAAATAAAATCTCATCATTATATTGGCCTATCTTGAAAGCTGCTAGAACTTGCCTTGTCACCCAAATTTTCCCATAATCATTAAGGCATTTTAGTTTATAAGGGTGAGGATGTTTTGTAGTTTGTAACCCTAACTTTTTATCTAACGTGGTGCTTGCTACATTGGTTACACTATCCCATCTATGATTACATCGCAAACTCTATCTTTTACAAGGCATCTAGTTTGAAACATATTTTCTCTTTGTTGCACATTATCACCATGTTGGATTTGTATGCTTAATGATCTACTTATAATAAGAGACCTTCCATATTTGGCTAATTCAGGTTGGTTTTCCTCCTCTTCTTCACTTGCATCTTCAAGAGGTGGCATTCTTTCTTCTTTAGTTTCTTCTTCACTAGCCGAATAATACTCCCCATTAAGCATAATTATTATTCTTTTATTTGGACAATCCTTCTTCTAGTGACCTACACCTTGACATTTAAATCACCTAATATTTCCAAAACTAGAAGGAGTAGATTTACCTTTGTCTTTGCATGGGATGGGTGTCTTTGGCGCTTTCTTAGAATCGGTCTTAGGTTTGGATGAATAAACCTTATCATCTTTCTTCCAAGGTGAAGAATAGAAAGAGGAGATATGATTCATATTACCTTTCTTCTTCAATTGCTTCTTAACCTTCAATGCAAGATGAAGCAAATCTTCAAGTTCCATATTTGGTTGCAGCTCAACCATATTTGCAATCTCCTTGTTCAACCCATTGAGGGACCTTGCCATTGTAGCCTTATTATCTTCTTCCACATTTTCTTGAATCATAGCTATTTCCATCTCTTTGTAGTATTCCTCAACACTCTTGGACCCTTGAGTTAGGTTTTGAAGATGATTATACAGCTCCCTATAGTAGTGGCTTAGTTTAAATCTTCTTCTCATGATTGCCTTCAAGTCCCTCCATTCTTCTATAGGTCTTTCTCTGTTTCTTCTTCTCTTTTGCTTGGTATCATCCTACTAAGTAATGGCATACCCATCAAATATAGCCATAACAAGCTTTAACTTCTTGGATTTGGTGTAGTTATGATAATCGAACACCAACTCAATCTTCTTTTCCCAATCAAAGTATGCTTTGGGGTCTATTCTTCCATAGAATGATGGAATTTTTAGTTTTATTTCATCATTGTTGTTATCTTGTCTAGCCCTTGGTCTTACTTCTTCTTCTTCATCAACATCACTAAGTGATTCATCATCATCTTCAATCTCATCCCGTAATCTCCTTGGTACATGCCTAACTTATCTAGGAAAATTTAGTGGCTGTCCTTTTATGATTAAAGCTTTTAATTGGTCCATTCGCTCAACACTTCTTTGCTCAAGTTGGTCATTCTATCAATCACATCCCCATATTTTCTATTCATGGCTTGCAACATCTCTGTTATGGCTCAGAGCTGATCTATTTCACCTTGTGGATTTCCTTAAGTTCCAATTATCCTTAAGCTACAAAATAAAGTTAATAAAGCAAAGTGTAACTTCCTCACTTTACTCCCTCATGTGTTTCACTTGAGTAGTTTTGTCACTCAAGTTCACTCGTGTTTGTTTTACACTCAATTATTGGCTTTTCTCTATATGTGCTCACATTTAGCCTTTTTCCCACTCAATCTCTTGCTAAGATCAGTTCAAAAAAAAAAAATTAATACGACTTTTTCTAAATTACAATATAAATAATAAAATCCAAGGTTTAAAGACTTAATGAAACAAGAAACTAGAAATCCTAAAGACATTAGGAAAACAAGAATCCCAATTAGACTAGGAAAACAAAAATTAGAATTTGACTTAGAAAAGTAAAATTAGAAATCCTAATTGAAGTTGGAAAACAAAAGTTGAAATCCTAATAGAATTAGAAAAAAAAAATAGGAATCCTAATTGCATTAGGAAACCTAATTGGACACAAATAAAAGAAGATAACTTAGAATGGAAATAAGAAGTTAAACGAGAAATTCATAAGGAATAGGAAACCATCTTCTAGCTTGTTATGGAGGGATGCTTGACATGGTCAACTCTTTGTTAAAAACTGAAATCCTTTTTGATTCTCCTTGATTTGGTTGGAAATTCTAGCAATCTTCTTTTTTCCTTTCCACTCTAGAATTTGAAACAAATACTATATATTCCTATATAATTTTAATTTTGTCAAGATTCTTTTTTTTTTCTTTCTTGGTCGATTCTTTCTTTCTCTCTCTTTAATTTTTTTTATAATTACAACAACAATTTGAAGGATAATTAACAAACATATTGAAGATCAAACATAAGAAGCCAATCCGAATTGAAGTCTTTAACCTTGCGATGGACGAATTCTCCACTTCCTTCTTGAATTCGAATTGGTTTCTAAATAAGTATGAATGAATTTGACCTTCCAACACTTGAATTTCAATGAAACACAAAGGATATGAAAAGATAGAAAACAAAGAGACAAATTAAAGAAGATGTTTTAGGAATTTTCTTTTTTGATTTTTAGACCTAAAACAATAGCAAACAGAATCAACAAAGTGAAAACAAAGAAATTTAATGAAAATGAAAATAGACAAAAATAAGAAAAACAAATGAAAATGGAAATCATAAATAAAACAAAAAGATATAACCTGATTTAGAGCTTAAGCTTTGATATCAAACTGATACGAACCCTAAGTATATTAATCTCGAGACCCAATATCTTTACACATAGAAGCAACTATTTGGAAAGCTAAATCACATTTTCCCAAGTCCGCGACCCAAATCCAACTTGTGATAGAACACCTTAGAATATGATCACTTTTGGATGATCATCTCTGCGACACAATACCAACTTGTAAAAGAGAACCTTGGAATAAATATGTACAAAGTAATTAGTTTTGATTGTATGAATTGATTCAAGCAAGAATAACAAACAAGAGATAACACTCTTAAGAAAACTAAATTTTATTGATAAAAAACTTAACTGATTTTTACATGAATGATTGAGTTTATATAAAAGCTCAACCCAAAATTAGAATCAACTATGGACTAGGAAATTTTTTAGATAAGGATTGAAGTTTCGTAGTTAGAAATTAATTCCTAAACAAATAATAAATTATAACTAAGTTGGGTTAATAAATATGATAAGTCCAAGGTCCAAAAACATAAAAAATTGAAGTAAAATAATCAGATTTGGAAAATAAAACAAATTACACAGACCAGGCTCTTGTTGCGCTTGCAACGCTATCATGCTCCCAACAGTGAGCTTTCAATTTGCTGCTGTTGTGGGTGAGATGTTTTTCAGCTTTCAACACTTTTGTAATTTCTTCTCGTGGCCATGTTTGAAGCTTGACTCTCCATGTTTTGGCCTTCATCCACTTGAATCATTGTCACCAAATTTTGATTCGAGTATTGAATCCCCATTTTGATGAATGATACATTTTTGCATTCTTGAATTGTTGTAAGATTATCACACAAGCCTTGACTCATCCCATTTAGCACCTCATTAAATTTCTTCATTCTTGCTCCTGTAATGGGACCATTGGGAAGTTGAATTGGATCCTTGCCTTTGTATGTGTCCTTGTTTGCATCATCATTCTACCATATGCACCACTCATTATAAGTTATAGTTATTATGTGATAATAATTTTTTATCATTTTTTATGGAGATTATTATTTGATACTATTTAATTTCAATTAATTAATTACAGTTTTTGAATAACTTGTATTCTTAATTCCTATTCCAGAAGAATTAGTATTATCAATTTTCTTGAAGAATTAATTAATTAATTATAGCTCCTAAAAAACTTGTATTCTAAATTCTTGTATAATTAAATAAATTAATGCAGTTCTTGAAGAATTAATATTCTCTATAGTTTCTGAAAAACTATTGAAAATAAATAAATAAATAAAACATAATTTCTTGAAGAATTGGCATTTTAAGTTCCTAAAAAACTAAGTGTCCTAATTTGTTAAAGAACTGATATCCTACGTTCCTGAAGAATTAAATAAATTGTCTATAAGTTTTTGAAAGACTGATTTTATTATGATAACTTGAAAGTTGAGGTCCTACAACAAGCTCAATATGACTGGCTAAACATGTGCTTAAAAGATTTTAAGTTTGTTTCATAATATAATTCAATCATGTTTAGAATCACTTCACTACTGAAATTGTGTGGTGATAAAGTATAGTAATTTTATGTCTCTAACATGCTCCTGTAGTAGCAATATAGAGAGTGAAAATTTATAAAATATTTTGAACTTATTGCTTGTTATCTAATGGCTGAAAAGAACACTGAATTTCTAATTATCAAGTTAGGTCCATTGGAACAACAACAGTCCCTGAAGTGAATGCTATAGATTACTAAAAGTCAAAAGTGAGGTAAATTTTGTAAATCATGAGAACTTTAGAAGAGAAACAATCCTTATGGAAGATATAATTCAACTTAAGATATAGACTCCTTGAAGGAGTAATTGGCTAAGATTTTGCATTTATATATATTATTCTTACTACATTGTGATATCATATCGATAAATTATTTATCTATTTATCCATATTATTTTGTATTATAATTTATGAGTAAATTCATTGGTTTTTTATCCTAAGTATTCAAAAAAAAAAAAAAAAAAGGTTCGTTGAACATATAGTTCAAGCATTGAACTTGTAGTTCAATAATCAAAGTTTGAAGGTTTGGTATGACATCTTATTGTGTTTGCTGCTTTATTTTGAATTCAAACATCTACATTAATAAATATTCTCCCTTACGAATTATATGTGGACATAAGCCTAATATTTTTTTTTATATATATAAGTTTTTGGTTGTATGTACTAATAGCATCATTTCAATGTACGAAAAAAAAGTCCAAAGAAGGGACTTGAAATTTATTTTGATGACACATTTCTCGATACTAAGGGAGGAAAAGCACCTGTAGTGCTAAAGAATGTCAATAAATTTATTGAAAGGAAGACCCTTTAAATAATTTTGATACACATATAAGTTAGAGTGAACAAGAAGTTCATAAAATAACACAATTGCAACAAATTGCAACTTAATTGCCAAATGCATTTATAGATGCTAAAAGAGTGACAAAGTCTCATATTGCAACTGCTAATGTCCCAGTAAGGGTTGTGGTTCCAATTGCAAATAAAAAAAAAATCAATCAAGTTCAATACATGTTAGAAGTGTGGACAACAAATTGGAACTATACATAAGAATCCGTCGAAAAGAAAAGCAGCATCACTCATAAAATCTTTTGAAGAGAAGCCTCTTGAAGAGGAAGATATCAGTTAAAAAGCTATAACCAATTACTACACACAGACTGAGACAACAGAACAATTAGATCCTTCAAATATGGCTTCTGGAGTTGATTATCATATAAATGAAAGTTATGATATCTCAATTAATTTTGCAATATAGGAGAAAGAGTTAATAGAAATTCAATTATCGTCGATAATGAATTTGCCTCAATAGTAGCTCTTGGTATCTCAAGAGATGATTTGGATCCAGAACCTATGAATATAACTAAATGTCATTATAGACATAATTGATCATCATGGAAATAGGGAAATTCAGGCCAAGATAGACTCGCTTTTTAAATACAAGGAATCCAAACATGTTATGCTAACTCCCCAAAAATGTGAATAGGTGTTTGTCCGAAAGTATAATGAAAATAATGAGGTGGTAAGATATAAAATGAGACTAGTTGCCAAGGTTTTTTCATAGCAACCTAGTATTGACTATGAGAAAATTGATTCTCCTATTATAGATATGATCACATTCCATTACTTAATTAATATGACAGTTAAAGAAAGGCTTGATGTATATCTTATGGAAATAATATTTATATAAGAGTCATAAAAGGACTAAAGATATTAGAAATGAATGTACATTAAAATGTGACATGTATTTCATCAAATTGCATAAATCCCTATATTAATTAAAGCAATGTGGACGTATGTAGTATAATCATTTGATTAAATCCTTACTGAAAGAAGAATATGTGAATAATACACTATACTCATATACAATCATAAAAAACCATATAACATATACAGTCATAAAAGACCATATAATGGTTATGTTATTGCAGTATATGTGAATGATTTAAATGGGACTTTTGAAGAACTCAAAGAAATATGTATTTATTTGAAAAGTGAGTTCGAGATGAATTTAGGGGAAACAAAATTTTTATCGGCTTGCAGATCAATCATCAAGGAGTCCTAATACACTAGCTTACTTATGTGGAAAATATACTTAAGCAATTTTGTATGAATAAATCCTTTCCCTTAAACATACCAGTGTTGATCCTCTTAATAAAAGTGAAGAGATACCCTTTTAGACTTAAATAAGATAACAAAGAGTTATTTGGTCTTAAAGTACCATATATAAGTGCAATAGGGAAACTTATGTGTCTTACAAATTACATTAGGCTTGAAATTGCATTTGTAAGAAAAATTCTTAGCTAGGTATAGCTCTGCACCTACTAAGTGATATTAGAGTAGTGTAAAATGTTATCTTCAATGTATTATTAATGTTATGATTATATTTTGATTGATTCAGATTTGAAATTGGTCTATATGCAGATGTTGGTTATTTGCTTGATCTCCATACTGGTAGATCTTAGACTGGCTATGTATTAACTTATGGTGGTACTATAATTTTATAAAAAATTTTTTTATGGTCCTAAAGTACCTTACTAAAAGATACTCCCATTATGTTTTGAGAATAATATAATTTGCATTGCACAAATTAAAGGTAGGTATATCAAGGGTAATGAAGTAAATATATAAATTTCACTCAAATTCTTGTATATACATGAGCTCTAGAAGAGATATCCACCAAATTTGCTCGAGTGATAACCTAACAGACTTATGTACCAAGTCTTTACCTAGTGTGATATTTAAAAGACATTATTTCATCAATTAGTATACGCTGTGTTAAAATCTATTCTCATCAGGAAAGCGAATTAGTATATCATTGTGCTCTTTTTCCTTAGTCAAGTTTTTGTTCCATAGGGTTTTCTTGGACAAAAGTTTTAATGAGACAATCTGTACAATGACAAAATAGCGCATAAAATGTACTATTTTTCTTAGTTATGTTTTTTTCCCATTGGGTTTTCTAATAGGTTTTTTAATGAGATATATTTATGGCACAAGTAAAATCCAAAGCGAGAATGTTATAAATAAATTATTATATTTGAATACTACTTAAATGTATTTGGATACACAATTTGGAGAGATACAATGTTCAACAAATTCAATCAAAAGATAATTTGATAGATTTGTTTACAGAAGACACTACCTATAATAATATTTGAGAAGTTGGTGAACAAAATTGGCATGTGCTGGCTATGAGATCTTTGTTAGAAATCATGTATTCATGAGAAGCAGATTCTTGTGCACTATACTCTTTTTCCCTTAGCCTAGGTTTTGTTCGATTGGGTTTTCTTAACAAAGTCTTTAATGAGGTAGTTTTATGTATAAATTGTACAAGAATAATGTATTATTTTTTCTTGACAAAGATTTTTTTTCTCAGAGGGTTTTTTCTTAGTAAGATTTTAACTTGGCATATTCTTTTTAATAGATATCCAAGGGGAGTATTATAATAATATTGTATGTGTTATGATAATATTGGATGTCTATCCTTATCACTATAGATAGACTTCTTTATGAGATAGTATTCTATATCTATCCATATCTCTATAGCTATTGACACCTATAAATAGATGTTACAATGAATAAAGTTATACATAGAGAAATTATTCTCTCTTCTATTCTCTCTTTACTTTTCTTTATACTTTTCCCTCTATTTTATAACATTGATTAATTAATTAATTCCATGCAAATTATCCCAAAAAAATGAAAATTTATTCTACATTTTTAAATAATAATAATAATAATAATAATAATAATAATAATAATAATAATAATAATAATAATATATTTGGGTAATGAAAGTAGTAGTATTTTAGGAAATTCATGAAAAATTATGTAATAACAATAAAAATAATAATCACGTCTTACCAAAAAAAAATTTAAATATCAAAATATAAGTTAATTCTATGTCTTGATTGTCACGCCTTGAACCCGAGGGCACGTGATCGGCACTATGACATGGGAAATACACATGGCTACCAATGCCCGTAGTAAATCTGATCTCACACAACCCAATAAACTATCCCATAATAGGGCTATGGGCCCATATAAGTTAAGCATATCCAATCCAACATCAACTTAAAACAAAGCCTCGCTAGGCTAATAACTCAATTATCTCAATTATCTCATAAATATAATATTATTATCATACAATTGTATTTTGCTTAACAATAGTATCTCAACTTAGCAAATACGTAACTGAATATTAAACAATACACAAGTAAAAGATGTAACATTGCGGAGTTTTATAACTATGATACAATTATACATATATTATTTACATTTCTCAATACTCAATAATACATACTACTGCCGAAAGGAAATTGACAGTTCTACTCAGTTTATAATTCCTTTACTAGCTCATTCCCCGATCTGAAAAATAATAAGTTGAACAGGAATGAGCATTTGACTCAATGAATGATACCAGCTAATATATTAAACTAGTGTCCTATAGACAGGTTTCTAATGTTTGTGTTATGCATCATGTCACAGAGATAGACAAATCATACAATCAAGCAAGAATGTGATATGGTCCACAGTACCACACTAATAACCAATGTGGGGAGCCGATCCCCCTATCCTGGCTCTCTGAATCCAATAATCTGTCTCTTATATCCAATAGGCGCGACCATCATTGGTCTGTACCAAGCAGCCCTAACTTGACTGATAGCGGCTCTAGCGATGAGCAGGCCTGACCAGCATCCACCAGTCATAGCTCATCTTCTCAATCCCATAATAATCACAATCATAACCATAGTCATAATCATACTCACAATCCTAGGTGGTACTGTATCATCCCGATCTCCATCTGTCAACTACAATCACAATATAATATAGAATATCGATTCCTCATTCACAATCAAATATTACATACATCTATGCAATAATAGTGCATAATATATATATATATATATATATATATATATATATATATATATATATATATATATATATATATATATATATATATATATATATATATATATATATTGAGTGATACTCCTAATATGTTATTCTATTTCCATATGTATCTGTGTTGACTGTATGTGTATATATATATATATATATATATATATATATATATATATATATATATATATATATATATATATATATATATATATATATATATATATATATATATATATACATATACAGTCAATACAGATACATATGGAAATAGAATAACATATTAGGAGTATCACTCACTTAATTGACAACGCGTCTCACTGACTTCCCTCGAAAGTGCAACTCATGGAACCAGAAAGACATCAGAACACCGACATTGGACAACAAAGGATATTATTAGAAAAGAATGACTCACATATCCAGACAATTTAAAGAACATTGAGGCTCTTATCGAGGTCTCAACAGAACCACACTAAACTTGGATACCACCCAAAACAATAGAAAACATAACACTTCTAAAACAATCTTAATAGACAACACAATCTCAGTGACCCCTCCTAGGTCCTCCCAACTCATACTCATCAATAGAACTCAACAAACTCTTAACAATTACAAACTAGAATCCGCTAAATATAATGCACATCAATTAACTGAAATAAAGGAGTTTTGGGTTTACCCTCATAATTTCCAATCGAACGAACATTGAGAGTCACACCGGAATGACAAAACGGAGCTGCTAGACTGCCCCACACGCCGTCACTGGAGTGTCATCGGCTGGCCATGCGCCGTCGCTGCCGGTGGCAGATCTGAGCGATCTTCACATTAGCAGATTCACCTTGACGCCAGGATCATGAAAATCACCTCCACTCACCGTCAGTCGCCGCCGTCTCGTCGAAAAATGCCTTAGAAGCTTTGGCCTCCATAGCTTCAATCTCCGCTTCTGGCGACCTCCATAGTCAAAGGAGACTGGCCTTGCTTGATTTGGCCGCCGTAATCAGCCAAAATCTGCATTCGAAGTCTCGGCGCTAGCGGTCCTTCTCTCCTTGCATATGCTACCGTTCGCTACTCGATCGGAGTGCTGTTGCTTCATTTGAGATCGCCGGATGGTGGGCTAGCCACTGGTGGTGGCGGTGCAGCCCATCGCCGGCCGGACGACGATCCCCCAGTCACAGCCCTCTCTCTCTCCTCTGTTCTTTCTTCTTTCTTTCCCCATTCTGCTTTCCCGTTCTGTCCCATTTCCTCACAACCAATCACAATGCTCCACTTCTTCTTCTTCTTAATCACTTAAACATACTTATATATATATTAAAATAATAATAATAATAATAATAATAATAATAATAATAATAATAATAATAATAATAATAATAATAATAATAATAATAATAAAACTTATTCATAATAATAGTAATTATAATAAAATCCTGAACTTCTGGTAATTTATATAATTAGAATATAATTTAGATTAATCGAATATAATATTAATATTCAAATATCAAAATATAATTTCTTCAATAATCATTATAATATTTCATAATAATATACATATATAATAGTCAAATAAAATTACCATTAATAATACATATTTAAATATTATGAATATATATAATTTAATAAAATATAACTTCAATTCTTGCATTAATAAAGAAAATACTAAAATAATACATTTCCGTACAAAAATAGGATTTTAGAAAAATAATTGAAATTTCAGGGTATTACATTAATTGCAGAAAAATCTTATAGAATATTTGTAAATAAATTATGATTATTTACAATAAAAGGAAAAAATTTAAATGACTAATAGAGAAATAAAAAAAAATAAAATTGTCAAGTATAAAAGCCTTAAATTATAAATAGAATTCCTAAAAAAATCCTAACTTAAAAAAAAAAAATTATTAAGTGGAAGCATAAATCATTTGATCCATATGACTTTAATCTAATAAAATTGTCAAGTAAAAAAGCATTAAAATGATAAACATAATTCTTAAAAAATCCTAATTTAAAAAAAATTATTTAGTGGAAGCATAAATCATTTGATCCATATGACTTTAATCTAATAAAATTGTCAAGTAAAAAAGCATTAAATGGTAAACATAATTCCAAAAAAATCCTAATTTAAAAAAAAAATTAGTAAGCGGAAGTATAAATCATTTAATCCATTTTAATTTAATAAAATTGTCAAGTAAAAAAGCATTAACATGGTAAATACCTAATAAAAAATTAAAAAATAAATGTCATAAAAGCATTAAATTTACTAAATATTGAAATTAAGCATTTCATTACATTTAAAAATACTATATATGATAGGGCTTCTAAATTCAAAGATTTCTACTTTGTATCATCATCTAAAAAAGAAAGGAGAAACAATGTTATTCTCCAATCCTTTTAAGATACATGGTATTACACACTAAAAATTTTTGAATTGAGGAGCTATATTAATTTGATTAATATTTAACTATGTATAGTGTAATATCCAATTTTATTGTTTTAGGTAATAAAATTATTAATTATAAAGCAATTGAAAATATCAATGTACTTAAATATTAGATCAAGTTCATGCATAATAAAATGGTATTATATAAATTCTTATCTACTTCATAAAAGGAATGGAGATAAAATGATATTCTTCATTCATGTTAAGAAGTAGGCATATATTTGTCCAATTCTATTTTATTATGCATGCATCAGAGCTAATATACTAAATACAATTGATGTTTTATAAGTTCATTAGCAATCATTTGCTCACCCTAAGAAAATCTCCATTGAAGGTGGAAACAAAACTTTGATAGTATTCAAACTAGAAGAATCTAAAAAGAAAGAAGGAAACAATGCTTATCTTCATTCCTTTTAAGACATTTGGTTCTAGTCTTGTCAGACTTTTGTTGCCACCTTCAATGGGAACATGTATAGTTTTTAGCATTAGTGAAAACTAAATCATTACATTGAAATTGGACATATCATCTATACTTGAATACTACAAAATTTCCATATATGGAAACAAAAACAAAAATTAAATAGATGTAAAATCATCCACTCTAAAAAGGAAAGGAGAAATAATGATATTTTTTTTTATTCCATTTAAGATATATGGTATTACACCTACTAATTTTTCTTTACCTTTGTAGACTTTATAGTATTTCAATATAGATAACATGTTTAAATGGAATTTCAAACATTTAACAAATTGGATATGAAAATAATAATACTTAAAAACAAGAAGGATAAAACTAATTGGACATAAAAATAATTATATTTAAAAACTAGAAAGACAAAAATTGTGTTGTGTCTCATTATGTTATAATTCTATTTGGGTTAATTATTTAGTTTTTAATTTAATTTGGTCATTTTTATGTTTGTTTGAATGTAATTTTGTTAGTTTTATGCTTTGGTGTATTTCTGTGCAGAATTTAGGCTAATTTATGGATCTTGGATCAAAACAGTGATGAATAGAAATTATATTGTGTATTGAAAGAGAGAGAGAGAGAGAGAGAGAGAGCATGAAAAAGGGTGTTTTGGAACTCAACAAGGGTGTTTTAATCTCCAAACAACCTTGAACAGAGGCATTTTCTTTTTGCAAAATTGGCATTTTCCAAGGTTCAATGGGCATTTTATAGAAGCAAAACGGGCATTCCTTGATTTTATTTAAGCAACTTGTAGCCACTCATATAGGGGATACAGTATTTAGAGATAGAAATATCAACTTAGGTTTTTAGATTTCTTTATCTACAAAAAAAGAAAAAATTAGTGGGAGGATTAGTTTTAATTTTTTTTTTTGGGTCAATCGATTTTTTGGGGGCTAGAGATTATTTTGGCTTATAATCAATTAGCTTTGACAGGATTGGAATGCAGATTTTTTAGGAAATTCTAACTTAAACAATATAGTTTCCTTAATTCTATTTTTGATCTTGTTTCAATTCAATTATTTATATTGTTCTTAATTGTTTAAATATGAAGATGATGATTGAGAATACTTATTTGCTTGAATTGATGATTAAGGAATTGATAATGAATTAAATTTCTCTTTTCTAGGATTAGGATGATTCCTTTTGAATGAATGTGTTAGGGCTAATTATTTGTTAAATTATTTTACACATCTCAATTGAATTGCTTTTATTAGAAATCAATTGTCTAGCCATTGATGAATTTTATGTGGAGAATGAGGTTGAGAAACAAATTCAACACCAGAATTAAATTTAATTAAGGATTAGGTATGAATAAGAAATATATTACCTAATTAAACACTGAGTAATTGATTAATTAATTCAAATCAGGTTATAATCTATGAATACGAGAGTTATTGAACTTGTAACCTATATTAGTTTTGTTTAATTAATTATTCAATTTGGCAAAATAATTCAACTTAATAATTAGCCCCATATAGAAGTTTAACTGGATGAATCTGAACTGTAGACCCTTCAACTAATTGCTGCACTTGAATTTATTTACTTAGTTTAATTTTAATTGTTTGCTATTCAATTTTTATATTCAACATTCCAAATTTGATTGGAGTGTTTAGGTTTGTTTTTATTATTTTATTTTATTTGTTCAAAATCACACAACCCTTGCACAATCTTTCTTGATAGATGACCTTGGGGTGTCTTACCCATTACTGCAGTAGCCTTGTGCACTTGCGAGTAACTATCAAAACCTAGATTTATTTAAACACAACAAGTTTTTGGCACCACTCCAGGGTAGTGTGATTATTCTTGTTATTTATTTTTGTTTATTTATTTTTATTCGTGTGTTCTAAATGAAAAAAATATATATCATTCTTTTAATTTTTTTTATTTTAGTCATTTTCTTTTGTTTTATTGAACACGTGTTTTTAATTATTTTTCCCAGTGTTTTCTTGATTTATGTAGAAGGAGGAGAGTTAGAACCTTGCATAGACAATATCCATAGAGTAAACAAAAAAAGAACTAGAGCACAACTTGAGTATTGTTCTGAAGACAGCAAGGAGGATTGTTAGGAAGAAGAAGTTTTTGAAGCAAAGGAACAAGATGAGGAATTCCAGTGTAACAACCCATACCTGGGCTAGGAGTTTTGTGACAAAATTGCTTGATTGTGAACTATTATGACAAAGTATGTGCTTTTATGAAAATTCATATGCTATGTGATTTATGAGCAAGTGGCATGTTAGATTAGTTCTAATATGTATAATATGAATTTTGGATATGAAATAGGTGATTTATGTGAAGTATAAATGCATAAAATGATTTATTTCATACAAAGTAAATTTTCATGCACATAGTGATTTTTAAGCATAAAATAATTTTTATGAACATTTTTAAAATATTTTAAATTAAATATTTTTGAGAGAATTTTAATGAAAATAAGAAGCAAAATATTTTATTTTTAATTATTTATAATTAGCTCATAAATTATATTAAAGGCCAACTCACTAAAAGTCCAACACACCAAAACACTCATAACCTAACTCATTGATGGCAATCTTGTAATTTTGCATCCAAAGCCCTAATTTTAACCTAAAATTCAGCCACCCTAGCATATGGCAGCCTCCATTATGTTATTCATCATGTTTTTTACATAAAATTCTCTCAAAAGTTTTCTCTAAACCGAAATTCACAAGGTGCCTCCAAATCTTGCGATTTTGTGATTGTCTTCATAAGTTTTTCTCTTCTTTCAAGCTACTATTTGATTTTTATCAAACAGTTTGCATATTACTATAATGATCAAAAAATACAAAAAGTAAGAAAATCCATAGTTTCCATGACTATGTGGCTTCGGCCTGTCACATCCCATTTTCAGAGACATGACGGTTCTAGAACATAGAGAGACATAAGGTCACCTACGCCCGTAGAAGCCACTTATACTTATACAAATACTACCTAGGATCATACCAAAACCTTTTACATTAACTTAAATAAATCCTTTTTTTTTTTGGGAAAACCTTAAGTTGTGGAAGCATAGTTAAAATATACTTTTAACATAATCCATAAGGAAATAATACTTAGAATCCAATTAAAACCTCGAAAGATAACATTTCAAAATAAACATCTAAAAATAAATATTCCCTGAGTATTTAAGGATAACTCTTCATAACATATTAAACTCATTATCTTGGACAAGGAATTCCCCAAGCGAAGTAGGATGCTTGAGCCATCGCCTTGCCTCCTCATATTACTCACCTGGAACCACACCAAGAAAAAAGGGGTGAGATAGATGATCTCAATGAGTAAACAATATGGCATATGCGATAATATATATCCCTTTTTAAAAAGGAAAACCATAGCTTATAACACATAGTTCATGTTTTATAATTCATGAATCAAAGTTGGCAATTTAATAAGGTTTGGACAAAATCACACTTATTACTTGTGAGTGAAGACTCTTGCTCAATTTACTCTTGAGTGAAGACACTGCTCAATTCACTCAAATTTAAATAAGTGAGTGAAGACTCTTGCTCAGTTCACTCGTGAGTGAAGACATTGCTCAATTCACTTGAATTTACATAAGTGTGTGAAGACTCTTGCTCAATTCACTCGTGAGTGAAGACATTGCTCAATTCACTCGAATTTACATAAGTGAGTGAAGACTCTTGCTCAATTCACCCGTATTTATAGTAATCACATACAACAATAGCACTTAAAAAAGCAATAACAATATCACAATAGCAATAGCAGTTTAGCTTATTGAACAAAAGATAAATAATAGTATGGTTATAAAAAGAAAGTAAGGTAAGGCAACAAATCACAAAGGTACTTTATTTTCATTAAATAATCAAAATAGATTTAGACCAAATGTCCTTTGGCAACCCAAGTTTAAAAAGAAATCATTTAGTCATAATTAAAAATAGAAAAGAACTTAGGTTTCAAGATATCAAAGGTTCACATAACATGATAACTTGTACTTGTAAGTTGAACATAATGTTTACTCACCTTGTAGTTCCTTCACTCCTAGTACATGTAGCCCTTTTTGAACCTCTAAAACTCCTCAAGCTCTAACATGATATTTAATTCAATACTTAGTATTTATTTAATCATGATGCTATCCTATCCCATAACTACCCCATGCACATATAACATTTACATACACTTAGAGTTGCACATATAAGTACACTTCATCACTTGAACATAAAATATTGACTTTAAAAGTCTTGTACACTTAGCCTTTATAGGCCCATATGAAAAAACATTATAATTCATGTCAATACCTTTCTAAGGTCAACACAATATCATTATCTTAATATCAATCACTTTAACAATCATCTTAGTGCACTTAACACTTTCATATATGTCAACTTAACAAATAACCTTTCAAGTGCCATGCTTATCTCTTATGATCAATTCATTCAATCAATATCTTCATCAATTCAAGATCATTAATTCATTTTCAAGTTATCATACAATCTACTTCCATATTATCCAATTACATTCACATATTAATCACAATATAAGGTTAAGATACCTTAAGTATACTGAATTGCCTTTACCCTTGTCTAGAGTCATTCCTTTAAACAACATGCAATTTAACCATTTATCATTCATTCATACATTTATCATTCATTCATACATGTCAATAATCATTAAAATACACTATATAAAAATTATAGACATTGGGATAAAAATCCCAACAATAACCGAATACTCCATGAAAGAGAAAATCTAAATTTTCTTACTTTTCGTACTTTCTGTCTATTACAGTAATATGTAGAAACATGGTTTGAACCAAGATTTTTCATGTAATAAAAAAATAATTTTAGAACATAAACATGTAGGAATCAACACATATATAAATCCATGTGCATGAAAATTTTCCAACTTTAGGTGTTATGGTGAAAACTATAAACTTTTCTTGTTTCCGGTACTTTCCGGTCATTACAATAATATATATAGGTGTTTTAAACCATTATTTTTAATTCAATCACAACAAATATCAGTTATGAATATGTAGAAATCGGCAACCATTGACATGTCTTATGCATGAAAATTCCAAGTTTAATGTTTTAGAGTGAAAATCATGAGTTTTCTAGCTTTCCGCGCTTTTCGTTCATTACAGAAATATGTAAACACCTGATTTAAATCATTATTTTTCATCCAAACAAAAAAAAAATATCAGTTTAGAATTCCATCATACACAAATTGCAGCCACATACATACATAATCATAGAATTTTCCAACTTTCAAGTTCTAGGACGAAAACCTTGAATTTCCTTGTTTTCTGAAACTTTTCGATCATTACAATAATATGCAGAAATATGATTTAATTCAATATTTTCATCTAAACATATCAAAAATCAATTTAAAAAACAATTATATAGAAATTTCACCCCTTGGTAGTGTTTATGCATGAAAATTTCAATTTTGAGTTGTAGGAATCACCTTTGGAGAAATCGCGTAGAGAGGTTAGTGCTTTCGGTAGAAAAATTGATTTTACTCTCAAGAAGTCACCTAGCCCAAATTTTATCAGTAAAAATCAGTAAATTTTTAGTTTAAAATAATTTTCCTATGATTATTTTCATAAAAATCAAATAGCAAATTGAAAGAAAAGGAAAAACTTACGAAACCATCGCGAATCGCAAAGTTTGAAGGTGTTTTGTGAATTTCGGTTGAGAGATTATTTTTGAGAGAATTTTTCTGCCAAAATAATGAAATAACAGAATGGTAGCTGCTGGAATGAAGGGCTGGCCAAATTTTTCATTAATATATGTATGGTTTTGGGCAATTTCCAAGATTACCCTTAGTGAGCTAGGTTAATAGTGTTTTTATGCAGTGGGCTTTTAGGTATTTAGGCTTTTTATTTAATTTAGGGGATGATTATAGGTAATTAAAAATAAAATATTTTTTTTATTATTTTTATTAAAATTTATCCCAAAATATTTATTTAAAAATTATTTTAAAATACTCATAAAATTATTTTATGCTTAAAAATTGCCTTTTTGCATGAAAATTCATTTTATGCAAAATAAATTATTTTATGCTAATGCACTTCATTTAAATCATTTATTTCACAATAATAACTCATATTATGCATATTAAAATTAATTTAACATGCCACATACACATCAATCACATAGCACATAAATTCCTATAAAAGCACACACTTAGTATTAATAATTATATGTCAAGCAAATTGGTCATTAAAACTCCTAGGGTGAGTGTGGGTTGTTACAGGGCCTACCTTGGGATTTTGATCCTAAGGCCTATAATTTTTGTATGATACATTTTAATGATTGTTGGCATATGTATATGAATGAAACATGATTTAATTACATGTTGGTTGAAGGAATAACTCTAGGAAACACCCTAATTGTCATGTTTGATTAATATGTGTACATGATTAAGTGAAATATGAATTAGAATTTATGGTGTGTTAATTGAGAATTAATGACCATAAATTGATTATGAGATAGATTATACGATTTGGTCAAAGGAGACGAGTAATACTCTTTTAAGGTTTACTTGTTAAGTTGATATATATGGAAAGTATTAAGTGAACCAAGTTGAAAGTTAAATTAAATTGATGTTAATATCATGATTTATTGTGTTTGGCTTTACAAAAGTCTTGGTATGAGTTATTATGTGATTTCATGTCACATCCCATTTTTGGAGACATGGTGGTCCTAGAATATGGGGAGACATAAGGTCACCTACGCCCGTAGAACCCGCTCATGAACATACAATCATTGCCTAGGATCATACTGAACCTCATACATTAACTTAATAAAACCTTTTATAAAGAAAAAACCTTAAGTTGCAAAAGCTAAAAATATACTTTCATACAAATCCATAGGAAAGTAATAATAAGACTCCAAATAAAGCCACCAACTAGATATTCTAGAATAATGTTCCCATAATAACTTCCAGAGCATCTAAGGACTCATCATAGTATGGTATTATTATATTTTTAACAAAAGAATTTTCCAAGCAGAATAGGTAGCTTGAGTGATCACCTTACCTCCTCATAATGCTCACCTAAAACCACACAAGGAACAAAGAGTGAGATAAATGATCTCAATGAGTAAACAATAGGGCTTACACAATAACGCATATCGCTTAGAAGGTTTCTAGCTCATAGTTCATAATTTATGATTCATAGTTCATGGCTTATGATTTAACTAGGTTTACAGAAATCATATTATAACTCATAAAATATAGAGTGGAGGTTGTTGCCTTGTCTGCTCGTAACATAATATAGAGTGAAGTCTGCTACCTTGTCCACTTATAACTTAATATAGAGTAAAGGCTGCTACCTTGTCCACACATAACTCATAACATGTAAAATGAAGGTTGCTGCCATGTTCACACATAACTTATAACATGTAAGGTAAAGGCTACTACCATATTCACACATAACTCATAACATGTAAGGTGAAGGCTACTATCATGTTTACACATAACTCATAACATATAAGGTGAAGGCTGCTGCCATGTTCACACATAACTCATAACATGTAAGGTGAAGATTGCTGCCATGTTCACACATAACTTATAACATAAATTCATAACATATAAAGGTAACAGTAGCATTGAAGGATACAATCACTTGTAACATAATATCAATAGAAGTTTAGCTTATTTAACAAAAGATGAACAACCATGTAGTTCTAGAAAAAAATAAGTTAGGGCAATAATCGTAAAGGCATAATCATTAGATAATCAAAAATGGCTTTGGACCAATTATCCTTTGGCAACCTAAGCTTAACAAAGAATCACATAGTCAAATTTGAAATGGAAGTAAACTTGGGTTTCAAGAATCTCAAAGGTTCCTATAACATAATCATAATAGCTTGAACTTGTAACAAAAATATGATGTTTACTCACACTGGTAGCCTACATACAGTGTTTACTCACCTTGTGGTTTTTTCGCTCCTAATTCACGTAGCCCTTGGACTTCTAAGACTCCTCAAGCTCTATCATAATATTTAATTCAATACTTAGCATTTATTTAATCATGATGCTATCCAATCCCATAACTACCCCATGCACATATAACATTCATATACACTTAGAGTTGCACATATAAATGCACTCATCATTTGCACATAACATGTTGACTTAAAAATCTTACACATTTAGCCTTTTTAGGCCCACATGAAAACACATCATAATTCATGTCCATACCTTTCTAAGGTCAACACAATATCATTATCTTAATATCAATTCCTTTACCAATCATCTTAGTACACTTAACACTTCCATACATGTCAACTTAACAAATGACCTTTCAAATGTCATGCCTAACTCTTATGACTCATTCATTCAATCAATCTCTTCATCAATTCAAGATCATTAATTCATTATCAAGTCATCATAAAATCTATTTCCATATTTCCCAATCACATTCACATTGTAATCACAACATAAGGTTAAGATACCTTAGGTATACCTTAAATATACCAAAGTGCCTCTAGGCTTGTCTAGAGTCATTCTTTCAACCAACATGCAATTTAACCATTTATCATACATATAGACATGTTAATAATTATTAAAATACATCACATAAAAATTATAGATATTGAGATAAAAATCCCATGGTAGGCCGAACACCCTGTTAAAAGAAAAACTGAATTTTTCTTACTTTTCTTACTTTTTGTTTATTACAGTAATATGTAGAAACATGGTTTGAATCAAGATTTTTTATGTAATCAAAATAAAAATCATTTATAACATCAATCTATATGAACCGGCAATAATAGGTGTGACATATATATGAAAATTCCAATTTTAGGTTTTAAGATACAAAACCATGAACCTTTTTTGTTTTCGGTACTTTTTGATTATTACAGTAATATATAAATTGGTGTTTTAAACAATTTTTTTATTCAATCATAGCAAATATCATTTTAGAACATCATGTATGAATTAGCAGCCATAGATCATAATTATGCATGAAAATTCCAAATTTTAAGGTTTAGGATGAACATCATGAGTTTTCGCATTTTTCGCGCTTTTTGTTCATTACAGTAATATAAAAACATGATTTAAATCATTATTTTTCATCCAAACAAAACAAATGTCAGTTTAAAACATTAATCACCACAATTTGGTAGCCATAGAATTATCAAACCATAGAATTTTTCAACTTTCAAGTTCTTGGGCAAAAACCTTGAATTTTCTTATTTTTTGAAACTTTTCAATTATTACAGTAATATGTAAAAATATGATTTAATCCAATATTTTTTTA
This sequence comes from Reutealis trisperma, assembly GCA_947687605.1. Lineage (NCBI taxonomy): Eukaryota > Viridiplantae > Streptophyta > Magnoliopsida > Malpighiales > Euphorbiaceae > Reutealis > Reutealis trisperma. Next base: position 302,813 of record CANTUT010000049.1, read on the forward strand.
TCAAAACACATCAAAAATAGTTTAAAATCTAAATATGCAGTAGTGGCCCCCTTAATGAATTTATGTTTGAAAATTTCAATTTTTGAGTTATAGGATTCACCTTTGGTGAGATCGCATAGGAAGATTGATGTTTTCGGTAGAGAAATTAATTTCTCTTTCAAAAACTCACCCAAACTAAATTAAATCTATATTAGTAAATAATTAGTTCAAAATAATTCTTCTCATAATTTATTTCATAGAAATCAAATAGGAAATTGAAAAGAAAGAAAAACTTACAAATAGGGACGAGAAATCACAAAATTGAAAGGTGTTTTCTTAATTTCGGTAGAGAAAATTATTTTGAGAGAATTTTTCTATCAAAGTACAAAAAAAATGGAATGATAGCTGTGGAATGAGAGTGCTGGCTGAAATTTGCTATTTAAATGTAGGGTTTTGGGTAATTTCTAATAATACCCTTAATGAGCTAGGTTATGAGTGTTTTAGTGTAGTGGGCTTTTAGATTTTTAGGCTTTTTATTTAAATTAAGGGCTGATTATGGCTAATTAAAATAAAAATATGTTTCTTATTATTTTCATTAAAATTTCTCCCAAAACATTTATTTAAAAATATTTTAAAAATACTCATAAAATTATTTTATGCTTAAAAATCGCCTTTTTACGTGAAAATTCATTTTATGAAAAATAAATGATTTCATGCTAATGCATTTTATTTAAACCATTTATTTCAAAATAATAATTCATATTAGGCATATTAAAATTAATTTAACATGCCTTAAACTCATAAATCACTTCACACATGAATTATCATATAGTCATACAATTTGTCACAATAACCTTAAATTCAAATAATTTGTTACTAAAACTCCTAGGATAGATGTGGGTTGTTACATTTCATGTGAACCTAATAAGTCAAAGTATGCAAGACTTAAAAGTCAATATGTTATGTGTAAGTGATGAGTGCACTTCTAAGTGCAACTCCAACTATATATGAATGGGGTAGTTATGGGATAGGATAGCATGATTCTAAGCAAATGCTAAGCATTGAATTATGATGTTATGTTAGAGCTTGAGGATTGTTAGAAGTGTAAGGACTACAAACATTAGGAGCTAAGGAACCACAAGGTGAGTAAACATTATGTTCATGTTACAAGTACAAGTTATCATAATATGTGAACCTTTGAGATTTTTGAAACCCAAGTTCTTTTCTATTTTCAATTATAATTATATGAATTCTTTGTTAAGCTTGGGTTGCCAAAGGATAACTGGTCTGAAACTATTGTTGATCATTCATTGATAAGAAAGAACCTTTGTGAATGTTGCTTTACCTTACATTCTTTCTAGAACCACACTGTTGTTTATCTTTTGTTCAATAAGCTAAACTTCTATTGCTACCATTTTACATATGATTTTATTCTTCAATGCTATTGTTACCTCTCCTTTATGTTACGAGTGGACAAGGCAGTAGCCTTCGCTTTATATTTATATTACGAGTGGACAAAGCAGTAGCCTTCACTCTATATTTATGTTATGAGCAGATAAGGCAATAGCATTCACTCTATATTTATGTTACAAGTGGACAAGATAGTAGCCTTCACTCTATATGATACAAGTTATAATTTTGATATCTATGAACCTTGCTAAATTGCAAACCAAGAACCATAAGTTATCAATCATGGACTATGAGCTATGAACCCTTTCTAAAGGATATGTGTTATTGTGTAAGCTATATTGTTTACTGATTAAGATCATCTATCTCACCCCTTTTCTTGTGTGGTTTCCAGGTGAGCATTATGAGAAAGCAAGGTGATAGCTCAAGCAATCTACTCTGTTTGGGAAACTTCCTTGTCCAAGTATATTTTTATATTATGATATATAAGAATCACTCTTAGATGGCTCTGGGAGTTCTTGTTTGGGAGTTTATTTTGAAACAATATTTATTTGATGATCTATTGGAGTCTAGAATTAATCTTTTCTTATAGATTGTATTCTAAGTTTATTAAACTATTCTTCCACTAGTTAAAGATTTCCTTCATTATTAGTTATTTGAGTTAATGCATGAGGTATTTGGTATGATCCTAGGCAGTATTTAATAGTGTATGAGAAGGTTCTATGGGTGTGGGTGACCTTATGTCTCCCTATGTTCTTAGACCTTTATATCTTTGAAGTTGGGATGTGACATTCAGTCAGAAGAGAAAGAAGAGCAAAAAGAAGATATGGCATATAGATAACCTGTAATGAAGGAATTTGCTAGGCTTATCATTGGCACAACAACTTCCTGCATTAGCTTAAGAGATGCAGCACAAAATTGTGAGATAAAGACCATTCATTTTAACCAATTTCCATCCTTTTATAGAATGCCTAATGAGGATTCCTTGAACTTTATCAGGGAGTTTTACTTTATTGTTTATACATTCTCACTACAAGGTCTAATTAAAGATCAATTAGGGGTGCATTGTTTTTCCTATACTCAAAAGGATCAAGTAAAGGCATGGCTAATTACTCTATCCCTAAATTCTTTGAATACATAGGAGTTATATAATAAGTTCATGAAGAAGTTCTATTCTCACTAAAAGATTGAGACCTTTGAACCAAGATTGTCACCTTTAGTAAGGTGGACGGAGAGCCTTTTTAAGGCATAAAAGTGGTTCAAGCTGCTTTTGATATAGTGTCCCCATCACCATAATCTTATCTAGCTACTGAATCAATTTTTCTATAACGAGTTGATACAATAATGTTAGAATACAGTTGATAACACAACTGGTGGGGCTATGAGAGAGAAAGCAACAAAAACTCAAGAGCTATCTGAGATGTTGAAAGCGAATTCCCTATAGAAAAGTGTAAAAGGAAGGAAAGCAAGAGTATATAAGATGAATCCCAATCTAAAGTTGACCATATAGATTTATAGAATTAATTAAGCAAGTTAAACTATTGGCATTAAAAGAATTCATAATACACAAACTTAGGAGGTTTAAGGTATATATAGTGTATATGGTCATGAAGCTAGCATTTGCAATGCTTTAGTTGATACCTTTGTAGGTGAAGAGGAGCAAGTAAATGCTTTGCAAGGATTCTAGCCTAGATGAAGGAATGACCCATTCTCCAACAACTATAACCTAGGGTGGAGGAATCACCTTAACTTCTCTTGGATAGGCAATAATTAGCAACAACCTCTGCAGTAGTTCAGCAACCTTGATGCAGCTGGTAAGGAAAGGAAATTGCAGCTATCTGAGTTGGAAAAGTTAAGAAATGAGGCATATGAAAATGCAAAGATATATAATGATCGAATTAAAAGATTGCATGACAAGAACCTCATTCCTAAGCATCTAAAACTTGGAATGAAACTTTTATTATTTAATTCTTGTCTGAGGTTGTTTTCAGGTAAACTCAAATCAAGGTGGAGTAGTCCATTTCAAGTGGAAGAAGTATACTCTTATGGAGCTGTCAAATTGCTTAACCCAAGAATAAATGCTTAACCCAAGAATAAAAGAGTCTTTCAAATTAAATGGTCAAAGGGTGAAGCCATACTTGAAAGAGGTGTAAGATAGCAAGGTAGTGGAGAGCATTTTGCTCAATGAGCCACAAACTCTACAAAAGAATCAGTAATGTCCAGCTACATGATGTTAAATAAGTGTTATTAGGAGGTAACCCAATTTATTTTTCTTAATTTTTGTTCATTTTTCCTAATTTTTATATTAATAATTTTAGTTTGATTGAATTTTTGTTTAATAAATTTTACTTAGATGATGTTAGTGTTAAATTTTTTATTAGATTTGTTAGTTTTTAATGTTTTCCTTCTAATTTCTTAGTGAATTCAAGTTTAACAATAGTTTAAGGTCATGCCTTAAAACAAAACCCATGTGTTTTTAAGCATGGAGTTCATTATTCTAGAATTGGAAATTATGAAATCTAGCACACTCTGAACAATGCTTGTTTCTAAAGGTGTTTGAGCTTCTGTGACTTGGAATTGATTTAGTAAAACAAATTGAAAATGAATGTTTTCATTTTATAAAAGGAGCATTTTCTTGGTTTTAAGTTGAACAAAACTCCGGTGTTTAACAGGAGAATAGGCATTTTCAATTTAAAAAAATAAACAAATAAAAAAATAAAATGCTGCATTTTGCCTAATAGAATACCCTAAATTCCTTTATGTATATCAATCTCCTTTTGGTGTAGGTACACTTGACATGAGCCTCTCTCTTACCATTGCATTCCCAGTCATAAGTACTGTCATATTTTACTGTCCCTGCTCTGTTTCACTAGCCATTGGCCCATCGTCATCGATTGCCAAGCATATCATTGTGGTAGTTTATTTTTATTTTATTTTACTTCTTTTATTTCTTTCATTTAATTAATAAAAAAAGGAGAATTTCAATTTTTTTGCTTTAATCTATTCTTAAGTAATTTAATAAGTAGTTAATTAGTAATTAAGAAAAAATTAATTAAATTAAATTAGGGAAAATTAGTTCAACTTTATTTTAGTAATATTTGCTGTTGGTGTTGGAATTTTTTGTTGGTGTGTTTTGTATTACTATTTTTGTCTACCAATTCACTCTGCCACCTCATACAAAGGACACTATCAAGGGACCTAGAGCTTGTGGTCACATGACTTATTAGACAGTGGTGACCCATTTGATCCTATTCCCAAATTCTCAAATCCTAAACATGCGGCCTGATAAGCATTTAATTGACTACACTTTACCGCTTGTTTTTAATATATTTTATCCTTAAATTGAGTTTGATTTGTTTGTTTAGTGCTTTTCCAGAGTTCTTTTAGTTAACCCCATGCCAAATGATGCCATGAACCAAATGTGACTTAGAATGGTGAAAGATCCAAGCCAAAATGCTGAATTTTTGAAAGAAGATGGGCAGACACCACTGAAATCCCAGCTGAGATTCCACCCATGTGGGCAGACACCATTGAAATCCTAGCTGGGATTCCACCCGTGTGATAAGAGCAAATTAGAAATACATCCAGTAGCCTCACATTGGTAGAGCCACCACTGAGATTTCACCCATGGGCCCCTAGCATCGTAGACACCACTGGAATCCCAGTTGTGGCTCCAATGGTGTGAGGTTAAATTCCAGTAATATAAATCAGATCAGACATCATTTTAAGGGAGAGCCGTCACAAAGCAAAAATAGAGATGTAAGAGGGTTGGCTAAGCCCTAGAGTCATAGGAAAGGCTTGAAGGCTAAAGATATTGAGGGCTTAATCGAATCAAAGACCAAGATCTAAGTGGATGTGAAAGATTGAAGAGAAGATTTCAAAGAACATCTTCAAGATCTATTTGAGATTCCTTCCTCTTTTATTTTTTGCATCTTTGTTCTTCAATTTTAATATGAATTAATTATATTTGTAATGAACCCTAGTTTTGATTGTATAGATTGAAGGATTTAAACTTTAATCAATTCATCTTTGATTGGATATTGTTTTTATATTGGACGAGTAGAGATACCCTAGTATAGATAGATCACTCATGGGAATAAAGAGTTGATTAGGGTGCTAGAGATAGACCTACAAGACTTCTTTGGATGTTAATCTATTGAACTTAATACTGCTCCTATTTGATTATAGGTTGAGAAGAGATTCCCCTGTAATACTTAGGAAGTTAGGGATTTAATCACTTGAGAAAGGTTTTTATCTAATTTAGTAAGAGTCCAACTTAATTCATTATTTGATATGCATAAGCAACTAGGGGGATTTATATTTAGATTAGCTTTGCCTAGATTATTTCCATCAATATCATTTACTTGCTTTCTTAGGTTAGCTTAGTTAATTTAGCTTAGTTTAATTAATCTTCATTTTGATCAACTAGACAATAGTCAAAGTTTACGCTAGTACTTATATACTATCCTCGTGGAGACGATACTCATACTCACAACTTTATTACTTGATAAGGACCTGTATACTTGTAGATTGTTAGTGTGTGTTTAGGCACATCATAGCCAGGTTGCCTTGAGTAAGAAAGGTAAAATTTATACTGGTGGAATTATTACTCACAATTTTTGTGCAGATAGTACTACTTTGAAGCTAGTACCAGGTAAACATTTGCTAGATGAAAAGACTCTGATATCGATGGAATGGTTGGGAGAGCATGGAAAAGAGAAATTTGTTATAGGAGATCTTCCCATAAAAGAGAAAGGCAGCAACTGGCGGCTTGTGATTTAGAAAAGGATGATGAAGATGGTTTTGTAGACAAATTTGGTGTTTTTGAGTAGGCACTAGTAATCCATTTCAACCATATTTATAAACACCATGCAAAGCTTGAGAAGAGGCAAGCAAAGTTTGAGAAGAGGCAACTGGAGTTCCATGCTAGGGTCTAACATTAGTATGAGGAGGTGATGATTTGTCTTGGGTGTTCCAGCGATCATTTAATGCATCTTTTAGAACCACCTCTTCAAACATTGGGTCTCTACCACTGTCATCACCATAGCAGTAGCATTTTTTTGTCTTTATTATGTTCTTTTCTTTTCATGTTTATTTTCTTTTATTTTCTTTTTATTCCTATTGCCTTATTATTTCTTATTTTATTTTATTTTTGTATCATTTGTTGTTTGTGTTTCCCACTTGATCTTTGTGCAGGTTTCAGCTCAAAAGGCATCATCTCAGCCATTCTCCCTGATTTACTAATCTAATGTCTTCTTTTTTTAAAGGAGTTTTCTTTCCTTCTTTCCTTATTATTTCATAATGAGACATTGTGTGTTTTAAGTGTGGGGGAGAGAGTTTAGTAAATTTTGAAAATTCTAATCATATTGAAACTTATTGAATGGCGACTTGCATATTTATCATCATTTCTAAGGTAATATTATAGTTTTGTGCATTTTTTCTCAATGAATGAATCTTGGCATAAGTTTTGAATTGATCAGTTTAGAAGTCTTTGGGAAGTAAATATTGGACATTGACTGTAGTTGTGGTCTAAAGTGTGTTATTCTTTTGAAGTATTGTGAATTTGTGACTTTATTATTATGCTTTAAATTTATTTAAATTATTACTTTCTATTCTTTTGTTAGTTAAAATTGGTTTGATGCTCTAAAAAAATAGAAAAATAAAAAAAATAATTAAGCAAAAGGAGGTAATTCCTAATAAAAAGCATAATAACCCTTTGCTCCTCTAGTTGGATTGCTTAGTAATTATGAGCATCCATGAAACCCATGCATCTTTTACGTCAAATAGTGATCCATTTATGAGTATGCAGAACCATCCTAGGAGTTTTTATTAAATGTTTCAGAATTGAAACCAAGGGATGAGCTGTATCTATTAAAAAAAATGGGTTTTGAGCATCTACATCTATTTTTGGCTGGTAGATTGAATGATTGCTAAACATTAACTCCTAGTTAATCAAGAAGGTCATGAATTCATAGTACAAATTTAGAATTATGCATGGATGATCACATGCCTAGGTTTATATTCTATACTTATTGACTAAAGATTAACTTAATGGTGTGAGGTCTTGCCTAAGCACTGCTCCAATCAGCTAAAGGGAAATTGAAATGCTCATTTGAGTTTAAACTCATGATGGAACCCTCGGGTTCAGAATGATTGATTTTGAAAATTGATTTAGAGTTGCTACTTTAATTTTATTTTTATTTGGAAAAATTTAAGGGAAAAACCCAAGTAAATGACTCTAATTATTATCCCAAAGGAAAAGATTACTAGCCTTGAAACCAAAGAGGATTCAGGGACTAGGTTTTCAGTTTAATGTATCAAAAATAGTTTAGCAAGTTTAACACAAAATGGCTTAAAATAAATTTCATGAATAGTTTATAAATGAATGATCAATTATATGTGCATGAACAACCATCCACTATATAAATCAAAGAAAGTAAAGAAAAGAAAGAAGGTTTAAGATTACAATAAAAACCCAAGCTAGGAGTTACCTACTCTAGCCTTATAGGTTATAGGAAAGACACACATTTTCCAAACTAATCCTAAAATAAACAAGCAAGATAAAGGAAATCCTAACAATGTCAAGAATGTGATGGGGAAGAAGTTGGTTTATTTCAATTAGATTCACTGCTTGAACCAAGAATGCTTGCATCTCCCTTTGAATTAGAATAAAAACCCACATATTTCTTCCTTCTTGCTAAGGAGTTTGTTTAGTCTAGCCTTTTTATCATGTTTCAATTGATTCATTGATTGAGAGTTTTGGTTAATCAGTTACCAATTTTAATTAATTACTAAGTTGTAATTAGGTTAGATTTTAATTAACATGAATCAAATTAAAGTAATCAATTAAAAAGCATGAGATAGAAGAAAAATAGAAAAGGCAAGGAGTCTTAGAGGGAGAAGAGATGCTAAAGGCAAAATTCCCAAGGAGGGAAAACAAGAAAATAAGAAAACTAAAGAAAGGAAAGAGTTTGAGTTAAATTAAATACCTTGCATAGACGTGGCCTGTATGGTAGATAAGCAGGCGACCAGATCTTAATTCCACCTTCTTAGCATGGCATAATGATGGCCTTTGGATGGCTTAGAGAGACTTGTATGATATTATTGGGAAACTTCCTTAGGCTGACTTAAGGAAACTGCCTCAAAATAATGACCTAAAACAATTCCTTTGTAAAGCAAGGAGTAGATGCAAAGTAAGAACAAAAGAAAAATAAAAGAAAATTTTAGAACTAGAATGCTCATTCCTTTCAGACCAAGTGTTAAGAAAACTATTAGTTTTTGAGATCAGGGGGTTGATCAAGCAAATCCAAAGTGAAGAAAATGAACAAGAGGATCCTGTTTATATAAGGAGAGCCTAGAGGTCAAAACATGCTGAAAAGCAATGTGGGATTTTGGAGTAGTTTAAGGGACAATAGCATATGTGGCATGTGGTCAAGAATTGGCTTATACACATGGGCCAATGGTTATCACACATGGGCCTGCAATAACTATAAGGCCACTTGTGGTCACTGCATGTGCGATCTATACTAGCTCCGATTCTATCTGTTTTGGCCTATTTTCAACAATTTCTCATTTGTCTTTTTGTGATTCCAGTTGCATTGTGTTCATTATTCAATCATGGATGATTTAATAGTAATTTAGAGGTCAAAGGGATAGGTTTTAGTTTCCAAGGCTCTGTTTGCCAATTTTCCCATTTTGGCAATGTTAGCCTCCGAAAGCTTGTTTACCGAGCATACTACTATGTTCAAAAGTATACCAAAGGGTGAAAAATTAAGGATTCATAGCTACCCCCTCATCAGAATTGTCTTGATCGAAATGCAATTCTAATAATAGTGAACTCGGGGATGAAGGATAGAAAAAGGAACCAAAAGGATGTCTAAGTCAGAGTTTGGACATGTTTAGGTTATAGGCGTGGTTGAATTTTAAGGTGAAGGATAGGTGGAAAAAGGAATCATAAGGATGTTTGAATGCTTATTTCTAAACATTTATGATGGAGTTGATATATTTTAATAAAAAGATGGAATGGAAAGGGGAATTGTAGAGATATTTAGACTAAGGGCTAGATATTTAAGAGTGGAAATGGATGGATATAATGAGGGTGAGAGAATAAACCACAAGGATATGACTAGGGGTTAGATATTTATGGGTGAAAGTTGATAAATTTGAATAAAAAGGAGCCACAGAGATGCCTAGGTGATCATTACTAGATATTTATAGTGGAGTATGCTAAGGCTGTCTTAGTATGATTTGACTTTGAAAGAAAAACCTAACCTTATGCTTGGTTGATGATCTTAAGGCTATCCTAAGATGGCATGATTGTAAATAAGATACCTAATTCATATTTATGGTATGGATACTAAGGCTATCCTAAGATGGGTTTGATTAAAAGAGATACCTAATTTAGATTTAAGGTATATATCCTAAGACTATCCTAGGATGAGTTCTAGGCTTAACTCAGGCACTCTGATTAGTGATTTATCGATTTGATGATCCATTTTGCTTCAAAAATTTAGAGTCTGATTAACGACCTATTCTAGTATGAAATTTATTTGACTATGCAATGATTAGATACCTTCAACCTGTAAAGGGTCAACTTGGTATAGGAGTGTTGGGAGAAGGATGCCCCCATTTTAGAAGGATTTAAGAAAGTGTCTTAGTTATTTGATCTTTAGTGGATCAGCTAGCGTAGAGATGAAAGGGTCATATCATGTATGAGGTTGGTAGGTCAATGCCTATCAGTTTGGCCTAAGAAAAAGTCATTTTAGGAAAGTATAGCCTTAAAAGAGGTCGAGCTAGTTAGTTTGGAAGACTTAGGTAGGTCTGGCTTTGGAGAAGATTTGGCATGAGGCTAGATTGGAGAGCTCAATCAGGAGGTCAGATCTTTGAAGATGATTATATTGGAAGGTTAGAAAAAGTTAGTTTGTCGCGCTTGTCTTTAAAGAAGTTTATATGGAAGGCTTGGTTAGGTATTGCAATTTAGCTTGGTCTAGTTATGGCCTTTTATGAGTTCATTTGGAAGGCTCGGTCAAGTGTTGCCTTAGGATTGGGTCAGATTTAGAGGCTTGGTTAGGTTTAAATGGTCGGTCAGGTTATGACCTTTAAGGAGGCTAAGTCAAATTTTGCCTTAGGACCAGGTTAGAGAGATTAGGTTAGGATGCTAGACTTTGTAAGAGGTCCAATTGGGAGGTGAAGTCTGGTTCGCCTAAGAGGAGATTAGTTAGGCTAAGAAACTAGTTTAGGGAAGGCTCAGTTAGGTTTTGGCTTTGAAGGAGATCATGGGCTTCACGATGAAGGTTTTTGGGAGTGTGCTTCATGGTGAATGTTTCTTGGTTGGGATTCATGGTGAAGGCTTCTTGGTTTGGGTTTTATGGTAAAGGCTTCTTAGTTTGAGTTTCATTGTAAAGGCTTTTGGGCTTCGTGATAAAGGCTTTTGGTTAAAATGCTTTCAGGCTTTGAGGATAGTTTGTCAGCTTGGGCTTTTCTATAAGGCACTTTGGACGTCTTTTGAAGATGGCTAGCTTTTGCTAAGGTATGGTGCTAAAGATTTTGGTCATAAGGAGATTGCAGGCTCATGGATAAGGGTTTGCCCTTTAACGTGGTTGCATCAATTTAAGAGAAATAAGCTGAGAATGGTTTGCAAGCTTTAAGAGACTTTGATATTTAGGGATCATGTATTTTTCCAAGGAGGTTAATCTTTTCAAGGATAATGAGATGTTTCCAAAGAGGCGTGGGATGGGCTTTAACTAGTTCGGGCCCTTTATGGGCTTTTTCAATTTTCCCAAGGAAATTGGCTTCAAGGATGATGAATCTTAAGAGACTTATGGTTTTTGGTTCTACCCATAGGCTTAATCTTTGAGAGGATGGTATAATTTTCCAAAGGGACTTGAGCTTAAAAAGATGGCATGATTTGCTAATGAGGCGTAAGCTTGGAAGCATTGTATGATTTTTCAATGAGGCTTAGGATAAAATAGAATGATTTCATGAGGTTTGCGAATGATTTGAAGGTAGGTTGGATCTTATGAAGATGATTAAGGAGGTTGTATGATTTTATTATTTTTAGCATGATTTATGGAAAAGGTATGATTTATGGAAAAGGGTAAGTTAAGCTATAAACATTATTGGTTTGACTCAATATAGGTAACACATTGGCTGAAGGGAAGAACCCTTAGGAATGCCTAAAGAGCTAGTGGAAAAAATATAACTTAAGAGATAAGGATGTAACTAACTAATGGCAGGCAATGTGGAAGATTGTATCTAAGATATTTGAGCTAAGATATGGGATGGATCAACAAAATATGATATGGAGGACAAAGGATGACAAGCTTGAAAGATATGCCCCTAATATGGGATAAGACTGGATTGATGGTGCAATTTTAGAGGTTGAGCCCCTAATGAGGGGGACGACTTTGAAGGACATGAGAAGACACAAACCAACAAAAGATGATTCTACAAATTTGGAGGGTGCGCCCTTAATAAGGGATAAGGGCTTGGGTGCCCTTAATAAAGGATAAGGTTTTGAGCTAAAGGAAAATTTGAATAAGAAGAAAGATGATACTGAAGGAGTGAAAACAAGGAAGAGCTCTTTCTCTTTCTCTTTCTCTCTCTTAGCCCTAACTTTTGCCTAACTCGCCCTTTTGGATTTTTAACTTAGTGAGCTTAAATAAATAAAATTTGGCATGAAATGGAAGAAAACATTCTGCCATGATATAAGCTGCTGCTCTTCTTCATATTGAAGGGCTTTGACATTTGAATTTTGGTCTTCTTTGAACATGCTGCCCTTTGTTAAGATGCACTATTTGATTACCCAAAGCACAATAGGTAATTCCATTTAATTTGCTTTTTGTGCTTCAATTATTTGATGACTTGACCTTTGTAATAACCCACACTTACCATAGGAGTTTTGTGGCAATTTACGTGAATTTAGAATTATTATGACAAAATGTGTGCTTTAATAAAAATTTATGTGTTATGTGATTAATGAGTATGTGGCATATTAAATTAGTTCTAATATACATAATATGAATTATGAATATGAAATAAGTGATTTATGTGAACTACAAAGCATAAAATGAATTATTGTATAAAAAGTGAATTTTGTGTAAAAAGCAATTTTTAAGTATAAAATAATTTTTTTTGAGCATTTTAAAAATTATTTTTAATTAAATATTTTTGGGGGGATTTTAATGAAAATAAGAAGCAAAATATTTTATTTTTAATTATTTATAATGAGCCCATAAATTAAATTAAAAGGCCTAACTCACCAAAAGCCCAACACACTACAATACTTCTAACCTATCTCATTAATGACAAACTTGTAATTTGCCTAAAACCCTAAAATACATCTAAAATTTGGCCTCCCCATCATTGTGATAGACTCCATTCTATTTTCCATCAGATTTTTAAAGAAAAATTCTCTCAAAAACTCTCTCTTAACCAAAATTCACAAGGTGCAACCAAATTTCACAAGGTGCCTTTAAACCTTGCAATTTTGTGATCGTTTTCTTAAGTTTTTCTCTTCTTTTTAGCTACTATTTGATTTTTATGAATCTAACCATGAGAAATCCCTATCAGGATGTATATTTACTATTCTTCTTGATGTTGATTTTGGCCTAGGTGTTTTATTTGAAGGAGAAACCGATTTTCAACCGTAAACACAACTCTTTCTTTGCAAATCCATCAAAGGTGAACTCTAAAACCTAAAGTTGGAATTTTCATGCATATACTCATAAGGGGGGGGGGGGGGGGGGGGGGAGGGTGTCAATTCCTACATATTTGTGTTCTAAAATGATTTTTTTATGTTTAGATGAAAAATATTGGTTCAAATCATATTTTTGCATATTATTGTAATGATTAGAAAGTGCGAAAAGTGAGAAAATCCATGGTTTTCATGGTATATGTGCATTCGGCCTATAGTGGGAATTTGATCCCAATGTCTATAATTCTTGTAATGTAAATTTTAATGATGGTTGACATGTTTATATGAATGATACATGATTTAATTGTATGATGGTTGAAGGAGTAACTCTAGACAAAGCCTAGAGAGGTTTGACCTACACTAGGGTTTTCAAACCTTAACTACCATGTTTGATTAATATGCGTCTATGATTAAGTGACTTGTGAATTAGGTGTTATGATGTGTTAATTGTAAATTAATGATCTTAAATTGAGTATGAGAATGATTGTATGAATTAGTCAAAAGAGATAAGTAGGACTCTTTCAAGACTTGTTAAATTGATGTATATGAAAAGTATTAAGTGTGACAAGTTAGAAGTGAAATTGAATTGATATTAAGACCATGATTTATTATATTTGGCTTTAGAAAAGTCTTGGTATGAGTTATTATGTGATTTCATGTGAGCCTAAGAAGGCAAAGTGTGGAAGACTTAAAAGTCAACATGTTATGTGCAAGTGATGAGTGCACTCCAAAGTGTAACTCCAAGTATATGTGAATGATATATGTGCATGGGGTAGTTATGGGATAAGATAGCATGATGTTAAGCAAATGCTAAGTATTGAATTATAATGTTATGTTAGAGCTTGAGGAGTATTAGAAGTTTAAGGGCCATAGCAATTAGGAGCTAAGGAACTACAAAGTGAGTAAACATTATGTTCATGTTACAAGTACAAGTTGTCATGTGATGTGAACCTTTGAGATTCTTGAAACCCAAGTTCCTTTCTATTTTCAATTATAACTATATGATTTATCTATTAATCTTGGATTGCCAAATGACAATTGGTCCAAAACCATTATTGTTTATTCAATGATAAGAAATCATCGAAACCTGTGCTAATGGTCTTAACTCGATGGATAAGGGTAGTGTATCCTCCTCAGCCAAAAGGGGTGGTTCTATCCATGGATTCTGATCAGTTTCATGCTATTTTATGTGATAGGATTTGATACCACCTATCCTCTATGTGTGTGAGTGAATATGGCAATAGCCTTCATTCTCTACGTGCTATATGTGATTTCTGCAAACTTTGTAAAATTGCAAACTATGAATCATGAATTATGAATCATGAACTACGAGTTATAAGCTATGAGCCCTTTCTAAGGGATATGTTTTATTGTATAAGCTATATTGTTTACTCATTAAGATCATTTATCTCACCCCTTTTCGTTGTGCGGTTCCAGGTGAGCATTACGAGGAGGCAAGGTGATAGCTCAAGCAATCTACTCTGCCTGGGGGATTTCCTTATCCAAGTTTATTATCATGCTATGATATAAAGAGTCTCTTAGATCACCGAGAGTTTTATTTTTGGAATATTATTCATTTGATATTTCATTTGGAGTCTTAAAACATTCTTTTCTTATGGATTGTATTTAAAGTATTTTAAATTGATCTTCTGCAACTAAGGTTTTCCTTTATTATTGGTTATTCAAGTTAATGCATGAGGTTTGGTACGATCCTAGGTAGTGTTATTATATGCATGAGTGGGTTCCACGGGCATGGGTGACCTTATGTCTCCCTATGTTCTAGGACTGTCATATCTCCAAAATTGGGATGTGACAAAGTTGGTATCAGAGCTATAGTTTTTAAGTCTATTTTAGACCTGTCTATTTATTCGGTTGATTAAGTATAATCCTAGAGCATAGGAATTTCTCATCATATCACTCGTAGTCTATCACTAGTATAGTTTCATGAAATCCTGATAAGCTATAGTACTCCTTGTTATTGTTTGTGTGCCTTATGATTCTTTTATTAGATGACCAAGAAAAGTACCCCTGCTGGAGGACCTTGACCTAGAGCACCCCGTGTGACATGTAAGAGGACCTAGCATGAGATGTTCAAGAAAGTTGTGCCTGTGATTCACTACAAAGAAGAGAAGATGCCTAAAGGAGAGCACCCTAAGGAGTGCCTTGACTATGACTGGGTTTATAGTAAGATTCAGAAATTGGAAAGTGACTGCTCAAACTTGATAGAGGAAAATCGACATCTTATGTCCTTAGTTCATGCTTTGAGGAAGGATGTGGAGTAGCTTAAGACTAGAGATGTTGAGTAGATGGTAGATCATGCACCTAGAGATTCTTGCTACTCACCATCTAGGACTTTGTCTTCGACAGGTCACATGCTAGATAGAGACTTCCTTTAATATAAAAATTGTGGCTTTAGTCATATTGCTGTTAAATACCCTCTTATTGATTATTCACCTAAGTGACCCTAGAGGCTACCTGATGTTTGCCCTGATGAGGGACACAATTGAGACTTAAGCTGGTAGTTGATAACTATTGGCCTAGTGGCATAGGACTTATATGATATTAATGATATTATTTAACTACTTAGCAACTTAGTGTGGATTGATTCTTTTTATTTCCTATGAGATGATTAAATTTTATATGATAGGAGAATTCATCATGCTATAAGATATATGTTATGTGATTATGATATATGATATATGTTAGGATATGTGATAATATGACATGTGGTATGTGCCTTGTGACATGCTGTGATGAGTACTTATGTTAAATGCATAGTAGATGTGATAGTTGATAGTGGGGTTAAATGAGTTAGAAGGGAGTTAGCACTAAATTCCCTTTCCATTATAGCAAAATGCCTACCAATAAGAAGGTCTACATAGCTGCCCAACCTATTAAGGCTAGTGAGGGTGCGATATCAGACATTGCTTTGAATATTGCTTTTGTACCGATGAGATCAAGAGAAAGGTCTAACTCGAGATGACTGACCATAGGCTTTAGTGAGAAGGCCTTTTCACAAGAGGTGCAAGCTATGTGTGAGGAGATAAGGGACTTATACAAAGAACTAGATGAGCTGCAAGCTCAAAGGTAGAAAGTGCCACTGACATAAGAAGAGAATGGTGTTCTGCCTCCTACGGTAGTAGCACCTGTTTGGAGGGATAGAAATCGGCTAACCGATGAGGGAATGACTATCTTAAAATTCAAGAAACTATAGCCACTTACCTTATACAGTGAGGAGGGTGATGACCCTTATGAATTTTTGGATTAGATGGACAAGCTAGTTCATTGATTGTCATACTCTGACACTTTGGTGATTGAATTGGTAGGACTCCAACTCAAGAAGGAGGCATGGTATTGGTATAAAAGGAACATTAAAGAATGACTGTATAGAGCAGACCTACCTATATGGGCAGAGTTTAAGCTAGATATGATGGACCAATTCTTGCCTAAAGGTGAAAGGCAAGATAGGGCATTGCAATTCGAATAGCTGAAGCAGAAACCTAGAATGTTAGTGTTAGAATATGCTAAGAAGCTTAACTGACTTAGCAGTTTGCTGTTAACATCATTCCTATCAAAGCTAGTTGCATCAACCAGTTCTTAAGAGGACTAGTTACACCTTTGTTCAACTCTTTGCCAGCAACTGAGTTCTCAACCTTGGCCAAATTGATAGATAAGGCCAAGATAGTGGAGAAAAGATATAAAGCTGAGAGAGCCAACTGAATGAAACATGATGAGAAAGGTAATCATAAGAGCAAGGGATATGGAGGCCAGCATAAAAGGGGAGGTGGAAGTCCGAGAAAGGAATCTTCGCTAGTAAACCCAATGATAAGGAAGAGTAATGGTCAATCAAAGCAGCTCATTACTTATGGCCATTGTGGCAAGCTGCATTTTGGAGTTTGTCGGAAGGTCTCTGGTGTATGTTTGAGGTATGGACAGATGGGTCACCTCATTAAAGATTGCCTTATTGATGAGGAATTTAGGAAATGCGACCTCAATGCCTCCATGAACTAGACCATATCAACCTCAAGGACAAGGAGCCAAGAGCAAATGGTCAATCGCTAGAAATGCATCAGCAGCAGACAACAAGAACAATGGTTGTGTTTTTGCTTTGAATCAGTAAGAGGCCCATGCTTCATATATAGCCACAGGTATCATTCCCATCCAAACTTCTAATGTAAGATGCTTGATTGATTGTGGTGTTACTCATTCATTATTGTCTCCATGTTTTGCTAAGAGTTTAGGTAGAGATAAGGAATTAATGAATGAACCTCTAGAAGTGTTGACTCTTTTGAGGGAGATTGTGGAAGTGAAATGTGTGTTTAAGAACTATAAGGTAGACATTGATGGATAAAAACTCCCTATGGAATTGTTAGAACTTGATGTACTAGAGTTTGATGTGATCTTAGGAATGGATTGGCTATATGAGCATAGAGCTCATATTGACTGTAGAAAGAAGCTAGTAGAATTTCAAACCAAGGATAGGGAGGAATTTGTTTATTAAGGAGATAGGAATGAGAACACTTCAAATTTGATATCAACTTTAAGAGCAAGAAGGATGTTAAGGAAAGGGTGCTAAGCATACTTAGCTCATGTTATTGATACCGACAAAGTGGCCATTGTTTATGGCAAGAGCATATCAGTGGTGGACAAATTCATAGATGTCTTTCCAGAAGATCTACCTGAAATACCGCTGGATTATAAGATTGAGTTCAACATAGCACTACTATCAGGTATGCAGCCCCTATCGATATTGCCATATCGTATGTCACCGATGGAGTTAAAAGAATTAAAGACACAACTACATGATCTACTTGACAAGGGTTTCATTCGATCGAGTAGCTCACTATGGGACACTCCAATGTTGTTCATGAAAAAGAAAGATGGCTTGTTTTAGATGTGCATCGATTATCGTCAACTAAATAACGCCACCATGAAGAACAAGTATCCTTTGCCAAGGACAGATGACCTTTTTGATCAACTACAAGGAGCTGGTTACTTCTCCAAGATTGACATGAGGTATGGTTATCATCAGCTAAAGATCCATGGAGAAGACATCTGCAAGACTGCTTTCCATACAAGATATGGTCACTATGAGTTCACAGTCCTACTATTCTGTTTGACAAAAGCGCCAGCTGCTTTCATGGACTTGATGAACCCAGTATTCAGGCCATTTCTTGACAAGTTCATGATCGTTTTCATTGATGACATTCTAATTTACTCTAAGAGTAAAGAGGTACATGAAGAGCATTTGCGGATCATGTTACAGACATTGCGAGACAACTAACTCAATGCGAAGTTATCTAAGTGTGAATTTTGGATGGAATTTGTCAATTTTCTTAGGCATGTAGTAAGTAAAGAAGGAATTCAATTTGATCCCAAGAAAGTGGAAGTGGTAGCCAATTGGCCATGACCTACAATAGTTTCAAAAGTTTGGAGTTTCTTGGGTATGGCTGGCTATTATAGTAGATTTATATAGGACTTTTCTAAGATAGCATCACCATTGACCAAGTTGACTAGAAAATAAGGTAAGTTTAATTGGGAGGAGTCCTCTGAAGAGAGTTTCCAAAAGCTCAAGAAGTGTTTGATATCAGTTTTGATTCTAGCTTTGCCAGAAGGTGAGGAAGGGTTCATGGTCTACTGCGATGCCTCGAGAATAGGACTTGGATGGGTCTTGATGCAAAATGGTAAGGTCATCGCTTATACATCATGACAACTTAAGAAGCATGAAGTAAATTACCCTACTCATGATTTGGAATTGGCCATGATAATGTTCGCTCATAAGATCTGAAGACACTATATGTATAGAACAAGGTGCGAGATCTGTACAGATCATAAGAGTTTTCAGTACATCTTGAGTGAACGAGACCTCAACCTAAGGCAAAGGAGATGGTTTGAACTACTAAATTGCCATATTCTCTACCATCACAGAAAGGCAAAAATTATAGTGGATGCTTTTAGCTGGAAATCGATAGGGAGCCTAGCCTATATGACCGTGCATAAGAGGTCGATCGTAAAGGAGTTAAGAGGATTATTTAGTCAGGGCTTGAGGCTGTAGATTAGAGAATCATGAGATCTTGTGTCCCATTTCTAAGTTAAATCAAAGTTAGTGGAGGAGATAAAGACTTCAGAAGATAAGGACCCACACTTGTTTTAATTAAATGATGAGACTAAGAAAGGCAAGAACCCTATATTCAAAGTGGTCGATGAAATTCTAAAGTATGGTAAGAGAGTATGTGTACCTGATGTGAATGGGCTAAGGGAGAAGATATTGAAGGAAGCACATCATATACCTTATTGTGCTCATCCTAGAACTACCAAGATGTATCATGATGTGAGAACTAATTATTGGTGGCCTAGACTAAAAAAAGGATGTGGCTAAGTTTGTGGCATCATGCCTAACTTGTCAACAAGTCAAGTATAAGCATCAACAACCCTCTGGACTGCTGCAAGAGATTAAGTTATGTGAGTGGAAGTGGGAGCATATCACGATGGACTTTGTAGTTGGTTTACCCAAGAACTCTAAAGGATATGACTTTATATGGGTTATAGTGCACCGATTAACAAAGTCTGCCCATTTCCTAGAAGTTAAGTGTTAAAGGGTATGCCTTAGAGCAAAGTATAAGTTATGTAAATGTAAAACATTATCCCTAAATGGTAATGAAATATATGTTTATAAATGAAATTGTTCCATTGTATTAAATATATATTTGATGTCCATAAGTATTTTTAAAAAGAGGATCTATTCTCAAGTGTTGAGAATATGAATGGCAGATCGCTCTTAAACAAATACTTTAAAATTTTCATGTATCATAATGGCACCTGTAGAGTTGGAAGAATTAAAGACACAACTGCACGATCTACTTAATAAGGGTTTCATTCGACCGAGCAGTTCTTCATGGGGTTCACTAGTGTTGTTCGTGAAAAAGAAGGATGGCTCGTTCAGGATGTGCATTGATTATCATTAGGTCAAGAAAGTCACTCTAAAGAATAAGTATCCTTTGCCAAGGGTAGATGATCTTTTTGATCAATTGTAAGGAGCTAGTTACTTCTTCAAGATAGGCTTAAGGTTTGGCTATCATCAACTAAAGATCCGTGGAGAAGACATCTATAAGACTATCTTCTGTACACGATATGGTCATTATGAGTTCATAATCCTACCATTCGGTTTGACAAATGCTCCAGTTGCTTTCATGGACTTGATGAATCGAGTACTTAGGCCATTCCCTGACAAGTTCGTGATCATGTTCATCGATGACATTTTGATTTACTCTAAGAGTAAAAAAGAATATGAAGAGCATTTAAGCATTGTGCTATAGACATTGCGTGACCACTAACTCCACACTAAGTTGTCTAAGTGTGAGTTTTGGATGGAGTCTGTCAAATTTCTTGGGCATATGGTAAGTAAGGAAGGAATTCAAGTTGATCCCAAGAAAGTTGAAGTGGTAGCCAATTGGCCACAATCCACAACAATTTATAAAATTTGGAGTTTCTTAGGTATGGTCGGCTATTATCATTGATTTATACAGGACGATTCTAAGATAGTAGCACCATTGACTAAGTTGACTAGAAAACAAGTTAAGTTTAAATGGGGAGAGTCTTGTGAAGAGAGTTTCCAAAAGCTCAAGAAGTGCTTAATATCTGCTTCGATTTTGGTCTTACCCGAAGGTGAAGAAGGATTCACAGTTTACTGCAATGCCTTAAGAATAGGACTTAGATGCATCCTGATGCAAAATGGTAAAGTCATCACCTATGCATCACGATAACTCAAGAAGCATAAAGTGAATTATCCTACTCATGGCTTGGAATTGGCCATGGTAGTTTTTGCTCTTAAGATCTGGAGACATTACATGTATGGGATGACGTGTGAGATCTATACAAATCATAAGAGTCTACAGTACATCTTGAGCTAAAGAGACCTTAAGCCTGAGATAGAGGAGATGGGTTGAACTACTAAAGGACTATGACTGCTAGATTCTCTACCATCTCGGAAAGGCAAATATGATGGCGGACGCTTTTAGTCAAAAATCGATGGGAAGCCTAGCCTATGTGACTATATAAAAGAGGCCAATCATGAAGAAGTTAAAGGGATTGTTTAGTCAAGGCCTAAGGCTAGAGATTGGAGAATCACGAGCTTTAGTGGCTCATTTTCAAGTGAAGTCAAAGCTAGTGGAGGAGATTAAAGCTTCACAAGATAAGGACCCACACTTGGTTATGTTAAAGGATGAGATTGAGAAAGGAAAGAACACTAAATTCAAAGTGGTTGATGGGATTTTAAAGTGTGGAAAAAGAGTATTTGTGTCTAATGTCAATGGACTAAAAGAAAAGATACTGAAAGAAGCACATCAAACACCTTACTTTGCTCATCCTGGAACTACTAAGATGTATCACAATGTGAGAGTTAACTATTGGTGGCCTGGACTAAAGAAGGATGTGGTTAAGTTTGTGGCATCATGTGTAACTTGCCAATAAGTCAAGTATGAGCACCAACGACCCTTTAGACTGTTGCAAGAGATTAAGTTACCTGAGGAAGTGGGAGCGCATCACAATGGACTTTGTAGTTAGGTTACCTAGAACCTCCAAAGGTTATGACTTTGTATAGGTCATAGTGGACCGACTAACAAAGTGTGCTCATTTTTTGGAAGTCAAGACCACATACTCTGTAGTTCAGTAAACGCAATTCTATATTGATAAGATCGTGAAACTACATGAAGTACCAATTTCTATCATCTCATATTAAGGCACTCAATTCACCTCGAGATTCTAGCAAAAGATGCAAGAAGCATTAGGTACGCAATTAGACTTTAGTACTATGTTTCACCCTCAAACAAATGGACAATCTGAACTTGAGGACATGCTAAGGATGTGCATTCTGGACTTTAGTTATAGCTGGGATAAGTACCTATCCTTGATCGAGTTTGCCTACAACAATAGCTACCATTCGTCAATCAGCATGGCACCATATGAAGCATTGTGTGGGAGGAGATGTCATTCTCTAGTTTGTTATGTTGAGCCTGGAGACAAGTATATGGAGATGCCAAAATTGTTTAAGGAGACTACTGAGAAGGCACCATTGATTCAAGAATAACTGAAAATAGCCTTCAGTCGACAAAAGAGTTATGCAGACCCCAAGAGAAATAACGTCCACTTTGCTACAGGAGATCACATTTTCTTGAAGGTCTCCCTAATGAAAAGTGTCATGAGATTTGGTAAGAAAGGAAAGCTATCACCTCGCTTCATTAGACCTTTCAAAATCTTGGATAAGGTTGGAGAAGTGTCTTATAGACTTGCCCTACCCCCAACTATGGCACATGTACACCCAATTTTCCACATCTTGATGTTAAGGAAATATATGTCAGATTCATCTCATGTGTTGTCACCTCCAGACATCACAATAGATGAGCAATTATCTTACGAGGAATTACCAATAGCCATAGTGGATTGACAAGTGAAAAAGTTAAGGAATAAGAAGATACCCATGATCAAGGTTCAATGGAAAAATCATGGACAGACAAGTGTACTTAGGAAGCCAAGGAGGAGATGCAATGTAACAACCCACACCTACCCTAGAAATTTTTGTGAAAATTTGCTTGATTTAGAACTAGTAGGACTAAGTGTGTGCCTTTATGGGAAATTATATTCAATGTGTTTGATGAGTATGTGGCATGTTAAATTAATTTTAATATGCATAATATGAGTTATTATTGTGAAATAAATGATTTTCATGAAATGCATTAGCATAAAATAATTTATTTAAATAAAATGAATTTTCATGTACAAAGGCAATTTTTAAGCATAAAATAATTTTATGAGAATTTTAAAATAATTTTTAAATAAATGTTTTGGCGGAAATATTGCAGAAAATAATAAGAAAAATATTTGTATTTTAATTACTTATAATCAGCTTCTAAATCAAATAAAAAGCCCAAATACCTAAAAGCTCACTACCCAAAAACCCTCATAACCTAGCTCACTAAGGATATTAGTGGAAATTGTCCAAAACCCTACATTTTAATATCAAAATTTTGGCCAGCCCTAATGTTCCAGCAGTCATCACTCTATTTTCTATATTTTGATAGAAAAATTCTCTTAAAATAATTTCTCTCTACTGAAAATAAGAAAATATCTTTCAATTTTGCGATTTCTTGACCGTAATTGTAAGTTTTTCTTCTCTTTCAATTCCTTAATTGATTTCAATGAAATAAATTATGAGAAAATTATTTTGAACTAGTTGTTTATTGATTTTTATAGATTTAATTCAATTTGGGTGTGTTTTGAAAGAGAAATTTAATTCTCTACTGAAAACACAAATCTTTCTGCACGATTTCTCCAAAGGTGAATCCTGTAACTTAAAATTGAAATTTTTATACATAAACATCACTAAGGGAGGCAATTTATATGTCATTGATTTCTAAACTAATTTTTAATGTGTTTTGGTGAAAAATATTGGATTAAATTATATTTCTGCATATTATTGTAATGACTGAAAAGTTTCAGAAAACTAAGGAATGCAAGGTTTTTGTGCTAAAACTTTGAAGTTAGAAAATTCTATGATTTCTTGAACATAAGGCTACCGATTTATATATGGATGGATTCTAAACTGATACTTGTTTTTTTGGATGAAAAATAGCAATTTAAATCATGTGTTTGCATATTACTATAATAAATGGAAAGAGCGGAAAGCATGAAAACTCATGATTTTCACTCTAAGCCTTAAACTTTGGAATTTTCATGCATAATTATTGTCTAAGGCTGCTGAATCATACATAAAGATGTTCTAAACTGATATTTGCTATGATTGAATAAAAATAATGGTTTAAACCACCTGTTTACATATTACTGTAATGACCGAAAAATACTGAAAACAAGAAAACTCATGGTTTTACATCCTGAAACCTAGAATTGGAATTTTCATGTATGTGTCACACATATGGCTGCCAATTCATGTGAATTAATGTTCTAAAATGTTTTTTGTTGTGTTTACATGAAAAATCTTAGTTCAAACCATATTTTTACATATTATTATAATAGACGGAAAGTGTGAAAAGTAAAAAAAAATTAGTTTTTCCTTTAATGATGCATTCAGCCTATTATGGGATTTTTATCCCAATGTCTATAATTTTTATGTGATATATTTTAATGATATATATATATATATATATATATATATATATATATATATATATATATATATATATATATATATATATATATATATATATATATATATATATATATATATATATATATGTATGATAAATGATAAAATTGCATGTTAGTTGAAGGTATGACACTAGACAAGCCTAGAGGCACTTTGGTATACTTAAGGTATACTTAAGGTATCTTAACCTTATGTTATGATTATAATGTGAATGTGATTGGATAATATGGAAATGGATTTTATGATGAATTAATGGTCTTTAATTGATGAAGTGATTGATTGAATGAATGTATCATAAGGGTTAAGCATGATGCTTGAAAGGCTATCGATAAGTTGACATATATGGAAGTGTTATAAGATGATTGTTAAAGTAAATTGATATTAAGATAATAATATTGTGTTGACCTTAGAAAGGTATAGAAATGAGTTATAATGTGATTTCATATAGGCCTATTAAGGGTAAGTGTGCAAGACTTTTAAAGTCAACATGTTATGTGCAAGTGATGAGGTGCACTTATATGTGCAACTCTAAGCTTATGTGAAGGTTATATGTGCATGGCATAGTTATGGGATATGATAGCATCATGATTAAATAAATGCTAAGTATTGAATTAAATATCATGATAGAGTTTGAGGAGCTTTAGAGTTTCAAAGGGGCTACGTGAAATAGGAGAGAAGGAACCACAAGGTGAGTAAACACTGTATTCATGCTACAAGTGTGAGTAACATTATGATATGTTACAAATATGTGATATCATGTTATATGAGCCTTTAAGATTCTTGAAACCCAAGTTCTTCCTATCCTAAAATATGATTAAATGATTCTTTGTAAAGCTTGGGTTAACAATGGACAATTGGTCAAAAATTATTTTTGTTTATCCAATGATAATTCCTTATGATTATTGCTTTAACTTATATTCTTTATGGAACTACACTATTTTTGTATCTGTTGTTCAAAAAGATAAACTACTATTGCTATTATGATATATGTTTTGTTGCCTTAAATGTTATTGTCATATGTGATTACCATTAGCTCTAGCTATGGTACCTCTAACTCCTTATGCAAAAGTCCTCGTGCTGATGTAGGTAATCATCAAAACCTATGCACATGGTCTTAACTCGATGGATAGGGGTAGTATATCCACCTCAGCTAGAAAGGGGCAGTTCTGGCCATGGGGCCTGATCAGCTTCACGCCTTCTATGTGATAGGAGTTGGAATTTGGTTTAAGGCCACCTCTCCTCTATGTGTTCAAGTGGTAGAGCAATAGCCTCCACTCTCTATGTGTTATAAGTGTGATTTCTGCAAACTTGTTAAATTAAACCCTTGCTAAAATGCAACCTGATTCATGAAATGTAATCATGAACTATGTGTATAAGCTATGAGTTTTCTTTTCAAAGGAATATGTGTTAATGTATGTGTTTTATTGTTTACTCATTGAGATTAACTATCTCACTCCTTTTCTTTTTCCTTGTGTGGTTCCAGGTGAGCAGTATGAGGAGGCAAGGTGATAGCTTAAGCATTCTACTCCGCTTGGGGAATTCCTTGTCCGGAGTCTTTAATAATACTATGATATGAAGGATTATCGTTAAATGCTCTGGGAATAATTATTTTGATGTTTATTTGAAATGTTTTGTTAAGATTTTGACTAGATTATAAATACCATTTTCTTATGGATTTTATGTGAAGTATCTAATTATTGTCTTCCACAACTAAAGGTTTTCACATAAATATTTTAAATGAGTTATTGTATAAGGTTCGGTATGATCCTAGGCATGAATTATGTATGTGTCATTGGGTTATACAAGTATGGGTGACCTTATGTCTCCCCATGTTTTAGGACCGTCATATCTCTAAAGTTGGGATGTGACATGCGACAAAAGCATCCTCAACTTTTTGAGAGCATATAACTAAGTATCTAAATTCAAGGATGAATTTCTTTTGAGGGGGGAAGAAAGTAACAACCCACACTCACTCTACGAGTTTCTATGACAATTACTTGAATTTAGAACTATTAGGACTAAGTGTGTGCTTTTATGAAAATTCATGTGTTATATGGTTGATAAGTATGTTGCACATTAGATTAGCTCTAATATGCATAATATGAATTATTATGATGAAATAAGTAATTTATATGAAGTGCATGAGCATAAAATAATTTATTGCACATAAATTGAATTTTCATGCACAAAGCGATTTTTAAGCATAAAATAACTTTTATGAGCATTTTTAAATAAACATTTTGGTGGGAATTTTAATGAAAATAATAATAAAAATATATTATTGTTAATTACCTATGATCAGCCCATAAATTAAATAAAAGGCCCAATTTTCCAAAAGCCCACTACACCGAAACACTTCTAACCCAACTCATTAATGGCAAACTTGAAATTTTGCCAAAACCCTATATATATATATAGCTAAATTTTAGCCAGCCCTAGAATATCAGCCACCATTTTCTTATTCTTCATAATTTTTACAGAAAAATTCTCTTAAAAATATTCTCTCAACCGAAATTCACAAGGTGCCTTCAAACCTTGTGATTTTGTGACCGTTTTCGTAAGTTTTTCTCTCCTTTCAATTTACTATTTGATTTTTATGAAACTAATATTGAGAAAACTATTTTGGGCTATTAATTTACTATTTTTCTGTTAATTAAATTTAGCTTAGGTGATTATTTTGAAGGAGAAGCCAATTTTCCACCAAAAACACAACTCTTTCTTCGCACATCCATCAAAGGTTAACCATAAAACTCAAAGTTGAAATTTTCTTGCGTAAATACATTGGGTAGGGGGGCTATTGATTGGTATGTGTTTGTGTTCTAAATTATTTTTGTTCTACTTATATGGAAAATATTAATTTAAATAATATTTCTGTATATTACTATAATGATCGGAAAAGTACGGAAAGCAAGAAAATTCATGGTTTTTACCCTAAACCATAAAGTTGGAAAATTTTCATGCATATATATATATATATATGGGTGCCAATTGTACATTAATATATTCTAAAATGATTTTTGACATGTTTACATGAAAAATATTGGTTTAAATAATGTGTTTCCATATTTCTGTAATGAACGGAAAATGCAAAATGTGAGAAAGTTCATGTTTTCCATGATTATATGATATTCGGCCTACATTGGGATTTTAATCCCAATGTCTATAATTTTTGTATGATATATTTTCATGATTGTTGACATGTATATATAAATGATACATAATTTAATTGCATGTTGGTTGAAGGATTATTATCTTAATATCAATTCACTTTATCACGGCTAGAACTGCCCCTTCTAGCTGAGGTGGATACACTACCCTTATCCATTAGGTTAAGACCATGTGCACAGTTTCTAATGATTACCCGTATCAGCACAAGGACTTTTGCATAAAGGGTTAAAGGTACCATAGCTATAGCTAATGGTAATCACATATAACAATAACATTTAAGGCAACAATAACATGTATCACAATAACAATAGGAGTTTAACTTTTGAACAAAATATAAAATGATAGTGTAGTTCCAAAAAGAATGTAAGTTAGGACAATAATCATAAAAATGTTATCATTGGATATCCAAAAATGGTTTTGGACCAATTATCCTTTAGCAATCCAAGATTAGCAAAGAAATCATAGAGTTTCATTTTGGAATAGAAAGAACTTGGGTTTCAAGAATGTTAAAGGTACACATATCATGATAGCTCGTATTTGTAACAATATCATAATGTTTACTCACCTTGTGGTTTCTTTGCTCCTAGTATTCATAGCCCTTTTGAACCTCTAAAATCCCTCAAATTCTAACATAATATTTAATTCAATACTCGGTATTTATTTAATCATGATGCTATCCTATCTCATAACTACCCCGTGCATATATAACATTCACATACACTTAGAGTTGCACATATAAGTGCACTTCATCACTTGCACATAACATGTTGACTTTAAAAGTCTTATGCGCTTAGCCTTTATAGGCCCATATAAAAATACATTATAATTCATGTCAATACCTTTCTAAGGTCAACACAATATTATTATCTTAATATCAATTCACTTTATTAATCATCTTAGTACACTTAACACTTCCATGTATGTCAACTTAACAAATAACCTTTCAAGTGTCATGCTTATCTCATATGCCCAATTCATTCAATCAATCTCTTCATCAATTCAAGAACATAAATTCATTATTGACTCATCATAAAACCTATTTTTGTATTATTCAATCATATTCATATTGCAATCACAACATAAGGTTAAGATACCTTAAGTATACCAAATTGTCTCTAACCTTGTCTGGAGTCATTCCTTCAATAAACATGCATTTTAACCATTTATCATTTATACATATATGTTAATAATCATCAAAATACATCACACAAAAATTATAGACATTGGGACAAAAATTCCAATGTAGGCCGAACACATCATTAAGGAGAAAACCTGAATTTTCTTATTTTTCGCACTTTCCGTCTATTACAGTAAAATGTAAAAATATGGTTTGAACCAAGATTTTTCATGTAAACATAACATAAATCATTTTATAACATTAATCCATAGGAATTGGCAGTAATAGGTACAACATATACATGAAAATTCCAATTTTAGGAATTAGGATGCAAAACCATGCATTTTCTTGTTTTTGGTACTTTTTGGTCATTGCAGTAATATGTAAATAGGTATTTTAAAACATTATTTTTCATTTAATTATAACAAAAATTAGTTTAGAACATGAATATGTACATATCAACAGCCATAGACCATACTTATGCATGAAAATTCCAAGTTTAGGGTTTAGAGAGAAAATCATGAGTTTTTTAGCTTTCTACGCTTTCCGTTTGTTATAGTAATATGTAAACACATTATTTAAATCATTATTTTTTATCCACACAAAACAAATATCAGTTTAGAACTCCATCTTGCACAAAACGACAACCACATACATATGTAGTCATAGAATTATCAAACTTTTAAGTTCTAGAACGAAAACCTTGAATTTTCTTATTTTCTAAAACTTTTTGATCATTACAATAATATGCAGAAATATTATTTAATTCAATATTTTTGGTCTAAACATATTAAAAATTAGTTTAAAATACAATAATGTAGAAATTGCACCCCCCCCCCCCCTCCCTTTATTTGACTTTATGCTTGAAATTTTTAATTTTGAGTTGTAGGATTCACCTTTAGAGAATTCACGTGGAGAGATTAGTGTTTTTTATAGAGAAATTAATTTCTCTTTCAAAACTCATCCAAACTAAATTAAATCTATAGAAACCAGTAAATACCCAGTTCAAAATAATTTTCTAATAATTTATTTCATAAATGGTTTTCTCATAATTTATTTCATAGAAATCAGATAAGAAATTGAAAAGAAAGAAAAATTTAAGAATACAGTCAAGAAATCGCAAAGTTTGAAGGTGTTTTGTGAATTTCGGTAGAGAGAATAATCTTGGAAAGTTTTTCTGCCAAAATAATGAAATAACAAAGTGTGGCTGTTGGAATTCAAGGGCTAGCTGAATTTTAGTATTTAAACGTAGGGTTTTGGACAATTTCCAAGATTACCCTTAATGAGCTAGGTTAGGAGTGTTTTACTGTAGTAGACTTTTATTTATTTGAGCTTTTTATTTAATTTAAGAGTTGATTATAGGCAATTAAAAATAAAATATTTTTTTTTATTATTTTCATTAAAATTCCCCCCCAAAATATTTATTTAAAAATTATTTTAAAATACTCATAAAAATTATTTTATGTTTAAAAATTGCCTTATTGTATGAAAAATTCATTTTATTTAAAATAAATTATTTTATGCTAATACACTTCATATATATCATTTATTTCACAATGATAACTCGTGTTATGCATATTAAAATTAATTTAACATATGCCACATACTCATCAATCACATAGCACATAAATTCTCATAAAAGCACACACTTAGTCTTAACAGTTTTAAGTCAAGCAAATTATCACGAAAATTCCTAGGGTAGGTGTGGGTTGTTACAAATACATGGAGATGCCAAAATTGGTCAAACAAACTACTGAAAAGGTACCATTGATATAGGATCAACTGAAAATAGCCTTCAGTCGACAAAAGAGCTATGCAGATCCCAAGAGAAAGGATGTTCATTTTGCCGTTGGAGATCATGTTTTGTTGAAAGTTTTCCCAATGAAAGGTGTCATGAGGTTTAGTAAGAAAGGAAAGCTATCACCTCGTTTCATTGGTCCTTTTGAGATCTTGGATAAGGTTAGGAAAGTGTCATATAGGCTTGCCCTACCCCAACTATGGCACATGTGCACTCGATATTTCACATCTCTATGTTGAGGAAATATATATCGGATCCATCCCGTGTTTTGTCACCTCCAGATATTGCAATAAACAAGCAGCTATCTTATAAAGAGTTAGCAATAGCCATACTGGATCAGCAAGTGAAAAGGTTAGGAAATAAGGTATCATGACCTGCTTATTAAGCCGTGATAATCCTAGGGCACAGCGAGACATAAAGTCACCTAAACCTTTAGAACCCTGTTTAACTTATAATCCTTTACCATTTGTCATGTGGGACCTTCTCGCAAGATTACAACTTAATTACCTTTCCTTGTTACCCATTACTTGTTTGTCATTTCCTTGTTGACTTATAATGCCATTTAAACAACTCATAAATTTCCCAAAGTTGTATTTCATATCATTAATCAAATGCTTATAACATCATACACTATTGTAATAGTAATTACAATATAATTTACAACACATGTAAACCTAGTAACATTTTAGTACTAAACGTTCGACTACTATGGAGCTCTAAAATAATGGTCTTCATAGTCAAGAATCACAACACTTGAAACTAGCAGAGCAACTTCCAAGCAGAAGAATGTGGCATGGAATTTACGTTGGTGACTCGTCAACCTTGCCTGAAAAATTTAGACAACTAAAAGGTGAGACAAAGCTCAGTGAGTACATAATAATACAATATAAATGGTGAATATAAAGGCCATTATTAAGAAAAGCTCTTTATGGAAATGGAATGATTTTTAATCAATGTTGTCATTTTGATTCAATTTCTCATTGAGATGGAAACAAAATCTTTAGTAGAAATAATATTTTCTTAGAAGCAGAGTACTTCCTACACATATAAATTTAGAAGTGGTGGCGTAAGCCTTGCTCACTCACATATATCACATTATGCAAGACTGATCAAGTCTTATAGTTAGGCGTTCCCCCTAATAGAGGTTAGGGACTCTTACCCAACCCACAGGCTTATACCAAATGCACATGGTTTGATGTATTTTCACACATCAGAAGGGTATTTCTACTAATCGATAAGCATTAATAGGAAAGTTCATATAAGATTTATGGTAAGGAATTCAATGATCACATTATGAATTCAACATGATAGGTTCATAATAGTCAATTGTCATCAAGAAGCATCATATCAAATGGCTTAATTTCAATGGGCAATTCAAGCTCATCAAGGAATTGGAATATTTCAATGATTATAGTTTGACTAATAAAGGTTCAAAGCAAATAGCACAAAGTCATATTATATTATTAAGTACTCACCTTGGACTCCTTTGCTCCTACTTACATTTAACTTTGATGCGAGTAGTGCTCCTTGCACACTTGGATAGTGTCCTTATCTTTGCCTTTAGATTCTACATATTCGCATTTCATTTATATATCAATCACTTCCTTATTATGACATTAGTGTAAATTTAGTGTAACTTATTCACTGTAGTACTAGCTTGTTACTTTTGAGGTCATGACACACTATACATATACTTGTTATTAATTTTTAACACTTTCCCTTAGTTATCTTTCAAATTGCCTATAATAACCCACATCTACCCTATGAGTTTTTGTGACAAATTATTTGAATTTAGGGTTATTGTGACAAATTATGTGAATATGTGAAAATTTATGTGTGACATGATTAATGGGTTTGGGGCATCTTAAATTAATTTTAATATATCTAATATGAATTAATATTGTAAAATAAATGATTTGAATAAAATGCTTTAGCATAAAATAATTTATTTTTCGTAAAATGAATTTTCACGTAAAAAGACAATTTTTAAGCATAAATTAATTTTATGAGTATTTTTAAAATATTTTGGGAGAAATTTTAATGAAAATAATAAGAAAAATATTTTATTTTTAATTACCTATAATTAGTCCTAAATTAATTAAAAAGCCTAAATACTCAAAAGCCCACTACACCAAAACACTCATAACTTAGCTCATTAAGGGTAAACTTGGAAATTGCACCCTAAACCCTAATATATAATGAAAATTTCAGCCAGAACTCTCATTCCAGCAGCCATCACTCCATTTTTCTATATCTTAATAGAAAAATTCTCTCAAAATATTTCTCTCTACTGAAATTAAGAAAACACCTTTCAATTTTGCGATTTCTCGCCCGTCTTCGTTTTTCTTCTCTTTCAATTCCTTAACTGATTTCTATGAACTAAATCATGAGAAAATTATTTTGAACTGGTTATTTACTGATTTTTATATATTTAATTCAGTTTGGGTGTGTTTTTAAGAGAGAAATTTAATTCTCTATCGAAAACACAAATCTTTCCGCGAAATTTCTCCAAAGGTAAATCCTGTAACTTAAAATTGAAATTTTTATGCATAAACATCACTAAAGGGGGCGATTTCTACATCATTGATTTCTAAATTGATTTTTGATATATTTTGATGAAAAATATTGGATTAAATTATATTTTTGCATATTTTTGTAATAACTGAAAAGTTTCAGAAAAAAAAGGAATTCAAGATTTTTGTGCTAGAACTTAGAAGTTAGAAAATTCTATGATTTCTTGAACATGTGGCTGCCAATTTGTGTATGGATGGATTCTAAACTAATATTTGTTTTGTTTAGATGAAAAAAGATAATTTAAATCATGTGTTTATATACTTCTACAATGATTGGAAAGTGCAGAAAGTGCGAAAACTCATGATTTTCACTCTAAGCCTTAAACTTTGGAATTTACATGCATAAGTAACATCTATGGCTGCCAAATCATACATGTGGATGTTCTAAACTGATATTTGCTAGGATTGAATGAAAAATAATGGTTTAAACCACCTGTTTACATATTACTATAATGACTGGAAAATACCGAAAATAAGAAAACTTATGGTTTTGTACCCTAGAACCCAAAAATTGAATTTTCATGTATGAGAAATACCATATGCTGCCGATTCATGTAGATTAATGTTCTAAAATAATTTTTGTTATATTTACATGAAAAATCTTGATTCAAACCATTTTTTTACATATTACTGTAATAGACGAAAAGTAAGAAAAGTAAGAAAAATTTAGTTTTCCCTTTGATGATGCATTCAACCTACTCTAGGATTTTTATCCCAATGTCTATAATTTTTATGCAATGTATTTTGATGATTATTGACATGTATGTATATATGACAAATGATAAAATTGCATGTTAGTTGAAGAAATGACCCTAAACAAGCTTAAAGGCACTTTGGTATACTTAAGGTATACTTAAGGTATCTTAACCTTATATTGCGATTAGAATGTGACTATGATTGGGAAATATGGAACTAGATGTTATGATGTGATGTGTGCATATAGAATGTATGTGTGTAGGTAATTTTTCCTTAGAAATTATAAGTGTTAGGGTTCATTTTGACTTAATTTATTCATAGTTTATGTATTGCATTTAAGAAAGGTCTTCTGAGATTTTATAGGGTGAAGAGCCTAAATGAAGCAAAATTAGATGGGGAATTGAATGGAGGCTAGTGCAGAATCAGAATGGTTGAGAAAGGCTTCCAAATCAGAAGCAGAGGAATGTCGCGACCGCACCAGGTGGTGTAGGCACAGCAAAGGCAGATGACCAGTGTTGCGGGCGCGATACATGTCGCGGGTGAGACAGGAATGAATTCCTAGTCCGATTTTATTCCATCCAATCTTTCAAACCAAATTGGATATGGAAGCTAATTGCTCTATAAATAGAGTAAGAAGAGAAGAAAAATGAGGGGAGAAGAGTAAGAAAACAAGGAACAAGAATCCTAAAGAGAGATTAAATTTAAGAAAATTAAGATTGAAGCTTAAGGATTGAAGATTAAGAAATCCAATTTCCTTATCTCTTACGACCTTGGGTTTATGAATTTCTTTTCTTCTTGGTATTTGGTTTTCATTGTAATCATGTTTAACTAATGCTTTAGTTAGGGATTAATGTTTTGAAACATAATTTCTTTCAATTATCTATATATCTAATTCATTGTGGTATGTGGGTATTTGTTATGATTAATGCTTGACTTTGTTTGGCCAATGAAGGTGTAATTTGTGTTGTGTTATACATTGAGAAATGGTAATACAATAGACTTGCAAATACTTGTTTGATTACTAATTGATAAGAGATTATAGTTAGTAATTAAATATCCTTAGGGTTGGCTTAAAAGCTAAATCTATGAGATCAACAAATAGTTTAATGCAATGAGAATTGGTTGAACTGTTTAGAGATAACTTGAATTTTGTTTGGTTGATTAAATATCAAGAGAATTTAATTAATGCTATAGGATAACCTGGATCATACACTGTTTAGATATTAAGGTAGTTGATTATTGAGTGTGGATAAATATTAATTCCTGACCATTAAATCTCATTGTTTCTCTTCAAAGTAATTCATTAAATTTAGTTGTTTTATTTGATTTAAAAAAGCAAAACTAATTCATTAAGCCTTAAACAAAGAAAGGAATAGTGGATAGGTGGATAAACATAGTCCTTATAGGAATGATACTTTACTCACTTTATATTACTTGTGGACTCCGTATACTTGCAGAAAATACCCAACAAGTTTTTAGCGCCATTGCCAATGACTATTAATTTAACATCATAATCTATTTGATTTTGTTTGATTTAAGGCAAATTTTACTTTTTTTTATTAACGTTTGTTTTGAGTTTTTTTTTTATTTTTAGGTACTGATTTTTGTGTATGCACAATACTCGAAGATCAAAATCTGCACTCATCCCTTACATACCTGAGCTAACTAAATATGAAAGAGAGATCAAAAAAGCAAGACAAAAAGAAATAGCAAAGATGGTAGATGAAATAGGACTTGAGGAGGTGAATCAAGAGCAGCAAGAGAACCCACGTGGAAATCAGAGAGGGAATCAAAGAACTTTGTTGGAATTCTCTATGCTGGGTTTGAATGGCACACAACAAGGAGTTGCTAGACCAAGGGTCAATGCAAACAATTTTGAGATCAAGCCTGCTCTCCTCCAAATGCTTCAATCAAGTGTTCAATTCTATGGATTGACTAATAAGGATCCCAATGCCCATATAGCCAATTTCTTAGAAATCTGTGATACCTTCAAGTATAATGGAATTTTTGATGATGCAGTGAGACTTAGATTATTTCCTTTCACTCTGAAGGATAGAGCAAAATCATGGCTAAATTCACTATCACCAGGATCTATCACTACGTGGGAGCAACTCGCCCAAGCATTCCTTGCGAGGTACTTCCCTCTAGTAAAGACCACAAGGATTATCAAGGAGATCACCAACTTCCAACAACTTAAAGTAGAATCTTTAGATGAAGCATAGGAGCGGTACAAAGAACTTCAAAGGAGTTGCCCATACCATCATCTTCTCGATGAACTTTTGATCCAAACTTTCTATAATGGGTACAATTCTCATATAAAGGGCACCATTGACGTAGTAGCTGGAGGTTCATTGATGAGGATGACTACGGAGGGGGCAATTGAGCTTTTAGAGGAGATGGCAACCAATAACTCTTCATGGCCTACTGAGTGTACCAAGCAACCATAAGGAAGAGATCTAAGAGGAGTTTTGGCAGTGGATCAGCTCACATCTTTACAAGCACAAGTTGCTATCCTATCAAAGCAACTTAGCACTTTAAATGTTCCTCCAAACACTATTGCAGCAATTCAAAGTGGTTGTGATTATTGTAGGGAGATGGGGCACACAAGCAATGACTGTTATATGGTTAACCTTACAACTAGGAATCAAGTGGAACAAGTCAACTATGTGGGAAATCAGTTCCAAGGAAGGTCAGGCAATAACCCCTACTCAAATACATACAATCCAGGATGGAGGAATCATCCCAAATTTTCTTGGGGTGGACATAATGTGGGGCAATCAAATTTCAACAAGCAATAAGGACCACATGGATTTCAACAACCACTACAAGATAGGCTCGCAAGCTTTGAGTCAAAGATGGACAAGTTCATGGAAGCTCTCAATAATAAAATGGCTATTCAAGATGAAAACCAGTGAAGGATGGAGGCAAAATTTGATCAAATTGCAAAGAATCATTCTTCCTTAATCCACAATCTGGAGGTACAAGTGGGGCAGCTTGGTAATGCACTAGCAATTAGAAATCAAGGAAATCTTCCAAGCAACACAGAGCCTAATCCAACAGAGTAGCTGAAAGCCATCACTTTGAGAAGTGTTAAGAATTTAGCACCACATTCGCCAAAGCAAAGAGACAGAGAAGATGAAAAAGAGGTGAATGAAAGTGTGGGGGATAAGGCACAAGAAAGATCATATCAACAATCCATAAACCCTCCTCCACCTCTATATAAACCAAAGATTCCATTTCCACAAAGGTTGAGGAAGCAACAAGTGGACCAACAGTTTTCCAAGTTCCTGGAAATTTTCAAGAAGTTGCAAATCAACATTCCTTTTACTGAGGCTCTAGCTCAAATGCTGAAATATGCAAAGTTTCTGAAAGACATCATAACCAACAAGAGGAAGTGGGATGAAGGGCAAACTATACCTCTAACAGAAAATTGCAGCTCAATCATTACATGCAAAATGCCGGTTAAATTGAAAGATCTAGGAAACTTTACAATACCATGCTTTATGGGGAACTTAGATTTCCCTAATTATCTATGTGATCTTGGGGCTGGAATTAACTTGATGCCGATGTCTATCTTCAAGAAACTTGGGTTGGGGAAGCAAAACCTACATCTATGCTCTTGCAATTAACAAACCACTCAATCAAAAGACCATATGGAATCATTAAAGATGTGCTTATCAAAGTAGATAAACTCATCATTCCAGTAGATTTTATGGTGCTTGACTTTGAAGAAGATAAAGATGGCTCATTGATCCTTAGGCGACCATTCCTAAACATAGGACGAGCCTTGGTAGATGTATATGAGGGGAAGCTCACCTTGAGGATTAAGGATGAAAAGGTGGAGTTCAACATGTTTAATGCCATGAAACATCCTATGGAAGAGGAAGCTTGCATGAGGATTGATGTGATTGATGAATGCATCTCATAAATCAAGGAAAAGGGATGGGAAAAAGCTGCATTTTTTAAGCAGACCAGTGTCATGGGTGCAACACTTGTCGCAGGCGCAACGAATGCAGAAATCACTAGTGTCGCGAGTACACCACCTATCGCGAGCGCGACACTAGCTAAAGTTGGATCTAGAGCTAGGATTGGAGGTACGTGGTGCGAGCATGACAGTTGTAGTGGGCGCGACACCCATGTTCTCAAGAATTCTAAACTTTTGGTGAGAAATGACAACCCCACCCCACCATCTATTAAAAAGCCTCCCTAATTAGAACTTAACCCACCTCCAAACCACCTGAGATACGCCTTTTTGAGAGGGGGAGAGACACTACTAATCATAATTTCAAAGAAACTCTCGAAAGAGCAAGAAAGGAAAGTAGTGAACCTGGTACAACAAAGAATAAAAACTATTGGGTGGCAAATCTCCGACATCAAAGGTATTAGTCCTTCCATTACCATGCATAAAATCCACATGGAAGATGGGTTTCGAGCTACAACAGAAAGGCAAATGAGACTAAATCCTAACATGAAGGAGGTGGTAAAAAAGGAGATCGTAAAGCTCTTAGATGCAGGGATCATCTATCCTATCTCTGGTAGCTCTTGAGTGAGCCTGGTTCAATGTGTACCTAAAAAAGGGGGTATGACGGTGGTGGAAAGTGAAGATGGGGAGCTAATTTCAAAAAGGACAATCAACGGTTGGAGAGTTTGCATTGATTATAAGAAGCTCAATTCAACAACAAGGAAGGATCACTTTCCTCTCCCATTCATTGATCAGATGTTGGAACGAATTGCAGGCCATACTCATTATTGCTTCCTTGATGGATATTCGGGGTACAATCAAATTTTCATCTCTCCAGAAGACCAGGACAAGACAACTTTCACATGTCTTTATGGTACCTTTGCTTATAGGTGTATGCCCTTTGGATTATGCAATGCACTTGCTACTTTCCAAAGATGCATGATGGCTGTATTTTCAGACATGATTGAGGACATTATGGAGGTCTTTATGGATGATTTCTCTATATTTGGAGATTCTTTTGATCAATGTCTTGCTAATTTAGATCGAGTACTCAAAAGATGTGAAGACACAAACCTGGTGTTGAATTGGGAGAATTGTCATTTCATGGTAGATGAAGGGATAGTATTGGAACACAAAATTTCAAGCAAGGGCCTGGAGGTTGATAGAGCAAAAACTGAAGTCATAGAGAGATTGCCTCCACCAACCTCAGTAAAAGGAATTCGAGCTTTCTTGGGTCATGCAGGGTTCTATAGGCGATTTATCAAAGATTTCTCTTTAATTGCTAAACCTCTCACTAACTTATTAGTTAAAGACACTCCTTTTGATTTTGATACTCAATGTTTAGATGCTTTTAAGAGATTGAAAGAAGCCTTAGTGGCAGCCCCAATTATCTCTCCTCCAGATTAGGCTCTTCCCTTCAAAATTATGTGCGATGCAAGTGATCAAGCCTTGGGTTGTGTGTTAAGACAACGAAAAGACAAGAAGCTCCATGTGATTTATTATGCAAGCAAGAAATTAGCTGGAGCTCAACTTAATTACATAACTACAGAGAAGGAGATGTTGGCTGTGGTGTTTGCAATTGACAAATTTCGATCATATCTTCTTGGCTCAAGGGTTATCATCTTCACCAATCATGCAACTCTGAGATACCTTTTTGCCAAGAAAGATGCCAAGCCTTGACTCATTCGATGGGTTTTGCTTCTTCAAGAGTTTGATATCTAGATAAAAGACAAGAAGGGATCAGAAAATCTAGTAGCAGATCATTTGTCTCGATTAAAAGGAATGGAGCACAAGTACAAGGATGAACAAGGCATAAATGAGCTCTTCCCTGATGAATCTATCATGTCCATTGAACAAATAAGCACCCCTTGGTACGCAGATGTGGCAAATTACTTGGTTTGTGGCATACTACCCCCAGATCTGTCTTCTCAACAGAAGAAAAGGTTCTTGTTTGATGCCAATCACTATCTTTGGGATGAGCCTTTCCTCTATAAAATTGTGGGGATGGATTATTTAGAAGATGTGTACCCAAAGAAGAGATGTTAGAGGTACTAAATCAATGCCACAGTTCAGCTTATACAGGCCATTTTGGGGCCACCAAAATTATTGCTCAAATTCTAGAGAGCGGATTTTTTTGGCCCACTTTATTTTAAGACACCAAGAACTTCATTGCCCATTGTGATCGATGTCAAAGAGCTGGAAATCTGTCAAAAAGGAATGAGATGCCACTCACTTCCATTCAGGAAGTGGAATTGTTTGATGTATGGGGACTTGACTTCATGGGTCCATTTCCCTCTTCTTATGGGAACAAATACATCTTGGTGGGGGTTGAGTATGTATCTAAATGGATCGAAGTGATTGCTACACCTACCAATGATGCCAAGGTGGTGATCAGGTTTTTAAAGAAGCTCTTTTCAAGGTTTGGAGTTCTGAGAGCTATAATCAGTAATGGAGGCACTCATTTTTGCAATAAAAATTTAGAATCCTTACTCAAGAAATATGGAGTCCATCATAGGGTAGCCATACCCTACCATCCTCAAACTAGTGGTCAAGTGGAGGTGTCTAATAGAGAACTGAAAAGAATCCTTGAGAAGACAGTCAATGGGTCCCAGAAAGATTGGGCGGCAAAGCTTGATGATGCTTTATGGGCGTATAGGATGGCCTACAAAACACCTATTGGTATGTCACCATATAGGTTGGTGTATGGCAAGGCGTGTCACCTACTAGTAGAGCTGGAACATCGGGCTTATTGGGTAATAAAATTACTCAATTTTGATTTTAAGGCTGCTGGAGGCAAGAGGCTACTAGATTTGAATAAGTTGGAAGAAATTCGACACTTAGCCTATGAGAATTCCAAGATTTACAAAGAGAAGACCAAGAGATGGTATGATGCTCACATCCTCAAGAAAGACTTTAAGGAAGGAGACTTAGTCTTATTGTTCAATTCAAGGCTGAAAATTTTCCCAAGTAAGTTAAAATCAAGGTGGAGTGGACCATTCAAAATGACTCAAGTATTCCCCCACGGTGCTTTAGAACTTAAGAATTCAAAAGGGGAAGCCTTCAAGGTCAATGGGCATAGATGCAAACTCTACTATGGTGATATTATGACTTAAACAAGGGAATCAATCTCCCTAGTAGAAATTTAGTAAAGACAATATCTGCAACATCCAGCTATCATGACATTAAAGAAGCACTTCTTGGGAGGCAACCCAAGCTATCCTTTATTATTTCTTGATAATTTTTAGTTCATTAATTTTAGTTAAGGATTTGTGGTTATTAATTAGTGTTAATTTATGATTTTTCACTTTTAATTCATGGTTTGTTTTAGTTGTTTTCTTATTTCTTAAGTAACAGAGCATGTGGGAGGTCATCTTAGAGGAAAACTCAGCGTCACGAGCACACCAGTCGTCATGGGCCCAATGAGCAGGCAAGCAGGCGCGGGCGCACAGGCCTGCTGGCATATAGGCCTCATCACAGGCGCACCAGCCATTGCGCCTGCAACAGAGGGCATAGCAACTGGCCGCGTTGCGATCACACCACCTGTCACGGATGCGACGTGCTAGCAGAAAAATAAAATCTCTTAAGATAATAGTATGTTTGCAACCTAAAACCCCCATTCCTCATCTTCTTCCCTAAAATTTCTGCATCT
This sequence comes from Reutealis trisperma, assembly GCA_947687605.1. Taxonomy (NCBI): domain Eukaryota; kingdom Viridiplantae; phylum Streptophyta; class Magnoliopsida; order Malpighiales; family Euphorbiaceae; genus Reutealis; species Reutealis trisperma. The sequence continues at coordinate 344,014 of CANTUT010000049.1, forward strand.
TTCTCTACCTTCCTTCAAATCCCTAACCCCTAAACTCTCAAATCTTCCCAAATTCCTCCCAATTTCTTCTCTTAAACATCAACCCAACCCCAAACTCCTTCATATTAAGAAGAATCCATGGCTTTAATGGTTAAGAGTGTGGCTAAGAAGGCTAGCTCAAGGAAAGGGAAAGCAAGAATGGAGGAAGAAGAAACAGGCAATCTTGCCTTGGTGCTCCATTTCCCATTTTTAGTAAGGAGGAAGGCAAGAGGTATATTTCTTTAATTAAATGTACAATGCACCCTTGTAGATATTTGGATGAGCATGCCTTAGAAACTATAAAATTGAAGGAAAAAGTGACAAAATTATGTGCTAAACTTGGTTGGGGAAAATTTATAGAGATGAAAAATCCTACATTTATGGAATTAACTCATGAATTTTTTAGTACCTTAAAGTATTCCACATCTAGTGAAAAAATTTTGGAATGTAGGATGTTAGGAAAAGAATACCAAATTGATTATGATATTATGTTTAGAGCCTTTGGATTGCCTAAGGGAGCAAGTACAGATTTTGTGAAAAATTTTGATGTTAGTAAATTTTGGAAGAAACTAATAGGGTTAGATGATTTTGATCCTCACAAAGCATCAAACGGGTTGATTAGAGATCATAGTTACTTGCTTTTGCATAAATTCATATGTTATGCTATCTTTGGCAAACTAGAAAGTAAAAAGGTCTCTACGAAAGAATTGTTCATATTGTGGTGTTTGCACACAAATCATAAAATTTCCACCACTTACTATATGTTTCAAAGTTTGATGTATATTGTGACTCACCCCAAGGCAACCATTGCCATGGGCTATAATGTAACTAGACTTGCTATGTATTTCTAAGTTTTTGATAAGAATAGTCTAGTAATGGAAGAGTTGAAGGGAGGAAGCTTTACAATAGATGCACTGATTTGGTATGAGATCATTGAGGTAGATATGTCCTTGAAAGACCCCACCACTCAAAAATGTCAACAACTAAGGGTGGCGTGCAATCAAGCATTTCAACTACTTCCTCAACTCATGAGGAGGAGGATGAGGAAGAGGAGAGTGGAGACGAAGAAGAAGAAGAGGATGATCATGAGGAGGAGGCTGGTTGGAAGCAAGTCCTACAGTGATTGGATGCTGTTGATGAACATAACCAAGGGTAAGCACTAAATTAGATGATATGGATTTGTGCCTTCGACATGTGGAGAAGGAGCAATCATACCAAAGATACAAGCTTTCCAAGTTCTTCAATCAATCAAGCCTTGACATCCCATCTCCTCCACCATCACCTCCAACTTAGCAAGGGCAGTTTCTTAAACCTTTCTCTATTGTTCATTTTGCTTGCATATTTTGTATAATCATTTTGTTTGCATATTAGAAATCACATTGGGGACTATGTGATATGCAAGTGTGGGGGGATATGTTGTGATCATTTTCTTTTCATGTGTTTTTGTTGGATTATATTTGGTTAGACGGAGTATAACATAGTCATTCTCAATTATAGCTTGAACATTGGACATAATTTAATTGAAATGAGTTTTAAACTATAAAGGATGCTCTCCTTAGTAATCCTTTAATCTAAGAAAGTTTATTAAATGGATGAATAATTTAAGAACTCTCACATTTAGATTATGTTTGTTTAGAAATTTTTGAACACATTAGCTAACTAATAATTTACCTTTCATAATTAAGTGCAACTAGCTAGAAAATGACCAAAAGATTTTTGTTGGGAATATGATATAAGGGAATTAATGAAAAAAGGGGGGTTAGTTAGTTAATAATAATAAAAAGAAAAAGAAAAAAAATATTTGCAAGATGCAGCATAAAACACACTTGCAAAGGTGAGATGGAGCGTAACACGCACTCACAAAAAAAAGCATATATGTAATAAACAAATTAATTAATTAACCCCTTTGTGCTCAAGTGTTTTAAAAATCCTATTGATTCCCATTAAGCTTAATTATATTTGGTAATTTTTGGCAAGTTATCTAATTATGATTGGTAAATTATGTGTTAAGATATGTGTTTTATCATTTGTTTATAAGTATACTCTTTATGTGAGAACTCTTGTCCTAAACATCCTTATTGATAAAAATTCTTGATTTTGGGGTGCTTAGGAGTGCATAAGTAAAGCATGTGATGAATGTTCATTGAGATTGAATGTGTCCAATGGGATGGTAAAAAGATTTGAGAATGAAGATGTGAGTATTTGCTTGAGGACAAGCAAAAGTTCAAGTGTGGGGGAATTTGATGTGTGCATATAGAATGTATATGTGTAGGTAATTTTTCCTTAGAAATTATAAGTGTTAGGGTGCATTTTGACTTAATTATATTCATAGTTTATGTATTGCATTTGAGAAAGGTCTTTTGAGATTTTGTAGGGTGAAGAGCCTAAATGAAGCAAAATTAGATGGGGAATTGAATGGAGGCTAGTGTGGAACTAGAATGGTCGAGAAAGGCTTCCAAATCAGAAGCAAAGGAATGTCGCAGGCGCATCGAAGGCAGATGACCAGTGTTGCGGTGCAACACATGTCGCGGGCACGACAGGAATGAATTCCTAGTTCGATTTTATTTCGTCCAAGGGCCAATCTTTCAAACTAAATTAGATATGGAAGCTAATTGCTCTATAAATAGAGTAAGAAGAGAAGAAAATTGGGGGGAGAAGAGTAAGAAAACAAGGAACAAGAATCTAAAGAGAGATTAAATTCAAGAAAATCAAGATTGAAGCTTAAGGATTAAAGATTGAGAAATCCAATTTCCTTATCTCTTACGACCTTGGGTTTATGAATTTCTTTTCTTCTTGGTATTTGGTTTTCATTGCAATCATGTTTAACTAATTCTTTAGTTAGGGATTAATGTTTTGAAACACAATTTCTTTTAATTATCCATATATCTAATTCATTGTGGTATGTGGATATTTGCTATGATTAATGCTTGACTTTGTTTGGCCAATGAAGGTGTGATTTGTGTTGTGTTATGCATTGAGAGATGGTAATACAATAGACTTGCAAATACTTGTTTGATTACTAATTGATAAGAGGTTATAGTTAGTAATTAAATATCTTTAGGGTTGGCTTAAAAGCTAAATCTACGAAATCAACAAATAGTTTAATGCAATGAGAATTAGTTGAACTGTTTAGAGATAACTTAAATTTTGTTTAGTTGATTAAATATCGAGAGAATTTAATCAATGCTATAGGATAACTTGGATCATACACTATTTAAATATTAAGGTAGTTGATTGATTGAGTGTAGATAAATATTAATTCCTGACCATTAAATCTCATTGTTTCTCTTTAAAGTAATTCATTAAATTTAGTTGTTTTATTTGATTTAAAAAAGCAAAACTAATTCATTAAGCCTTAAATAAAGAAAGGAATAGTGGATAGGTGGATAAACATAGTCCTCATGGGAACGATACTCTACTCACTTTATATTACTTATGGACTCCGTATACTTGCAGAAAATACCCAACATGATGACTTGATAATGAACAAATGGTCTTGAGTTGATGAAGTGATTAATTGAATGAATGGATCATAAGAGTTAAGCGTGACACTCAAAAGGTTATTTGTCAAGTTGACATGTATAGATGTGTTAAGTATACTAAGATGATTATTAAAATGAATTGATATCAAGATAATGATATTATGATGACCTTAGAAAAGTATTAACATGATTGTGATGTGTTTTCATATGGGCCTATAAAGGCTAAGTGTACGAGACTTTTAAAGTCAACATGTTATGTGTAAGTAATGGGTGCACTTCTATGTGCAACTCTAAATGTATGTGAATGTTATATGTGCATGGGGTGGTTATGGGATAGGATAGCATGACAATTAAATAAATACCAAGTATTGAATTAAATATTATGTTAGAGCTTGAGGAGCTTTAAAGGTTCAAAAGGGCTACGTGTACTAGGAGCGAAGGAACCATAAGGTGAGTAAACACTGTATTCATGCTCCAAGTGTGAATAAACATTTTGTTATTTTACAAGTATGTGATATCATGTAATGTGAGCCTTTGAGATCTTTGAAACCCAAGTTCTTTCTATTCTAAAATATTTTATATGATTTCTTTATTAAGCTTGGGTTGCCAAAGGATAATTGGTCCAAATACCATTTTTGTTTATCCAATGATAATTCCTTGTGATTATTACCCTAACTTATCTTCTTTCTAAAACTACACTATTCCTGTATCTTTTGTTCAAAATGATAAACTGCTATTACTATTAGGATACATGTTATTGTTGGCTTAAATGTTATTGTTATATGTTATTACCATTAGTCTTGCTATGGTTCCTTTGACCCTTTTTATGTAGAAATCCTCATACCGATGCGAGTAATCATTGGCCATGTGTTCAAGTGGCAATAGCCTTCACTCTATATGTTCGAGTGATTATGGCAATAGCCTTCACTCTATGTATTCGGGTGATTATGGCAACGGCCTTCACTTTATGTGTTATGTGTTATAAGTGTGATTTCTGCAAACCTTTCTAAATTGCAAACTACAAATCATGAACTATAAGTTATGAGCTATGAGCCATTTCTAAGGGATATGTGTTATTGCATAAGCCTTATTGTTTACTCATTGAGATCATCTATCTCACCCCTTTTTCTTTGTGTGGTTCCAGGTGAGCAGTATGATGAGGCAAAGTGATGGCTCAAGCATTCTACTTCGCTTAAGGGAATACCTTGTCCAAGATAATTAGTTTAATATGTTATGAAGAGTTATCCTTAGACACTCTGGGAATATTTATTTTTGGATGTTTATTTTAAAATGTTATCTTTTGAGGTTTTAATTGGATTCTAAATATTATTTCCCTATGGATTATGTTTAAAGTATATTTTAACTATGCTTCCGCAACTTAAGGTTTTCTAAAAAAAAAAATAAGGTTCATTTAAGTTAATGTAAGAGGTTTTGGTATGATCCTAGGCAGTATTTATGTAAGTATAAGTGGGTTCTACGACCGTGAGTGACCTTATGTCTCCCTATATTCTAGGACCATTATGTCTCAGAAGTTGGGATATGACATAGCCAAAAGTATTCACTTAAGGAAAGATAATTCCTTTCCTCCCAATTTCATATTTCAACTTCGAGTACAATCAATTTAAATAATTTCTAATATTCAATGGAATTAATTATACTTCCACCATCAAATTCTATAAATGAACCTAGTTCATTAACTTTGGGGAAAATCACTTCAATCAATTGAATTTGAAAATTAACATTATACAAATCATGTTAGACCATTTTTAAACTTAATTTCCCCTTCAATTTCAAAATTCAAGTTCAATATTCAAAATTTCTAATTTTTCCATAAACCTTAGAATTTGGGGAAAACTATTAATTCCTCATCCAATCTTTAAATTGATCGTGAAATTATGAAATTGCTATAACATAAAACCTATATGATTATTCAATTGTCAATATATAGCATTATAACATCAAGTTATCCTTTTAAACTATATTGTGCCTTTAGGATGTTCAAATCTTATACCAAGTTTCAAAAGTTAATTTCAACACTTCTAAATCATTGTTCTTCATAAAAAAAACCATAAATGTATCTAATTAGGATTTAGACACTTCCTTGATCGTTCACTATTATGGCCGAATTTTTCCTTATGGTGTAAGGAGGATTTTATGCAACTAAAATACTAAAATCAACATTAGAACTTAGAAAAGAGAAGATGAACAAGATTTCTCACCTTGGTTAGCTTTGGTTTACTAAGATTCTTGTTGTTATTGGTGTAGAGAAAGAAAGCTTCTTTTGCTATGGTGGAACTTTGGTGTAGAGATAGGACAAACGATGTTTACAACATAAAATTTGCATATATATAGGATGGGTTGGATGGTGAAGATTTGATCAAGCTTGATCTAATGGCTAAGATTTAATCTTGATGGATGGCTATGATTTGATCAAGTTGGGTGGCTAGGATTTTCTCTATAATTGTAATGTTCATCATATGGTTTTTAGAAGTAGCAAAAATGAGTGTAGACTTTAGTATGGGTGAAAGGGGATTTCAAGTTGGAAAAGGAATTGACTTAGTCAAAAATGGTGGCTAGCTTTTCCAACATCAAACTTAACCTTGGTTAGCTATTTCTAACTCTAGTTAAATGTATGTTCATCCATCCTTAGGCCTTGTAGGCTGGCCATTCAATGGGATTGAGCTTTTGAGTCCAAAAGCCCATTAACGAATCCATATATACATGTTTGAAGCTCGATACTTAATACATTACCCATTTTGTTTCTTTCACTTTAATACATATAATTCTACCATCCAATATCACTACACACACTAGACATTGCTAGATAAATCTTGTTCACTCTATAGTACACATTTCCTAGCCTTTCATTAGCATTTTTCATGTATGTAAATCATATAGACTCACTTGGTCATACTAAGTTTGACTTTCATTATACCATTGCAACTTTGATCAAATTCAACTTCTCATATCACTATTATCATTCCCCAATGTCTTAAGAGATGTCAATGCCCAACCATCAGCACTTTAGATTCACATTTCAAATGAATTATTAATATAGTCCTAATAAATCAAACTCGGTTTGACTTCCATTTTATCATAAAAATGGTTATCAAAATCAATTACATTCCTTACTCATTGTTACATTATTCATTTAGAATTTACCTTTTATGGAACAATTTGGAAATTTTGGAAATGTTGACTTGGAATCATGAAATTGAGTGAGGAATTTAGCTTCGAGATGCTAAGAAATAATAATAAGGTATAAATACACATGAGATATAATTAATACATCCCCTATAGGTGGAAGTAGTAAAATGAGTAAAGGATATAGTTAGTAACACCATTAGTTACTAATTAATGTATAATTGAAATGTTGAGTGTAGAACTTCAAGGCAAGGGTAAGGAAATTGCTCAAGACTGAGAAGGGCTTTGAACTAATTGAAAATGAACAATTAATAGAAGCAAAGGAGGTAAGGTGAGTACTCAATAATGTAATGTAATTATGCCATGTTGCTTGCTACTATTGTTTGAAATGCTACCCTTTGATACATGCCCAAAAGGGGACATTGAATATGCGTTGCCCATGGAACGTGAGACTTTGAATTCCATACCCTTCTTATATGATAATTTGAACATAATAAGCCTCTCATATTGATGCCATTTTAGGCCTAGTGATTGATATGCACATTACTCTCCATTGAATACTTGATATGGATTTGAATATGCCTTTCATGAATCCCTATAACTAAGTAGAAATCCTCTTTGATGTGAGGGAAAACATCAGACTTTGTGCACTTGGTATAAGCCCGTGGGTAGGGCAAAAGTATCCAACCTCAGTTAGGAGCGAATGCCTAACCGCAAGGCCCAATTAGTCTTGCATAATGTGATACATATGGGTGAGCAAGGTTTTGGCCGCCAGTCTTTATCTTTTGTGTACAGGAAGCTTTCTACTTCCAAGACATCCTTATTTCTACTAAAATGCATTCTAAAGTTTAACATGGCCAATTTTGATTAATATCACTCCATTGTTATCTTGAATTAACCCAAATGATAATATCCTATATTACTTACATGTTATGTTATATTATTTTATACTCACTGAGCTTATCTCACCCTGTAGTTATTTATAATTTTCTAGGTTGAGGTATTCCATTAGCAAGGTAAACTTCAAGCTACGCTTCTCACTTAGGACTTGCTAAACTGTTATTTTGTCTTGCTTATACCATTTTGATGACAAACAATCTAAAGCTCCATAGTATCTTAAAGCATAGTGTTAAAATATGTTATGTTAAAGAGTATTGTAAACAATTAATGATACCTATTATGTATATGTATACTTGTGCTAGTAAGTAAAAATGTATGGATAACATTGGTTACTACCTACGAATGATGTTCTAATTATGATCATGAAATGGCACTAAAATATAATGGTTATGAATAAATAATTGAAGTAATAATGGGAAAGGATAGAGAATGTATATGGTTCCGATCTTGGAAAAGATTACAAGATGGGACATGCATAAAGTGTTAACAAGATCAATGGTGTTCTACGGGTTTAGGTGACCTTAAGTCTCCCTGAACTCTAGGACAATCACGGTCTAGAAATTTGGGTCGTGACACTTACGTATATGTCTATATACACACTTATGCAGTTAGATATGTGGTTATTTCCTTATGTATACAATTAATCTGCGTCATCTTTACACTTACAAGCATTATCCTTTGCTTTAAATTTAGAACTTGATTCCTTTTCACTTTTTCCTTAATTTCATCAATTTATTATTGGGCAGTTATTTCTAACTTCTTTATAATAGATCTTGTTGATCATTATCATATAGAGGGGTCTATACACTCACACAATGAAGTAGGATAAATTTTTACTAACCCTTTCATAAATGGTATTGATGCATCTATATAAAAAATTCCAAAACTTCTTTGATTTCAAAGATTGCATTATCATTAAAGCACTTTGGCAGTAAGATATCTACTATCAAATAACCATCTCACACTGTACTCTTTAACATTTTACTTTACTTTGTAAATTTATCACAATAAATCTCATGTAATTACATTACTATTCTAATCCAACTCCTTTTTAATTCCTTGTATCCTATAGTTTGATTTTCCTTTTCCTCTTCCTAAGAAGAGTTATTTACCATTCAAAATAAGATTTTCCTGTTAAGCTCAATAAGGTACATATATTCTTTAAATTCTCAAGTTCTTCTTATGATATATCCAATTAAACTTAATCGTTGTACATGTCATACACTTCAATGTTGATTCTTATTGACATTCATACTTATGCATTTATTTCTTCTTTACTTGTTTCCTCTATCAAGTTATTACTCACTTTTCTTTCTAGTTCCTGACTTATATTTCGAAAAGTATAATGGAGAAATACAATTTCACTCTATAAATGCGATCCATTAGTATATCCTAACATGGTTATTTGAATCTTCATTTCTATTGTTCAAATATATGATCCATGAAAATTTTTAATGCTGAGATGATATTCCTTATCCTCCTTTGTACTTTGTTTTTCAATGAATTTGAGCATCTCTATCATTGGACTTGTGTCAACTTTTCTTTTCTCATCAAGAATGATCCTTAAGAAACTAGTACCATCAACCTTACGTTGTTAATAGTCAAGTGGCATTGAAGGGCATCAATGGCAGAACTATGTCATTGCCTTTATAGACCCTTAAACAAAAAGCTATATTCGCTCAGTAATTCTATCAGATATTGAATTCCTTATAAAATAGTTCATATTGTTTAACTTGCTTCAATATATCATAGAGTGTAAGAATTTGAGTGAGCTCCTTCACTTTTGGACATTTAGATTGCTACTATAGCATTATAGGAGGGGCGTCTGTTTCCTTGACCATCTTGTTTCATCACATTATCTCTTATCTAGTAGATTTTTCTTATCTCTAAACTTCCATACCTAATGGCGTATCTCATTTACTTTCCTATTAAGAGGCCTTGTCCCTATTGAGTAGATACCATTTATTTGTTATAGTAGAACTTAACATTCACATTAACATTTCAAGTCATCGTCTCACTATAGGAAAATCTTTCCACTTCCTAGTGTTCCTCACTAGGGTAATAATTATAGCTTTAAATATAACATTCATATTTCTACAAGTCATATTCTTCTTAAGGATTTCACATGGCATATTACATATCTCTTTAGACACTTTGCATCACATCATTCTTTTCTCAACAATTTCATATTCTCTTTATTTCTAGGTCTAATTCTTTTGGTACATACACCATTCTCGATATAATTCCATCAATACTATTCTCTCATATCATATATCTCTTATACTATTTAAATTTTGTATCACTTGCAAACATTTACACTTCTTATTTTTACTCAACATTAATAACATCATTGTATCCAATCAACTATATTGCATCAAATAAATAATTCACTAGGACTATTCCTAATTGCAACACCTTATTGGCTAATTTTTCTTTCCATATTCAAGTATTCATCCCATTTAAGATAAATTTTTCATATCATTCACTTATCTCTATAACTTTTCTCTACTTACCTTTCTATAATCTTATCCCTATCAATAAAGTCCTTTATCCATATTATCTTATTCCTTATATTACATTCTCTTTAACACTTATAATTTCCTTTGCCTCAAAATTTTCTATATTTTCCATCTTAAAACTTAATCCATCTCACCCTTTCTTCATTGAGTTACTTTCAAAGCTTACCATTTCTTACGGTATTTATCTTAACTTGTTTAATTCTATCTCATTATTAATTCAATTAAACCATTAAATAATTCTCTTGGATGGGATTTGTCTACTCAGTTGACTTCATAAGCTCTTTTTTTGTCATAACTTTTGTTTCCTTTAGCTTGTTTTAATTCTATACTTCATAATTATGGTATTTCCTCATGTACTCTTTCTCTTATTGTTTACTATTTTTACCTTTCCACATCTCAATTACTTTGCCTGTCCTATTCAAGTTGTTCTTCTATTCAACATAAAATCCTCCAATTCCATACCTTTCTTATTTTACAGGTATTTCACCCATTGTGAACTCATTCTTAATATAAGGTATTTTATTCAAAATCAATCCATGTTTTTACATCTATTTGTTTTTAACTTAGACTTATCCTTTTCAAGTCAAACCATCCTTAGTTCCTTACGTTCTTTTTAAAGGCTAGCTCTTTATCATATATACCTTTTTGTAATTTTCAATTTCATACTTCTTTCTTGTAAAATGATCCAACATCAATCATATTCTACTTTGGTCATTTACTAAGCGCACAACTTTATTCCCTTAGTGATTTTAAGAACTTTTCTATTACACATACCTAATCACCTTTCTTACAAATCACCTTAGCACACATATGATTGATCACTTCCTTTTTTGTATATGAAGTGATCTTCCTTTAAATCACACTAGATTAATATTTTTTCTTTGACTATACTTGATATTTTCATAGGTGACATAGAAATTCTATAAGGTGGCATCCAGACCATAAATTTGATAATACCTTCTTTAGCCCATCTCACATATATCTCAATATGTAATATCTATATGAACCATTTGTAGTCCCACTTGGCCACTATTAAATATTATCTTTTGTTTTATAACCTTAATGGTTCATAACCTCTAACAATTTCCTATAGACATATCATTCAACTATTTCATATATCATTTAACAATTTGATTACATATATCATATACCAATTCATTATCTCTTAGATACCTTTCATAACACAGTTAAGGAAATATATAAGTCTAGGATCCAATTTACCTTCTTAGTAGTCTCATTACAAGAACACGAATGAAGAAATTCACGATAGCACTACGTAGCATAATTTAGCCATAATTCCAAGAGTATAAGCATGTTTGATAACAATAGTTCATTAGATTTAAGATGCACCCCAATGTTTGATAACAATAGTTCAAATAGGAAAAAGGGCAAAACATTAAAAGGCAAACATGATCATAAGGAGAAATTTCACAAATTTTTGAAAGCTAAGAGCAGGCTCCAACATATTGGTTGAATGAATGACTCTAGACAAGGCTAGAGGCAATTTGGAATACTTAAGGTATCTTAAACTTATGTTATGATTAATATGTGAATGTGATTGGATAATATGGAAGTAGGTTGTATGATGACTTGACAATGAATTAATGATCTTGAATTGATGAAGAGATTGATTGAATGAATTGGCTATAAGAGATAAGCATGGCACTTGAAAGGTTATTCATTAAGTTGACATATATGGAAGTGTTAAGTGTGCTAATAAGATTGTTAAAGTGAATTGATATTAAGATAATGATATTGTGTTGACCTTAGAAAGGTATTGACATGAATTATAATGTGTTTTCATATGGGCCTATAAAGGCTAAGTATACAAGACTTTTAAAGTCAACATGTTATGTGCAAGTGATGAAATGCACTTATATGTGCAACTCTAAGTGTATGTGAATGTTATCTGTGCATAGGGTAGTTATGGGATAGGATAGCATCATGATTAAATAAATATGAAGTATTGAATTAAATATTATATTAGAGCTTGAGGAGTTTTAGAGGCTCAAAAGGGCTACATGTACTAGGAGTGAAGGAACCAGAGGTGAGTAAACATTATGTTCAAGTTACAAGTACAAGTTATCATGTTATGTGAATCTTTGATATCTTGAAACCCAAGTTCTTTTCTATTTTTAATTATGACTAAATAATTTCTTTGTAAGCTTGGGTTGCTAAAGGACATTTGGTCCAAATCTATTTTGATTATTCAATGACAATAAAATACCTTTGTGATTTGTTGCCTTACCTTACTTTCTTTCTGGAACCACACAGTTATTTATCTTTTGTTCAATAAGCTAAACTGCTATTGCTATTGTGATACATGTTATTGCTTTCTTAAGTGCTATTGTTATAAGTGATTACCATAAATATGAGTGAATTGAGCAAGAGTCTTCACTCACTTATGTAAATTCGAGTGAATTGAGCAGTGTCTTCACTTATGAGTGAATTGAGAAAAAGTCTTCACTCACTTATGTAAATTCGAGTGAATTGAGTAGTGTCTTCACTTACGAGTGAATTGAGTAAGAGTCTTCACTCATTTATGTAAATTCGAGTGAATTGAGCAATGTCTTCACTTAAGAGTGAATTGATCAAGAATCTCACTCACAAGTAATAAGTGTGATTTTCTACAAACCTTGTTAAATTGCTAACTTTGATTCATGAATTGTAAAACATGAACTATGTGTTAGAAGCTATGGGTTTCCTTTTTAAAAGGGATATATGTTATTGTATATGCCATATCGTTTACTCATTGAGATCATCTATCTCACCCCTTTTTCTTTGTGTGGTTCTAAGTGAGTAGTATAAGGAGGCAAGGCGATGGCTCAAACATCCTACTTCGCTTAAGGAATTCCTTATCCAAGATAATTAGTTTAATATGTTATGAAGAGTTATCCTTAGATACTCCAAGAATATTTATTTTTGGATGTTTATTTTGAAATGTTATCTTTCGAGGTTTTAATTAGATTCTAAATATCATTTCCTTATGGATTATGTTTAAAGTATATTTTAACTATACTTCTGCAACTTAAGGTTTTCTAAAAAAAAAAAGGGTTTATTTAAGTTAATATAAGAGGTTTTGGCACGATCTTAGGCAATATTTGTACAAGTATAAGGGGGTTCTACGAGCGTGGATGACCTTATGTCTCCCTATGTTCTAGGACCGTAATGTCTCTAAAAATGGGATGTGATATAAAGTCACCAACATGATATTCTAAAATAAAGTTCCCATAATAACTCCCAAAGCGTCTAAGGACTCATCATAGCATAGTATTATTATAACTTTGACAAGGGAATTCCCCAAGCGGAGTAGGTAGCTTGAGCGATCACCTTGCCTCCTCATAATGCTCACCTGGAACCACACAAGGAAAAAGGATGAGATAGATGATCTCAATGAGTAAATAATAGGGCTTATACAATAACACATATACCTTAAAAAAGGCTCATAACTCATCTCTTATAGTTCATGATTCATAGTTTGCAATTTAGAAAGGTTCGCATAAATCACACTTATAACACATAACACATAGAGTGAAGCTTGCTGCCATAATCACTCGAACGCATAAAGTGAAGGCTATTGCCATAATCACTCAAACACATAGCCGATGATTACTTGCATCGGTACGAGGATCACATAGCCGATGATTACTCTCATCAGTATGAGAATTTTTGCATAAAAAGGGTTATGGTACTATAGCTAGAGCTAATGGTAAACACTTATAAAATAGCGTTGAAGAAATACAATCACATATGGCACAATAACAATAGATGTTTAACTTATCAAACAAAAGATAAATAACAGTTTAGTTCCAGAAAGAATATAAGTTAGGGTAATAATTACAAAGGTATTATAATTGAATAATCAAAATAGTTTTGGACCAATTGTCCTTTGATAACCCAAGCTTAGCAAAGAAATCATAGAGTTACATTTTAAAAATAGAAAAGAACTTGGGTTTCAAGAATATCAAAGTTTCACATATTATGATAGCTTGTACTTATAATAATAATATAATATTTACTCACTTTGTAGTTCATTCGCTCCTAGTACATGTAGTCCTTTTGAAATCCCATACACATATAACATTCACATACACTTAGAGTTGCACATATAAATGTACTTCATCACTTACACATAACATGTTGACTTTAAAAGTCTTGTACACTTAGCCTTTATAGGCCCATATAAAAACACATTATAATTCATGTCAATACCTTTTTAAGGTCAACACAATATCATTTTCTCAATATCAATTCACTTTAACAATCATCTTAGTACACTTGACACTTCTATATATGTCAACTTAACAAATAACCTTTCAAGTGTCATGCTTATCTTTTATAACCAATTCATTCAATCAATCTCTTCATCAATTCAAGATCATTAATTCATTATCAAGTCATCATACAACTTACTTCCATATTATCCAATCACATTCACATATTAATCACAACATAAAGTTAAGATATCTTAAGTATATCAAATTGCCTCTAGTTTTGTCTAGAGTCATTCCTTTAACCAACATGCAATTTAACCATTTATCATTTATACATATATATCAATAAATATTAACATACATCACATAAAAATTATAAACATTGGGATAAAAATTCCAACAATGGTCGAATGCTTTATTCAATGGAAAACATGCATTTTTCTTACTTTTTGCACTTTCCATTTATTACAATGATATGTAAAACTATGGTTTGAACCAAGATTTTTCATGTAAACATAATAAAAATCCTTTTAGAATATTAATCCACACCATTAGGTTAGCCATGGACAATTCTCATGCATGAAAATTCCAAGTTTAGGATTTAGAGTGAAAATCATGATTTTTCTAGCTTTCCGCGCTTTCTGTTCATTACATTAATATGTAAACACATGATTTAAATCATTATTTCCCTTCCAAACATAACAAATATCAATTTAGAATTCCACCATACACAAATTGGCAGCCATATCAATATAAAACCGTGAAATTTTCCAACTTTCAAGTTCTAAGACGAAAACCTTAAATTTTCTTGTTTTTCTGAAACTTTTTGGTCATTACAGTAATATGCAGAAATATATTTTAATTTGATAATTTTCATCTAAACATATAAAAAATCCATTTAGAAAACAAATATGCAGGAATCGCCCCTGGTAATGTTTATGCATGAAAATTTCAATTTTGAGTTGTAGGATTCACCTTGAAAAAATTGAGTAGAGAGGTTGGTGATTTTGATAGAAAAATTAATTTTTCTTTCAAGAATTCACCCAAACTAAATTAAATCTATAAAAATCAGTAAATACTCAGTTCAAAATAATTTTCTCATAATTTATCTCATAAAAATCAAATACGAAATTGAAAGAGAAGAAAAACTTATGATTACGGTCAAGAAATCGCAAAGTTGAAAGTGTTTTTGAGAATTTTAGTAGAGAGAATTATTTTGGAAGAATTTTTCTATCAAAATACTAAAATAACAGAGTGTGGCTATTGGAATACTAGGGCTGGCTAAATTTCTTGAATTTATATGTAGGATTTTGGGTAATTTCCAAGATGACCCTTAATGAGCTAAGTTAGGAGGATTTTACTGTAATTAGCTTTTAAGTATTTGGGCTTTTTATTTAATTTTGGGGCTGATTATAGATAATTAAAAATAAAATATTTTTCTTATTATTTTCTTTAAAATTTTCCCCAAAATATTTATTTTAAAAATTATTTTAAAATACTTATAAAATTATTTCATGCTTAAAAATCGTCTTTTTGCAAAAAAATTCATTTTATGAAAAATACTTTATTTTATGCTAACACACTTCCTATAAATTATTTATTTCATAATAATAACCCATATTATGCATATTAAAATTAATTTAACATACCACATACTCATCGATCACATAACACATTAATTTCCATAAAAACACACACTTAGCCTTAATGGTTCTAAGTCAAGCAAATTGTTACAAAAATTTCTAGAGTGGGTGTGGGTTGTTATATACATGATCTTGTAGTTTGATTTTCTACTTTGGTCTCCTTTGATTATACTAGAAACTACAAAGATCACGAAATCTCTCTTAAATTCGTTAGAATGATCTCCTCTTTTAACAATTTAATATGCCATTCAACTGGTTATTAGAGTACCAATAGTTATACCTCATCTTTCTCTTCGTTATGCTAATAGGTTTGTGTATTCTTTGTTTTTATTTTTTATTTTTTTCTTTACCCTCAATTACATTATTTTGTCCTTTTGGAAGCCCGAAAGTGCAGTGCACGTCCTCTTCAGTTAATTTAAACTCTTCTTTTCTAACATAACTGCATACCTACAATAGTAAAATTTGTCAATCAAGTACTTGCACAAATGTGAATGACATTCATACAGTTTCATGTTGAGGAGAGGTCCAAATCCTATGTCTTTAATTGCTTCTTGTTGTTTAGGTGATAGTTCACCTATCATGGTAAACAATGTTGTTGGTGACATTCTTGTAGGTGTGAGATTTTTTGATTGGTACCTTTTCTTTTTTGTTTTTACTTACTGAACTAGTGCCTCTTCAGTATTATTAAAATCAGCTTCTCCCGAAACTCAGAATCAAAATTTTGTTTTACTCGATAAATTGGTTCTTCATAATCAGTTTCTTCTTGAATTTGTTGTTGCTGAACTGATTCATTAGAATTAGACTCAGTAGACTCAGGCACAACTACTTTTGTCTTTTTATTGCAGTGCTTAAAAGAACATCCCATTGTTCTTCTTCATCATTGTCTTTCCTTGGTCTCTTTTTTGTTTTATGTGCAACCATTTTTGCTCTCATTTTTATGCAAAATTATAATTGAAATAGAAAGAATAATTATTAAAGTAATGGAGATATAAATGTTAAGTAATGGTCATATTGTTTATGTATGGAAAAATTGAAGGTTCATTATATATAATATATATGTTTATTAGATATATTGTTGAGGTTCATAAGATTTAGTTAAAAGTATAATATAAATTTAAAAGAAATAATGAATTCATTAATATGTTTAAGTATATAAATGTGGGTTCATTAGCTATGAAACCTAGGTTCATTATATGTAAACCCTAGGTTCATTAACATTTTTTTCTATTTAGATTGTTGATAGAGGGATTTAATTTATTTCGTTTAACTGAAAATGAATGGAAACTTAATTGATTTTGAATGATTTCAGAAGAAATAGATTTTTTGAAACCTAGCCCTAAAAATTAATCATTGTGTTATTGAGTCTAAAATGAAAATAATAATTTTCAATATTTTGATGATATTGTTACTCTAAAATGATGAAAATCTAAGATTTAGCATAGAAATCACAAAAAAAAAAAAAAAAAAAAAGAGAGAGTAATAGTTGTAGAAAATTTACTGACAGTGAAGTAGGGCTCTGATAATGTGAATGATTACTAAGTTTTTTTTTATACAAGATGATGAGGTTAATAGTAAATAGTTGATATTGTGTAGTAGCGGATGGTTTTTAGAGGTGAACGTTTGGAAGTTTTTGGAGAATAAGAAAGTTGAAAGTTTCTAACTTGAGGAAAATGAGTATGAAGCGTGAAAAATGTAAACTGTTTTTATGTTTTGAATTTTAAGTTTTAATTAAAAATTAAAAAAAAAAGGAAAGAAGATAGCAGGAGGTTTAGTGCAACGGTAAGTTTTAGACCCAAGTTTATGGTGTAAGGTGAACCTTAGTCCAAGATATAAGAACTCTGTTTTAGCAGTGTTTTAAAAAAATTAGATTGGTGATCGAACCGGTTAGAGTGCCTATCTGCAGTTTAACTGGTTCGACCGATTAAATTGGTGATTTGACTGGTTAAGCAAAATCCTCTCATTTCTCTTTTTTTATTTAAAATTTTTTTTGATTAGTTTCTATTGATGGAGGTTCAATTGGTTAAAACCGACTAAAACCGATTAAGTCAAAAATAATCAAAGTGTGATTGAACTAAAAATACAGTTTTTAATTGAATAGAACCGGACTAGCAAGTAACTTCAGTTCAATTGGTTGAACTGATATGAAAAAAAAAAAAAAAAAAAAAAAACACTGTTTTCGTACCCACTTTGAATTTTAGACGTAAGGTTCAGCCCCAAATTGGGTTTTCCTTCGATCTAAAATGTATAGATAAACTAGATTCATTTGACTTTTCTTTTCCTAGCTAATCTATACCGCAATTGAGATTCAAAATCAATCTATAGCGTTGAAATACTTGACCGAATCCGATACTAGTTAAGACCAGAGCACATTATTCCTGCCTTTACACTTCGCTTGACCTTGAAATAAAATCCCCAATCCGTTTCTCAGATTAATCTTTCAAACTTTTAATATTATTCCCATTATCATCTCTTTAAAATTTTCTAGAATCATCGTTCGGGTAAACAATATTTTCTCTATTCTCCACTCCGATTTTGCCAAATTTTTTTATTTCTTTCGACATTAATATTGCTGCTTTTGTTTTGATTTCTTATGTTCTTGTATTTTTCTTGTGTAGAACGTCTATATCGATTGCTATCTTTACTTCATTGAAGGAATTTCTGATTCGGCTTCTCTGAAACAAAATGGTATTGTTATCTTTATTTTTTTTTAGATTAAAAAAGAAAATTGCATGTGGTGACTTTTACATGTTGCTGATTGTGATTTTAGCAGCTAAAAGTGTATTGCTTTTTTTTTTTTTTTTTACTAAAAATTGTAGGAAATTAGAGCTTTTGTGTAGTCTATTTTGCTATTTGGGTCTCTTTTTGTTGCCACTTTGAGCTTAGAGGGAAAATTGGGAGTGGGGCTCTAAGTTGTAGCAAGGAGAGATGCCAATGGTAATTGGCACTCTGTTGCAACTCTGTGGCAAAAATGGATGGTTTGTACCCTAATTTTAGGGATCCAGAGGTGTAATTGTCATAAAATGTGGCATCTTGTGTCATTATGTTAAGCGTATTGTTTGACTATTAATGGGCATCATGCACATGATGTTTAATTTTTTGCTGGTTCTTTAACTAGTAAATGTTTGATGCTAATATGGCATGATAGCCACATACTAATTTGTAATGGAATTGAGTTTATAATAGAGAGCACGTCACCATGTATTGATTTGTTCTCTTACATGAAAAACTGTTTTTGGTGCTAGCAAAGATGAAACAGAAAAAATCAGCAGTATAATGGCCACGAAAATTCTTGGTGCTAATGTAGTGAGATCAGATTAATATTTTTTTCTTTTGTAAGGATGTGCACCTTGGATAGGGCAAGATGCAATTTTGTAAAGGATCCATACAAAAATCTGAAAATGAAAAATCCTAAGCTTTTATGTTGCTTAGGTAAGCGAGCTAGTTGAGGAATTCAGTACATGGTGACGTACTCTTTATTATAGACTCAATTCCATTACAGATTAGCATGTGCCTATCATGCCATATTAGCGTCAAACATTCATTAGTTAAATCGCTAGCAAAAAATTAAACATCATGTGCATGATGCCCATTAATAGTCAAACAATACGCTTAACATAATGACACAAGATGTCACATTTTATGAATTTAGATCAATTTCAATCTTAACTTGGAAGAAAAATAAAGGACAATTACATCTCTGGATCCCTAAAATTAGGGCACAAGCTAGTCATTTTTGCCTATAAACACAGAGTGACAACGTTAAACAATGTGCCAATTTTAGAAAATTTGTATGCATGCATACATAAAATATTTTTGCATAAAATATTATTTCAAAATTAGTTTTACTTTTTAGTTTTCTTTCATAAAAATTTTGCAGGAAAATCATTAGTTAAAAAATAAATAAATTTTGTCTTCTTATTCTAAGGCACTTAATGGGCACTCCCATTAAGTAAAATAATTACTAATTATCGTTTCACAAAGTTTAAGGATATGGTTATTTGATTTTTCTAAATTGTTTGCCATGATGACTTACCTATAACTTAGAGCCTCACTCCGAATTTTCCTTGTAAACTCAAAGTGGCTGAAAAAAGGGCAATATTTGCCATTGATACCCAAATAGCAAAATAGGCTATATAAAAGCTCTAATTTCCTGCCATATTTAGTAACATGGTAAGCAAATGAAAAACAACAATACGCTTTTAGCTGCTAAAATCACAATCACCAATTTGTTTTTGAAATTTCATTAGAATATTTTAAATTGTTTTTATGTTATAATGTGTAATTAATTAGTGCTATAAATCAAGTGGATCTTATGATGATGTTTGGAAGTTTCAAACTTTGTGGATTGTGACTCTGTTTCCTTCATCTTTTAGTGGCTATTTGGCTGTTGAGTAAGTTGACAAAAAGAAAAGATAATTGCAAATTCAGTCCCTATAATTCACACCTACTAAGCCTGAGAATTGTGATTTGCTTTTTCCTATCCTTTTTTGACAGCACAAGTTAAGTAGAGGCAATCGTGACAAAATCCAACAGTTCATGACAATAACAGGGGCAAGGTAACCTAGTAAATTACAAATGCTTTTGCTGTTGAACTTCATTCATATATAAGATTTTGGTGCTTCCGTGTTGATTAATTGGGTAGGGGATCACATTATTTGCTTTTTCTATTTATAAGAAAATTGGAAAATTGTGAAACTTCGATGAATTTTTTTATTGTACAAAAAGATGAATTTTCTTTTGTCATAGTTGGAGCTGGCACTATCATTTTTTTTTTTAAATTACAATGACTATAATTTATACATAATAGGTATTTACTTGAGAAACTATATTATTAATAGGTCCAACATCAAAAGTAAGCATTAATCAAGTAGGAATATTTTACCCATAAGAGAGAATTGGCAGTTATACCCAAAAGAGCATCTTGGTGGATCCTAGCAGCATCATCTATCACTGTAATCATCTTGTTTTTGAGTGTTCCTTACATAATAGCCACATGTCTCTTTGTGATCTTCTAGATGGGAAAATGTCAAAAAGGAGCTTAGACTTGCGTTGCGTTGCATTGATTCTTGACAATGGTGTTGAGATGTACCCAGATATGTAACAATTACCCCTATCTTTGCAAATCCTTGTAATAGAAGAAATATGCACATTCATCTAGGTGAACTCTTGAGGCAGCAACTATGATGCATGAAAATGCTGATGGGATCACATTTTGGCAATGTTTTGGAAACAAAAACTCAAAGAATTGGGCTTGAAACTTTTCTGGCCGTTTTTGTAATTTGAAAAATTTTTGAAATGCATTTGTCTCAGAAAAATGTTTCTTTATGTTAAAAAAGGAAATTCAAGCCGTTAAACAAAAATAACTCTCAATCTCCGTCCAAATCTCTCCTGTAGTCTCTATTTCATTTTAGCTACTTCTATCACTCATCTCTCTGCCTCAAAATTGCTGGCAGTGGTAACTAGCTGCTTGTCTCTCTCTATCTCTCTTTGAATCACCAATGGCGGTAGCTAGGTTTTATCTTTCTTGGCTCTATGGTTTCTTCGTCTTTGGATCTCTATTTCGTTCCTTTGATTTATGGGGTTTATTTTGCGAATCGTCTTTGTTATTTCTGGAGAAGATTTATCTTTAATTTAATATTTTTCATCAATAACCGTTTCAATTATTAGAAAAAAAAAACTTGTTTCAATTTATATATTTTTTATAAAAATTTATAATGTTTATATAAAAATATCCCAATATTTTTTATATTTGCATGTTTCTCTCATGTTTCTGTTTCATGTATTTTCTGAGAAATGCTGTTTCTTGGTGTTGGTTTTGTACCTTATCCATTCTTGCGTCTCCATTTCCATGCTACCTAGGGGAGCAATAACTGAACAAATTCACATGCTTGACCATAACTTCTTAAATTTTCTTGTTTAATTGTACTTGTAGCTTAGTTCTTATCACTCTAGTGTTCTAACTCCACCTTCAATTGGTCGACCTTTCACTCAGTGTTGATGAGGCGTGGGAGCATAATTACAACATCCATTCACTAGTCTTTCCTTTATAATTAGCTTGTCTTGTTTGTTGTTTCTTAATACTGGCAGAATTTGTTGTTGGTCTCATTGGCTGACTACCACTTGCATTGCCACCACCCTCTTCTTAATTACTTCCTTGTGTAGGGCTTTCTTGCCTTGAATATTGAAACTCTTCTTTCTTGACAAAAGCATCATCACCAATATTCATTCATGTGATTTCTCCCTCAAAATGTTTATTTTATGCTTTCTTTTCACATTGTTTCACCCTCAATATATTTTTTTTTATGAGCTTTCTTTTCATGTTTCTGGCCTCCAATGTATCTAGTAATTTATCCATATCAAGTCTAATATGTTTGGAAAATCTGGACAGCTTTTTATTTCCTCCCCTGCCAGCTAACTATTGCTTCAAATGTGTAATTCCTCCGATTGCCAAATGATCAAGATCTGGTTCATGTTACTTCTACTTCAGCAGATGGGTGTTAAAAATTTCTATCCAATATCATGTCTAGTAGTTTGTTAAGCACTGAGGTTGGGAACTGGTTTTTCAAAGATTCCCTTTCAAACGATGTTGCAAAAAACAACTTGAAACTGCTGTTTAGCATTTTCTTTTTGTGAAATTGAAGATTAGGATGAAAAAAGGAAATTAGATGTTGGATTCTTCCAATCTCAAGTTTCCCAAGATCAACAAGAAATTCCAAGAATTTCAAGTGGAAGAAGACAGGAGTGCATCAATCTCCACTGTTAAGTTGGGAAACACTTTCCCTTAGGCTACCTACTCTCTCTCTCTTTTTTTTTTTTTTTGTCTTTTTTGCTTTTTTCTCTGACTGCAAGTAAAATACAGCCATTTATTGCATGGTGCTGCTCAAATTGTTTGTACCAGACGTTGCAGTTGTCAGTTTAAAATAATAGGGGTACTGAATTAGAAAATATAGAATTGACACCCAAGAAATCCCTTGTGTCTTAGACACAATTGGGATGTGCCTTTTAACAATTATGAATGTCCTCCAATGTAAAGATTTTTGTCCTCATTAAGCTGGGAGTAAGTTCATCCCGGTTTTTCTTGAATGTTTGCTTTTAATTTCATTGTCTTTCAACTTCTAGGGCGTAGGTCATAATAATGTTCATTCATTTTTAGGTTGTACTATATTATATTTTTATTCTTCATTATATTTGGCTCAATCTTGTTACTTTATTGACATAATAATTTGTTTTTGTGTTTATGATCTGGGTATTACCTTGTTTCTTGCATCCATGCTGATTTGAATTAGGAATTGGAAATTCTAATATTTAGTTTTTAAATGCAGTGAGAAAACTGCGCTTCAGGCTTTGAAGGCCAGAGATTGGCATCTTGAAGGAGCATTTGATATGTTCTACAGCCAACCCCAGATTAAAACATTTGCTGATTCTAGACATTTGGAAAAGCTTTACAACAGATATAAAGGTATGCGTCAGTGATCTGCTGACTTATCTCTCTGCATTGCACTTAAAGTTTAGCCTTTGAGCTAATACAGTAAAAACATAGATCTCAATCATTTGATTGCGGATCACCTGTAGACTAGTTAGGGTCAGCTTCATAAATTTTTTTCTTCCATTTATTGCTGTGAATGTGATTAGTTCTAAAAACTGAATATGCCTTTTGAATGAGGTCTTTTTCAAATAATTAGTATGTGATCAGAAACTCCAAGTATCACCCTTTGCTTGTTGTGGCTCCTTGTAACAGTATTGCAGTGTATACTTTTTATAGCAGTTTTACCTTCATATGTTTTGGTTATGCAATTAGAATTGAAATGCTTGCTTTCAACAGGACTGGGTTTTACGATTTTTTAGTTTGACATATGACGAGCTCCAAATCTCACCAAACTTACCATCCTCCTAATTTGGCCTAGTCTTAATCAAACAAATTTGGTGGTTTGCTTGGCTTCAAGGTCCGACACTATCATGAATTGATTGTATTTGTTAATTTTGATTTTTTTAGCTCTTCAATATAATGAATACATTGTGGTCTTTGATCATGTTCGAGTAGCATGTATTGATCATTTATTGAAGTTTCGTTTGTTGCTAAAGAAGATAATTTCTTGTAAATTTTGGACATTAGGAACTTGTTTAGGTACTTGATATTGAACAAGAAAAAAAATGTTTTTAAGATGGAAAAGAGTGTGGAAGAATAAACGTGGTGAGCTTTTTACACAAGATAATGTTTTCCATACAAATTTCCTTGGCTTATGATGAAAGGCATTGCTGTTTAATTGTTTATGCACATGGTTATAGCAAGTCATTCATGGCCTGCAAACGTGTGTGCTTGGTGTGAAACCACATGAAGCAGTGAACAGAAATGGGATTATCATCCATTCTAGTTTTTGTAATTTTTGTTTTTGCAATTAGGGTTTTTGTTATGTTGGAGTGTTCTTCTCCTCCTCCTTTTTTCTGCTATACTTTTCTATTTGATTCCTTCATTTATTCTTCTTCTTTCCTGTGTTGCTGAAAATTGTTACAACCTATCAATTTGCATTCTCAATTCCATGATCCAGATTATATATAGCAAACATCAATAAATGGAGGAGCAAACAATAGCCATACTGATCCCATCTTAATAATGTTGCAAATTAGTACTATAATCTTACCATATTCATGTGTGTGTGTGTGTGTGTGTGTGTGTGTGTGTCTATATATATGTGAATGTATTGGTTTAGCAGTGGTGGTTAGCTGTGAGTGATCAACAATTAACTCTCAAAGATTGATATTGATTGTGAAGTTTTTGGTAATTCAATGATTGACATTATGTTTGAATAGTAAATTACTAACAGGACTTTCATAGTTTTTATAAATATAAATCATAAATTATACTTAATTAATTTTTTAATAAAATAATAACATAAAATCAATAATAACAAATAATTATACATATTACAAATTTTTTAATATCTTAAAAAAAGGCTCCCAAAAGCTAATCCAAACATGCACGAAGTAGTGAACATAGTTTTTTTTTGTTTTTTTAAAAGTTAAAACAAATGCTAATTTATATACTTTTAGGACATTATAATATTTTGCCATCCCAAGAACTGTTTTTTGTTCCCATTAAATGTTTTGAAAGAAGCCTACCCTCATTTTACCATATTTCTAGACAAGGATATTTTGTATTTGTCTTTTCATTCCACATTTTGGAGCAATCAATGCTTAGGTATCCTGTCTTTGCTTATGTTGTAAGGACCATGTAAAGATAGTGAAAGGATGAAAGATGTAGTTCATAGCTACTTCTTACTGAAGGACCAAGATTTTGGGAATGAAATCGAACATTCTCCACTTCATCTGTTTCTTTTTAAAAGTTTTCTGCCATTCCTATTAATTTTCAGTAACATGAATGACCTAAGATATAAGCTGACATGATACTTTTTCATAGGCCTTTTTGACTTCCTTAATTATAGAATTGTTTTATTGATGGTTTGATATTTAGTCCGGCAGCTAAAATGAATTTAAGAACCTCCAATTGTTAATGTTCAAATGTGTAATCTAGTGATGAAATTCATATCACCATTGCTATATTCTTATTATTTTCTTCTGCAATTGCATTTTAATTATTGGGACATACATATGTATGTATCTGTTGGTCACCATATTTCATAGCAATCCTGCTTTGATTACAAACATTGCAAAATGGTTTAATTATAGTTTGTCAAAACTATTTGCTCATGGCAATGCCCTAAGTGATTCTTCAAGGCACATCACCCTTTGATGGTTTAATTATTGTTTGTCAAAACTATTTTCTCATGGCAATGCCCTAAGTGATTCTTCAAGGCACATCATTCTTGGCCTTTATCTTGTCATGTTTGAAACGTATACATTACTATGTATGAATGAGCAATTTATAAGTGGAGACTGCAGTGAGAAAATGTTTCCTGGCTCTCAGTTAGTGGTCTGCAACCTAACAAGTTTTTGTACTACAAATTTTGAACAAATGCACTTTTTTTGTTTTTTCATGCTATGAAACATGGAAATGTTAGTGTATGTGAATAGGTTCTTGTTGACTAAGAAAATTTTATTCTAATTTGTTTGGCAGATCCTTATGTTGAAATGATATTGGTTGATGGGATCACTCTCCTTTGCAATGACCTTCAGGTATTTGTTTCGATTGCCGGTTAATTCATGCTGACAGAAATGGTTGTAATGTTGGAATTTCATGTATGTGTTTTGAGTTAACCCTATAGTGACGTTTGAATCTCATAGATGATGTGCAAATGTGTGTTTGTATCATCCTAAGGTAGAATATGATTTTTTGTACATGTTCTAATTAACATTTGAACATTTTTTTTTTTGGGTTCAGGTGGATCCTCAAGATATAGTTATGGTATGTATACATTAAATGCTTTTCATGCCTTCCTTTTTACCTTGTAGACATAATCTTTAAAACTTGATAAATTTATAGCTAGATGAACAAGGTCTTGCTTCTTTATTCCTTGTTCTTCCTAATTTCCTGCAGGCCTTTTCTTAAAAGCTTAAGTAATTTGGGCTTTAGTGATTGGAAGATTTGAGGAAAGACCAATATCTGGCCTTCCTACCTGGGATTTTCGCACATGAAGGGGATAAAAGTAAATACAGTCGTTGAAGTAGAATCGTATGTACTTCCATATTGGAGGTTTGGGAGTCCCAATATTAATAAGTTATAATGTGGCTTTACTGAGGAACTTCCATATTTGAGCTAGTGATAGACCTGAAGTATGAGGAAGTCCAAGATAATTGCTATATTGCTATTTGCAGGGGTATCTTTTTGTTGGATATTGGATAGGCAATTAAAATGGGGATGTATCTTTCCTAAACAGAATTATGAGTGGTGGAACATTGTAGAAGAGTTTATTCTACCATGATGTCATAGGTTTTATCATCTAATGTGCAAAGCAAAAGTAAAGAGCTTGCCCAGTAAAGTGAGGCACTAATTTCTGATGTCTTACATTTTGATAATGGAGGATCGCTTGTGCTCCGCTCATTTATTTCTTTCAAAATAAAGTTTATTTTTTAAGAAAAAGAAAACATTTGGACAATGTAGCTGGATTTGGAAAATTGTATTAGGCACAAAGTCATAATCAATACCTGGATTTGAACTGGGGAAAAAGGATTTGCATTTCCTTGCCTTACAACTCGGCCATGCCACAAAGGAAACCCAAAATAGACAAAAATATGCCCCTTTTTTGCCTCTTTTTTTTTTTTCCTTGGGAGGGGTTTCTTTTTCTTCGTACTTGCAGCTTGAATCATATTTTTCTTAATTCCTTTGCTAAATTACTAAAAAGAAATCCTTCCTCTTTTTGATTGGATCTATCATTTTGATTAATTTTGTCTAGTATTTGATACTATCTAAATTCTTTGCCCTTTCTATTGTCTATTGAAATGAAAAGAAAAGTGAATTTTCAGTCACAAAAGCAAAAAATTAAAGATAAATTGGAACCATTAACTATTGACTCTGAATTTATGAATGATTCTTGGCATATGCAGGATCAGAAGTATCTGGCATAGTTCAAAATTCTAGAGTTTAAACATGGTCTTGTGTGAATGAGCCAAGTTAATTTTTTCTTTTAATATTTTAAGAGTAAGACTAGGAGTGGACTCATTAATAGAGCAGACAGAAGCTCTGGGAGACTTGTTGATGTCGGACAACTTGGGAACACTTGAACTTTTAGGAGATTAGGGCTAGGGGTCGTAGAATTCAAGAATTAGGCTTGAAAATTACTATAGCAGATTTGAATTTCTTTAGAAAATTAAAGAAACAAAAATAAACTACTAGCATCACCCTAATCTGATCCGGGATTAACTCCTATGAAGAAAGCATCGCACTTTCTTGGATTAGAATTCATCACACGACTCAGAATAAAGAGCATAAAGCTGAAATTTTATTGACTGAAATCTGATAAATGAAGCATTACAAGCACGAGTATTTATAGACCCAAATTACTTCTATGCTTAAAGGTAAAGGAAATCCAAAATTAGTCCTGATCCTCTAAAGAGTTGGACTCTTGAAGAAAAGTAAAAGGAATATTATTATTCTAGACCAATAAAGACTGTAAAAGAGTACTTAAATAACTATGAATAATTCTAGAGAAATAGGGACAAAATTGCCCTTTAGATTTAAAATACTTGACGAATAACTTGTTTTACTAAATAGACATATAAATATAACTTTAAAATAATTCTAAAAAGACTAGAAATATAATATCATTTGAAATAAATCTTAAATAAAATATGGACTGTAATTCTAAATTTCTCAAGTCTTTGAATTTTCTCAACTTCCTTGTCTGCATCACTTGCAGAGAGAGAAATAGAGAGTAGATATATATAAATAAAAATAATAATAATAAAGAAAAGAAAAGAGGAAAGAGATGCCCAAAAAAAAAAAAAAATAAATAAATAGAGGAGCTGGGAAGAGAGAGAGAGAGAGTGAGAAGGGCAATACTAGGGAAAAGAAAAAGGAATGGGATAAAGATGTACCTGGCTTATGGTAGGACTACTGGAAGATGGCTGGTTATTGTTTGAAGGCAGTGAACATGTAGGAAAAATTATAAGGTAGGATGGGAGTATGCTATCTTTTACTCACTGACTATGTGGGTGCCATAGTTGGGCCATCTCAATGTGATTAGTAGGGAGCATGCTCCAATCTTGCTCAATAATTCCTTGAAATATAATGCGTAAACTCTTGGTGTGATAACACCCATGAGATAATGAAGAAAGAAAAGTCTAGTCTCTAGAGTCTTTCGA
Organism: Reutealis trisperma; assembly: GCA_947687605.1. Taxonomy (NCBI): domain Eukaryota; kingdom Viridiplantae; phylum Streptophyta; class Magnoliopsida; order Malpighiales; family Euphorbiaceae; genus Reutealis; species Reutealis trisperma. The sequence continues at coordinate 372,690 of CANTUT010000049.1, forward strand.
CTCTCCTAGATTTGGTTTCATTGGAGGTTTGTACGTCTTGATGGACTTTGTAAGTAGGCATTTGGAAGTGTCTGCATTGTCTCATATTATAAAACTTCAGTGTACCTCTTATGCAAAGATATAGTTTGTGATAAACTCAACATATTATCAAGCATGTATACTGGTGGTCCAATATCTTACTAATGCATGCAGTTACTTATTATTGCAGCTAGTCGTTTCATGGCACATGAAGGCTGCCACCATGTGTGAATTCTCCAAGCAGGAATTCATGGGTGGATTACAAGCACTAGGGTGGCGTATATTTTCAGTTTGTTTGCATTGTGATCTATATTAATGGTTGGTGATAGTCTGAAATGATGATATGTTTTGATGGCAGGATTGATTCTTTGGAGAAGTTCCGTGAAAGAATACCATTCATGCGTTCTGAGCTAAAAGATGAACGTATGTGCAAGTCAACTGTCAAGAACTTTATACTGAACAGATTTTATTTCTGGAGAAGTTTTAGTATTGATATGCACTATTCTGAAATGTTTATTGTGCTGTGTTGTTGATATGGTCTTTCCTCCAATGTCCAGAAAAGTTTCGTGAGATATACGACTTTGCTTTTGGCTGGGCAAAAGAAAAGGTACATGTTTTATGCAGACAAACTGATATTATTTTTTTTTTCTGGTGATTTTTATTTTGGATATCTAACATGTAAAAGGCAATGTATTATGCCATTGGTATTGCTATAATATTGAATTGGTAGTTGGTATTCATTCTTAGTTAATTTTATTTGTTCAAAAATCTGGTTTCAGGAGCAAGAGTTATAAAAATAAACTCAACTTTAATGAAAGAGAGTTGTTTTAAGTTACTCTCTTAATTGACCATTCTTTTTAGAAATTGATTTCAACCCTTATCTGCTTAAATTTAATCATTTTATTTTCTTTCGTTGAGAATCGCATGTTTAGTAAGAAGCTTAAAAATTGCCTTTTGGAGGACTGACTGCCAACCTTCTTTTATCTTCTGGCAATGGCCTCAGTTAGCAGTCTGTGCTCTTACATATGGTTTTACATCTAGTTGACTTGAAGCTGTTTGTCTCCAGTACACATCCAAAAAGCTTTAATGTGAACAAATTTAGCCCCCATCAGTGTTCTTGCTTAGTTAGATCATATACTATTATTCTTGAATGATTTGTCAGTGCTTCAGGTGTCCCATGTTCTGCTGACACTGAAGTTCTGTTTGATTTTAGGGTCAAAAATCGTTGGCATTGGATACGGCTATTGGAATGTGGCAACTGCTATTCGCTGAAAAGCATTGGCCATTGGTTGATCAGTGGTGCCAATTCTTGCAGGTAGCTTTTAAAGCCATATTTTGATTATCGGTTTTTCTAACGAGTGCCCTAAGGACACTGGTTAAGAGTAGTTATTTCAGACTATAAAGCAGTTATTTCAGACAAAAGTAAATAAATTAGTATAAAAATGAGTTGGATGAGAAAAAATTAGAGATTTTGATAGACTTGTATTTCATTACAATCACTACCATCCCAAGTGACAGGTCAGTATCCCCATTTTTCACTCATTGAATTTATTTTTAAATTTATTTATTCAATCATATCTAAATTTTTATTTCATAATCAGTACCCTTAGGGCACTCATTAGAAAAACCATTTGATTATTCTTTGAGCTATTCAAAGTTTTTACAGATTGTGATTTTGGTGGTAACAAATATTGACTTGCATTTGAATTGTGGGAATGTAACTCTCATACTCTAATCCATCATAAATGCCTTTTTATGGGAGTCCCATTGAATGTTACCTGTTAGGATATTTATATCAATTGGATAATGTAATTCTGTTTAATATTTTTTATTAATCACGTACGAGTTTGTTGTGTTTTGAACTGAATTACTGTCTCTTTGTCATCTGGTTGTAATTTGTTGCTCCAACTTAACGCATAGGGAGGACTGAGCTGCACCTACAAGCTTGTCTTACCCGCCAACACTAGAGCACCATTAGAGACACACTATCACTGATAGAAAAATCTTATTCGCAGAGTAAAATTTATGCCTTTGATCTTAAATCTTATTTTAGTGTTACTAACGTGTAAAGGGCTTTCAGAAAGAAAGAAGTGAGCCAAATTGGCTATCCACTTTGTATATGACCATTCCATCCTAGCAAGAGATTGTATTTGCTAGTTAGATGCAGTGGTACATAATGTTACAAATTATCTAGGGATTTGTAATATATTCTATTGAGGAGAACACGGATGAATATTATAAAAGGTAACAAAAGTTACTAATTAGATGTTCCACTTCCAATTGTCTGGTTAATAAAAGATTTGGTTTTGAGTTATCAGTTTTGGACTCTGGTTGTATTTTGAGTCTGTATGGCCTAATTTTTGGGTCAGATATGTCCAGGTGCTCAAAGAAATTATAAGCCAACCAGTTGGTGAGATTCTTTTCAATCTGGTGCATGGTGCTATGTAACTAAAGATTAAAGTTTAGGATTTGTTGGTTGACTCATCAAACTCTATTTTGTCTGATTGTGCTCTGCATCATGAAAGGTGCATGCCATTTTGAAAGGTGTGGATGGGAACGTCTTCTTTACAGAGGAGGTGTAGTTTTCGTAAGATTTCATCATTAAGTTTTTGCCAAGCGAAGATTTCTTGGCAGGCTTGTGTAATATTTTGCAATGTGATTTTCCTTGCAGCATCATCTATATGAATATGCACTTCTTATATTAAACAACTCTGGTTGGATTTTTATAAGCATACTTCTACTGTCTATTTATGATTTATGCATTTTTGTCTCATTATTATTATTATTTTTTTAATTGGCATTCATTTCAGGCTCGGCATAATAAAGCAATCTCCAGGGACACTTGGTCTCAACTATTGGAATTTACCAGGGTAAGATACCAAACATCAGAATAGATGCTCATTTAATCATTTTTTTTTCTTGCTTTCATAACAGTAAGAAAAAGAAAATGATTAATCCGTACCAAGGAGGTGCATAGAAATCTTTCTATGATCTAGAAGGTTTATTGGTTTATTTCTCTCAACTTTATACAAAAAATGGTAAGAGGGGTAAGAGATAAAAGGACAAGTACACTAATGGTGTCTGAACGTTTTCAATTTTCTATTTTAGTATATGAACTTTATTCTTTGCAATCATGTGTCTGAATGGATAAAATTTTTATAATCAAGTGCATTTGACCATATACTTGAGTGCTCAAATTGACCATTTTACCCTCCATAAACTGCACCTCTCCACTAATCTCCTTCCCTAACTTTTCTCTATATTACATTCTCTCTCCTTTTTCCTTACCAAAAAAAAGGAATCATCTCTTCTAATCTCTACTGCCATTAAAAAATAAATAAAAAAATAAAAAATTGTAATTTTTACACTCAAATTTATTTAAAATTGAAACTTTAATCCCCGCTAGGAAATTGTAACATTTTTCTGTAATACCTCTTACATGCACATACAAATCGATATCCGACATTTTTACTTTTGGTTGTCAAGGAAATTGAAGAAAAATAATAGAATTTTTTTTTTGTTTCCAAAAAAAAAAAAAAAGGTGGTTTGATTACCTAGGAAATGCAAGAACAAAGAAAAAAGAATCAAAAGGTTAGTAAGAATGGGAAGAGGGAAAAAAAAAAAATTGAAGTTTTAGTAAGGGGAAAAGAAAAGGAAAAAAAGAATATAAGAGAGGAATTGAAAAAAAAAAAAAAATGGAAAAGGAGAGGTGGGGTGATATTATTTAAGGGACTAAATAGTCTGTACTTTGGCAAAAAATTCTGGCCAAATGCTCTTAGAGTAACTGTGTTCAGAAGCTGAAATTGAAAACCAAAGTAGTTCATACATCATTGGTAATGATTATCCCTAGATAGAAAGGCTTACTGTTGGTCTTGTTATCATCCAAAGCATCACCCTTCTGGATATCATCGCTGTCATGATCCGATACTATTGTCATTACTATTAGCCAGGGTTACCAGAAAACGTGATACCCCTAGCGAATTGTGTTCTGGAACGTTTGTTCCAAGTCATTATTGGAACGATAAAATCAACATTCCAAACACTTGAATCTAAATGGAGTTTCAAGCAAATAAAATAGGGAAAACTCTGAATGGAGTGAGTTTCAAGCAAAAAAATTAGGGAAAAGGAAAAAATAAAAAAACAAAGAGATGAAGCAGATTTACTTAGTCCTTACCTCTCTCCTCTCTGCTATACCCTAGTCCCCCATTCAACGAATGCCTGTATACTTAAATATTATGCCTATATTTGTACATATATTTTTACCTAAAAAACGTTCGGCATTCCATATAAATGTATTTCGTTCGAAATAAATGATCCAGTTAATCCTACCCCAATTATACCTTGTTCCAGGATGGGTCACATTCTGCATTCTTGTTTTCGTTTCATATATTGGAATGATCTCCACTCCAAAGTAACCTTGCTATAAGCTGTCTACTACCATCACCTCAAGATGACTGTTATGACCATTACTAATGTTTAAAGAAACTATTAACACAATACAGTTTAAATGCTAGTATATTCTGTTAATTGTTGTCTAATTAGGATTTATTCAGCAAAGAGAGCATAGAATATAGTTGTCCTGGAAAAAGCGTGGGGTGTCCCTGTCTTGTGTGCTTGAAGTTTATCTGAGTGAAATCAATCTCTTGCTACTGACACATTTCTCTTGTGCAGACAGTGGACCCCACACTATCAAATTATGATGCTGAGGGAGCCTGGCCATATCTTATTGATGAATTTGTTGAATACATGAATGATGGCCTCAGTCAGGCAGATCATCAGTCAATTGATTGGAACCAAAGATGATGAATTTGTTGAAGTGGTGAATTAGGCTGTGGATTGAGGATGCTTTAACTATGCCATTTTCTTTTTGGGAAAAAAAAATATGGACCCATTTAGACCCAAAAATAGATACATTTTCTGTGTGAACTGTTGGACAAATGGTGCAGTCTTTCAGCTGATGGATTGTTGAAATGGCTTAACATTTTCTTATGATAAAAATTACGAGAACCTGGCAGGCGTTCTTGAAAGGGCATCTTTTTCTAGGAAATTCAGAAGTAATTTTGTTTTTCAACAGGTAACAGTTTTGATTTGGTATGATACATACGTTGATCTCTGCTTTTGCATTTTTAAAAAGTGAATTAAATCATTCTGGTTGTGATTTCCTTTAAAGTCCCATATAGATAGAAACTGCTAATTAGATAGGTCAAATTGAAAAATGAGTTGGTCCTTTTTTGTGTCTGATTCATTGCTCTTGGTTATTCCTTGCCTGACAACTGTGCCTACCAGGTATTCTTTGTACTGGAAAGTGCAGAAAATACCATGTTGTTTGACATTTTAGAGCCTAAAGCGCAGCCGCCAAACAGTACAAAAAAAAAAAAAAAAAAAAAAAGAACAAATACAAGCATGAAAGTATAAAAATATTGATATGTTTTTGTACTTGCTAAGATTATTGAACCATTTATCTTTATTTGAATGTCATAGTGCAAGAATTTAATAATGATATGGGCAAGTCTCTTTGCATAATCCATTCTCAAAGGGTTCCTTTTCTCCAGGGCCAGGATTTTTTTATAAAAAATGACGAAGTTTCACATGTTATAAATTTATAATCATTTGAAAATAAAAATATATTATAATTTAATTTATTCAAAAAATATTAGAATAAATTGTTGAAAGTAAAGTTACATATCCAAACAATAGAAATTTATAAAATTGTTTATCTCCTAATTAAGTTGGGATAGATTTTCAAATGTTGAAAAAAAAAATATTAAATCATTTACTTGTTCCAACAATTGTAAAATCTTAATCTTTTTGTAATTTTGTCTATTTCAATTCCAAGTTGAAAGCGGGAAAAGAATAAAGAAGAAAAATATAGAAAATGTGGAAATTAAAATTTTAGTAAAATTGTTGTTAAAGTTGGAGTTGTTTGGGAGGAAAAAAAAAATTATCGTCTCTCTTTACCCTTTTTTTTTTTTTTTTTTTTTTAATATGACTTAAAATTAATAAATTAATGTCTTTTATAAGAAAAATATAATTTATTATTATAAAGAGTAAAGTACTCAATTTATTATTAATGAAGAGTTTAAATAAAAAGTATTATTTAATATTTTTTTTGAAAAGATATTTAATATATTTTCTGAAAACTAAAAGGTGCGCAAGTGCACACCATTTTACCAAAATGTTAGCCACTGCCGTTCTCCATTGTCTTGGTTTCTTTCTTTTGCCAATGTCCATTGTTTTAGTTAAGCACCGAATCTTAAATGCATCTCTTGTTGCGAATATTAAGGGCAGTTTAAGAAAATAATATTTTATTTTCTGAGAATATTGTTGTTTTCATGAAAAATTTAGAAAACATGTTCATTTCCAAAAAATAAAAATCATTTTTTAACATTAAAAACTGGAAAATATATTATATCATAATTATCCTATATAGTCATAGAGTTACATGTTTTATAATTTTTTTTATTGTCTTTCAATATATTATTATTTAATAAAGTACAAATAGCTTATTAATTAGTGGCTCCTATTAGTTTTTTTCTTAACAAAATATACATCAAATAAAGAAAATTTGAATTATGTAATTATAATATTTGATTTATTATAACTACAATGAAATATTGGAATTAACATGATTTGATATATGTTAAAATTGGAGACCAGAGATTTATGGAGATATGAACGGGTCACGACATCCGAAAACCGAAGTTTGAAAATTTTAATAAATACTTCATATTTATTCAATTTTTTAAAAACACTTAATATTAATTATATTTTTAATATTTTCCCCTAAAATTGAATAAAAAAAGAGGCCAATTTTATAGTGCACATGATATATAGATACACCTTTTAAATGACCTGTTAGATTAATAACAGATAACTTATTATATAGGTTGCAACAAATTAAAATGGATCTCATTTATTTTTATAATATGTGGCTAACATGTGACTAATTAATTAAATGTACTTAATTTAAATGATTTAGATTTAATTAATTATTTTTAATTAATATTGTATTTATTAATTAATTTATTATTTTATCAATTATTTCAAATAATTTATTAAAGGTATTATGTGACTAACGTGAGACGCTTGCCAGCTTCTGATGCAGTGCACCTATAATTATATTTAATTAATGTTATATTTATTAAAGATGTATTTATTAGTACGCATTTCATTAAATTTTTTAATTAATTTTTAATAATCATTTTATAATTATTTTAATTAACATATTTTATTTACTTATTTATATAATTATTATTTTATTTTATTTTATTATTTTTGTTAATTAATTATTGCTTTAGAAAAAAAATTATTAATTTAAAAATATATTTTTAATGTTGGATTGTCACTAATGAACTAACTAATTAATTATTTAATTGAATTAGTTAATTAATAAAATTTTAATATTGTTATAATATCTTTTTTTCGGATCATTAAATTTTTATAGAATTTTAACAATTTATTTATAAAATTATATTAATGAAATATGAATTTTAAATTTAATAAAAGCATATATTATTCAAATTAATAAATTTTAAGTATAAATTACTAAAATTATATAATTATAAAAAGGTCAATTTAAAATTTGAATGAAATTTATTTATATATCAAAATATAACAATAGTCTATATGATCTACAAAATAACATACGAATACAATCATCTATTTTTAATAAAAAAGATGACTTTACTAAAGAAAATCGTTTTTTTTAATTAAAATAAGATAACTTTCTTTTAAACGTACTGAAAAAAGGCATCCATTTTTAATTAAAAAAAATGACTTTTGGCAATTATTTATGATATTCTACTAGTTAATCTAAAATAATAATTAACATTTAAATAATATAAATATAATCATTTTATATCCTTATATGAATATTCAAATCAAGATATTTGAGTATAAAAACTAAGTATTAAAGGCATAAAAAAATTTAAGAATTCAAAGGAAACTCATCTTTTTTTTTTTCCTGTTAAAATTAGACGACTTTCTTTTATACATACTTAAAAAAGTCATTTTAAAAAAAATATATATAACTTTTGGCAATTATGTCTTATACTCCACTAGTTTAATTCAAAATAATAATTAACATTTGAATAATATAAATATGATCATTTTATACCCTTATATGTATATTCAAAATAAGATATTTGAGTATAAAAAACTAAATATTGAAGGTATAATAAAAATTTGAGAATTCATAAAGTCGTCTTTTTTATTTAAAAAAAGATGACTTTCTTTTATACGTACTAAAAAAAGTCATCTTTTTTAATAAAAAAAGATGGTTTAGGCAATTATATATCATATTCCACTAGTTTAACCTAAAATAATAATTAACATTTGAATAATATAAATTGAATCACTTTATATTCTTATATGTATAATCAAATCAAGATATTTGAGTATAAAGAACTAAGTATTAAAGGTGTAAAAAAAAATTAAGAATTCAAAAGAAAGTCATGTTTTTTATAAAAAAATATGACTTTCTTTCATATATATTGAAAAAGTTATTTTTTTAACAAAAAGATGATTTTTGGCAATTAATCTACAAAATAACATATAAATATAGTCATCTACTTTTAATAAAAAAAGGATTTTTGAGCATCTATCAAAATTTGATAGATGCATACTTTAGGCACTTATATGATGATTAAATCAAGATATTTGAATATAAAGAATTAAGTATTAAAGGTATAAGAAAATAGTTGCATATATTAAATATATATTTAACGTATACCAATTTTTGGTATACATATATCAAACAAAATCTTATTTTGATATACAATAAGTATATGTTTGATATCTGTAACCAATTTAATATACATCGATTGCAAATTTCAAAGATTAAAAAGATAAAATAGCAATAAATAATATATGCATACAAAAATTTCATATACATTTAGTACATATTTGGTATCTATAAATTTGTAATCAATATTTTAAGCTTTTCCTTCTAAACAAAGCCAAGTATATTTGTCAAAATTTAAAACATGGCTAATATAATGGCTTAATGAGCATCCATTAGACAACTACGTACTAATGTCAAAATCCTTGTAGTTAAATTAATTACAATCAAGTTTTAATTCAAGCAAATAATTACACTTCAAACTATTAATCAAAAGCCAATACTAAATATATATGTAAATTTGAAATCAATAAAATTTATAAAGATCATGCTTATTAAGAAAAAACGTTTATCTTTCTCTTTTTTTTTTCTTAAATTACTTCAACATCATTAAAATTTGAAATAATTACCTTTAATTTTTATTATTTTAAGATTAATATTTTAATTTATGAAATTGGTTAATGGCAACATTTTAATTGCTATTTATAAAGAATTACGATTAGTTTCTTGCTAATGTGTTATTAATGAAGAAGGCAAATAGAAGCTACAACATTTTTAACTTAATTAGTTGATTTATTTAACTTAGTTTTGTCATCATAAAAAAAGAGTAGATTGTTGTTCCCATGCACACTTTGATGATACCAAAATTCAGTTTAATTAAGCTTAAATATATTGGTGCAAATGTGTTGCTATTTACATGGTGTAACATGCGTTACCTTATACTTACCTCCTTAGAATCCAATTGCTTTTAAAGTTGAAGCACCAATCTGATCACTTCCCTATTCTTCTTTATTTCACTATTCTTCTTTATTTCAATTCTCAACAGGGCCATTTTCTTAGTCCTAAATTCAAGTTCTAGGAGGCATGGATGTCTCATCCAGATCTTCAAAGAGCTACGGAGAGTAATTTGAACAGGGAAGTTAGTTTGTTACATAACAACAATAGAATGGCTTCAGTTATGACGACTTGGAATCAAGATACATATGGAAGCATTTTTGGAAAGAAGAAAAGACATTGGGCTGGCATTGCAAGAATTCAGTATCAGCTTGTCATTAATCTATACCACAAACTTTTTTGGCTTGAAATGAAACTTAGTGAGGAACTTGGTGCTATGCTTCACTAAGAGGAGATTTTTTGGTACCAACAATCCTTAATATATTTTTCTAATATTGGCTTTTAATTTATATAATTTTTTTCTTTTTTGACATTTAATTTGTATAACAATTTTGTCTCTAAAATTCTAAAGGGATAAGGTTCAATTATGCCCCTGAAGTTTAGCCACTGGAGCACATTAACCCTTATTCTTTTCGTAATCTCAATTGGACACTTTAACTATTAAAATCCTACAAAGTAGGCCCATAATTAACGTCTGATTTAACCCCTCTCGTTTTAGACGTTAGTGGGGCCCAATTTTTTATTTCTCTATCATACATGGACATAAACTCTTCTCTCTCTTTCTTAAAACTCTTCTCTCTCCTTCCATAAACTCTTTCCGATATTACCATTGGAAACATTTATCTCTCTCTTTAAAACTATTTTCCCCAAATCAAAAACCTAGAATTGCTAGTGAAATTAAAATCCAAAGGCTTTTTCTTCTTCTTCTTCTTCTTATTATTATTATTCATCATGAATGGCTTCTTCTTCTTCGGCCGCAAGTGTAAACACAGATTTTGGGCAACCTGTTATTGAATATAATTATGAAGGGCCATTGAGATATTGTAAATATAGAAGATATGGAAGAAGACTTAAAGCTCCTAGGAAGACATCATGGAGTGAAGATAACCCAAGAAGGAGATATTTTGGGTGCAGATTTTGGAATGTAAGTTTTAATTTGAAATTTGTTGTGTACTTTTTTGCTTATTAGGGAGTATAATTTTTCTTATTTTTCTAATTTGTGTGTTGAATGTTTGGTTTTAATGATTTTCTAGAAAATTGCTTCAAGAAATTATCCAGTGTAATAACTGCAAATTGTTGAGACTAATTATGTAATATATTATGATTTAATGGGTTAGTATATTATGTATATTATTGATTAAATGTGTTTGTTACTATTATTATTGATTCAATGTTATAGGTTAGAAATAGAAAATTTAGAAAAATAGGGTTTGGCTTATTTTTGTATTACAATTGTAATGCTTTGGCAAGAAAAGGAAAAATAAAACAAAGCTTCTTTAAGGCACTTGAAAAGATCATGAAACCTATAATAAATGGCATATCAAAATTAACTAGTGTGTGCCTTAAGGTCAAAATTAACTAGTGTGTGCCTTAAGGTCACTACACATTGTTGAATTCATAGTTTTTTATAAAAAAAGAACATAATAATAATCACCCAAAAAATATATTCAAAAGTTCCTATGGAACTTCAGCCATAATGTATTAAGATTCAGTTCCTATTGGAACTTCTACAAAATAATTAACATGTCCAAAAAACAAAATTGAAATAAACTTCATTAATTAGGATGCATTCTTCTTTTTGTAATATTTTATCTAATCAGGCCCTCTCTCTCAACCTCCAATTATCTTCTAGTTATGCTTGGGGCTCCTTGCCATTGTAGTCCTGATGGCCTAATTGGCAGGTCAGTTGCATAGGTGACCTGTGATCCATCACTAATGAAGTTGATATTCCTTGAGTTGCTGCTTGTTGATTTCCCACTATCCATTGTCTTGCTAATCTCTCTCTCATTAGGTATAGGAAATCTTGTGATAGGATTTGTGTCCTTATTTGAAGGTTGAATTCCAGCAATAATCATCTTCTGAGTAGACATACCAGGTTGCATGCATAAAATAGAAAAAAAAAATAAATCAACCAACCAACAACCCTTATTCACTATCTAAAAATGTCAATTTAAGTTGAAATGCAAGTATACTTACATTAAATACTGTTTGACCAGTCAATTCATCAACCATAACACCAAAACCCTTAGGAATGGGCCTAGTACCTTGTAAAGATCCATTAGGGGCAGACATGATAGGAGTTTGTCTTCTTCTTTGTTGTTGTCTGACCCTTGGTGGTTGACTACTTGATGGCTAACTACTTAAAGATTCTTGGTGGCTTATTCTTAGTGGCTCACTTCTTTATGACTGAACAATATTTACTTGCTGCTGTGTTTTGACTGGTGACTGAATGAGTGGTGAAGTAGGCCCATGAGAATCATTTGTTCCCTCTCTTGGTGCCTGTTAAAAAATTAAAACAACTGTAAGTATAAATAACCTTATCATTGACTACAAAAAATTTAAGGAAAAGCAACTCAAATTATGGATACTGACTTTGTTTTGCTGAGGACATATCCTTCTGCTGTGCCCCTCCTGTTGACATATGCCACATCTTTGTTGCTGACCTTTTCTGCTAAGTTTGGTTAGGTTAGTATTGTTATTGGGCTCATTACTTCCCTTCATCCTTTTCTTCCTTGGTCTGCCAGGCATCTTCTCAATTGGTGGAGGTGCTATGCCTTCATACTCCTCAATTCTCATGAATCTCTTTCCAAGTACAAGTTATAATACCTCTTCATATGAAGCCAAATATTTTTGCTTGCTATACCATTGAGAAATCTCATTCATTGGTTCTTTCTTTTGGTGATATAGTGCACAAATTGCATGTGCACATGGGATTCCTATGAGATCCCATGACCTACAAGTGCATAACTTTCTGTCTACAAAGATAGTGTGCTTATCTTCACCTTCTTGTATATCAAAGCCCACATCATTGTCAAAAACTACTTCACATCTAGTAGCTCTGTGCTTGTTGTCTTGATATAACTTCATGCAACTAGGACTGAAGTCTTATCTCTATTTATCTACCATCTTCCTATTATCCCTTATCTTATTCATGCATTGCAACCTAATATCTTCAAGCATGCTCACTATTGCCTTGTGTCTTGCATCTCCAATCCAAGAGTTAAAGCATTCAACTATGTTGTCATCCACCATATTGCACTTGCTTCTAGCACTAAAATATGCTCTACACCAATTATGTGGAGCGTATTTGATTATATTTGAAGCTGCTGTCCTGTTCACATCCCCTAGCTCCTTTAAATTGTCCTTGAATTCTTCATCAAATGTGCTCCAAGCACATATCCAGAACAACTTCTTTAAAGCTTCTCCTCTCCATTTTTTGGACCAATTAGCATAAATGTGCCTAGCACACCATCTATGCTTAGCTTGAGGGAGAACCTGTTTCACAGCTTTGATTAACCCCTACATAAATCAAACACATGGCAATAACACATATAAAATTAGTATACGTTCTGTGATAACTAACTAAAAAACAAAAAACATTAAACTAAGAACACATTGCATACCTTTTGTATGTCTGAAATTACTATTAATGTGCTTCCACCTGGATTTAATGCTTTAACAAGCCACTGAAGAAACCACTTCCAGTTCTTAAAGTTTTCCTTATTAACCACACCCTAAGCAATGGGGTACATCTGATCATCTGTATCCTTACCCACTGCAGCCAAAAGTTGTCCCTTACAAACCCCTTTTAGAAAACACCCATCTAATCCTATAATTGGTCTACACCCTTTCACCTAACCTTGTTTCAATGAATTGAAACAAATGAATATCCTTCTAAAGATCCTCTTCCCTTGTTTTAAATTCTCCTTACATAAATCAAGTTCTGCCGAAGTCCCTAGATTACTTCTCTTTAAGGCTGTAGCATAAGCCTCAAGGAAGCCAAATTCAACCTTTTAGCTCCCATTCAGCTCTTCCACTACTATCCTTTTAGCTCTTTTAATCATTGACATGTTCACCTTCACTTTTAATTCAATCTCACATTCAGATTTCAACTCTTTATTATTTTTTTTTTGGATTTTTATATACCCTAGCCTTGATATGCCTAACTATGAAATTGGCTGTACAAAGAGGATTAGTTACACATTTAGCCCTAATTCTATGTGGCTCATTAGGTTTCAATCTTAATTTAACCTGTCTAGCCACTGCATATCTTGCAATGGCTTCTCTTGCCTCTTTACTATTAATAAATGACATGCCAAGTATAAAATAAGGTAACCCATCATTCTCATTATACATTACCCTCTCCCTAGGAATCTCATTCCCTGCCTCATATGTAGTAGAATCATCACTACCATCATCACCTTCACATTCCTCACTACCATCCTCACTATCCTCATTAGATTCACTCTCTTCACTATCCTCATCACTACTGCTAGTCACTACATTTGTACCTTTATTAGAATTAACATCTATATTAACATCTACATAAGCACTAAAGTCATAATGTTCTGGATCTTGCCCCACACCTTCATTAGTTGCTGTAACCCCCCTCACCCTCACCAGTGTGACTACATTGTGTAGGTATGTAGCCATCAATAAATACATTTATTAGGTCAACTACTGGTGGAGGTTCTAAAGCTAGGAAGGGGTTATTTTGGAACATAGGAACATCTACTTCATGAGCAACATACACATCTATCTCCGTTACCCAACTATTAGCTCTGATTTCATCTAACACTCTTCTAATTGACATGTCATCATTAATTAATATAAGGCCATCACTCAAATTTTTTCCTGGTTCAAGCACACAAATATCAGACACATCATGAAAGCCTAATACTATTTTATATCTAACCTTATGATCATCAACACACATATAATCAATATCAAAATTACACACTGTATCCACATCTCCATTAATGTATTTTAAGTCAGGATCATACACCCACTCATCCCCAAAGTGGAAATTTATATCCACTGTATCATCCATTGTACCTTAATTCAAAAAACAAAAGGATAATTCAAAATGCTAGTTCAAAACAAACAATCACAATTATTAAATTAACTAAAATTAATTACAAACAATTGCAAATTAAAACAAATTAATTGCATTAGCTAGTAATCCCTCAATTCCAATTACAAAAGCCCTAAATTCTCATTACCTAATTAAAACCCAATTTCAATTTCAAAAATCACCAATTTCTCAATTACCCACATAACCCCTAATTTTATTTTAAAAAAGCTTTAATTTGTCGTTACCCATAAAACCCCCAGTTTCAACAATGAAATCCCTAATAATTTCATTACACAATAAAACCCTCAATTAACAATTATACACTCAATATCAAATTGTTTAATATAGCCAATATAAACCCAATATCTTTTTGTCGTCAACATACATTGTGGACCATAAACTTGAAGTAATCAAACAAAGGAGAAGAAAATACAATATAAAATTTAAACCTTATACCCCACATGCATCCATATAAACGAACCCCTATATGTACCAACACTAACAGAACCAACTAAGCTTGTATAACGATGTACGTTTAACCAGTGTTGGCCTTTTCCAATTTTCAATTGATGTTGGCTTTTTCAATTTTCAATTACGCAAGGTTAGCTTTTGCTAAGTCCACAATTCTAGAAATGGACAGACAGAGAGAAGCAATAGAGCTATAATTCTTAAACCACAGGCATAGATAGAAGTAATTAGGGTTTGTTGAGAGCTTGGTTAATTTTGCTGCTCTACCTATTTGTCTGCCTAATTAATTAATCTGTTTATGTCTAGGTAGGAGAGAGAAATGAAAAAAAATTAAACCATTAACGTTCAGAAAGTTTTGGTTACTCAGGCGTTAATTATGGGCTTATTTTATAGGACTTTAATAGTTAAAGTTCCCAATTAAGATCGCGAAAAGAATAAGGGTTAATGTGCTCCAGTGGCTAAATGTCAGGTAATTGAACCTTATCCCAATTTTTAAAACATAAATAGTTATAACTTGGAGCTATTATCTAAAAATAAATTATCATTACATAATATCTATGAGTGTATTAAATGATTATTACTTAATAACAAGTACTTTAAGAATACTATTATTATTAAAAATCTCATAAACTAAAAATTTAAATTTTAAAACATTAGTTTCTAAAATATTAAATGTAAAAAAAGTTAGAGTGTTATAATTTATTTTTCTTTAATTTTTTTGGTGAATTGGTACTATCATGGGTGAGAGTCAATATTTTCCTTTTTGTCTGTCTCTTTTGACTTATTTACCTCCTCCTTCCCTATTTATTTTGAAAAATTTTATTTTTATAAAAAATAGTTATTTAATTATTTTGCTATATTATATTTAAATTTTTCATATTTATAGAATTTTGGATTATTTAATTTCCTCTTCTATATTTTTATATTTAAAGTTTTGATTTATTATAATGTTGGTTATTATGATTTTGAAAATATCACTTATTCAATTATAATTTTATAATTATTTATAAATGATATATAAATTTAAAGTAATTAAAATAGTTTTTGAAAATAGTTATTTGAATTTTGGTTTACTATAATATATTTAATTAAGTATTGTGGTGTTAAGAATTTTATAAATATTATGAATAAAGATATTTAAAAAAAAAAAAAAAAACAAATTGAGCTTAACAAGATTCAAAGTCTTATCTAAGAAAATTGTAACAAGCTCTTAACCATTAAAGACCAACTACTTCCTTATCATCCTACCCCTTTGTATTATATATCAACATTAAAAAAATTGCCGTTGGGGGGGGGGGGGGGGGGGGGGGAGGGGGGTGTTGTTGGTGTGGGGTGGGTGGAGGAAACTTGTTTTCTCATAGTTTTATCCTATTTTTAGTTCCTTTAATTGTTAATTTATAATTTATTTTTATGATTTTATGATGTTTTTAATATGTTTGTTAAGTTGTTTTTAGTTACATTAAATAATTAAAGAAATGGAATTTTAGAGTGAAGATGGAAAATTTCGGCAGAACGTTGCATAGCAGAACGAATGCCATCACCTGGCAGCCAAACCTAGCAAGCATCCCAGCACTCACCACAGTTTGCTGCCTGCCTTCCCCAGCAGCCCTGCTGCGCCTAGCTATAAATTCCCAGCGCTTGCAGAAGCTTGCTTCCTGCAGCCCACCAGTCTCTGGCATCCGCAGCAGCTCTCTAGAGCGCCGCAGCAAGAAGTCACTTGTTGCCTGCCTGTCCCAGTGCCTATCTGCAGGATCCCAGCGCTCACTACATCACCTTAGAGCAGATATTGAAGGTTAGCCGAGATTTTGAAGAATTTTTAACCCTAAAGTATTTTAGGAAAGTAGAAATAAAATAAGAAGTTTTGCTGTTCTAAATAGGGCCGACTGGAGGAAGAGAATTATCTCAATTTTGGATAGTATCTTCTATTCCAATTTTCCATTTTCTTAATTTTATTTTAGTTTTCAGATTTCAATACTTAGATTAAAATTTTGTTCTTGGGGAATTCGTTTGTGAAGATTCAAGAGATTGAATAAGATAAAACGGATTGATCAACGTGGTTTAATTCTTATTTCTTTATTATAATTTTTTTTGGGATTGTTGAATTGATAGAATTGATTCAATGGATTCCTATGTTGCACGAAAACTCTTGGAGGTCACATTTCCCCGTTTAGGAAACGTTTCATGTTTGGAAACTCATGAAAACTTAATTAAAATGTTTCGGGTATGTTTCCATAATTTAAAAAAATTGAAAACTCGTTTCCATAAATGGAAACCCGTTTCCAAGTTTAAAAAAAAAAATCAGCTAGTCCAGATCAACCTCTAAAAAAAAAATTCATTCCCAACTTAATTTTTCCCTGTATATAATAATAATAATAATAATAATAATAATAATAATAATAATAATAATAATAATAATAATAATAATAATTGTTATTATTATTATTATTACATTTATAATTTATTATTATTTTTATTATAAATTTATATATATTTATAAATATACTTAAAATTATTAAACATATATCTATAATTATTATTTTTAGTATTTTTGTTTGTCTCTGTGTGTTTGTGTGTGTATGTGTGTGTGTGTGTGTATATATATATATATATATATATATATATATATATATATATATATATATATATATATACCTCCATATTTTTATATTTACGCGTTTCTCCCATATTTTGTTTCCTACATTTTTCAAAAATGCCATTTCCCTGTTTCCCGTTTCTGCATTTCCCATTTCCCATTTTCATGCTACATAGATGGATTCTTTTGATTATAATAAAATTATGATGAATTTGTTATTTCCCATGAGCTAATTTCATCCTTGTCTAGGGTTTGTATGACGTGTTCATGATATGGAATTTAATATAATCCCTTTTGATTATTTTGATTATTCCTAATTGAATTGATTGATTATTATTGAACAATTGCTTAACTACCAATTGTTTGACTTAGGTTTTGAACGAAGGAATGAGAGTTGAAGTTCAATTCCAGAATTCATTCCTTTAGGATTTTAAAACGAATTAGAAATATAAGTTTTAAGATTATGCTTTAGTTTTTGATATATGATTTGATAGAATGATTTCTATGAATGCGATTGCTAATGATTTTTATTCTTTGAGTTGTTAGAAACTAAGGGTTTAAGCATAATCAAATGTGTATATTCATGAACATATTTGATTGATAAACTAAATACAAATCCTAGGCATCCTTCATTCATTACATTTAAACCTATTACATTTTAATCTACATTTTCTTTTAATTTCTCGTTTTGCAATTATTTCTTTTCAAATTCAAATCATTCAAATTCTTTTCATTTAATTTGCTTTAGATTGAGACAAATATTTCCATTTGCAATTCCTTGAGAAATACGACATTGGGTGCTTTTGATATACTATAATTACCCCGTATACTTGTGGATCGCTTTTGGATAGTATATTTTGAGGCGAACAAAACTCCTGAGCCAAAATTAAAACCCTTGAATTGGGATAAAGTTGGCCAAAATTTGGCCCTTTTTTTTTTTTTTTCCTTTTCCTTATCTTAGAAATGTATTAAAGAAAGGAAAATAAGAAGAAGAAGAAAAAGAAGGATGATGATGAAGCTTTGGCATTGGTGGAAGAAGCTAGTAGAAAAATAGAGAGAGGGAGAGAGAAAGAGGCATGAAAAGTAAAGAAAATTAAAGAAGTTTAGGATGAGGGTAAAATTGTTTTTGATAGTAAATAGGTAAAAGTGTTACAGGTCAACAAATAAGTCAAAGGCACATGTTTTTACACGCAATTTTCTATTCTCTATTATTCAATAGGTCTAATTTGACAAATTTAAGGATTAAATTGGTTAATTTAAGAGGTCAAAGGGTAAAGTGATCAATTCTATCAAGTTCAAAAAGGAAAATATATATTAAATCTTCCACTAAATAGTTAAAAAAAAAAGTCAATCAATATCCAAACTCTTAAAATACCAAACTTAACAAAAGGAAAAAAAAAAAAAAGAAAAAATGCTCACTAAAAAAGTGAAATAAAAAATATAAAATATAAAAAAAGAAAATAGAATTAAAAAAAATTCATTAAATAAAGCAAGTTAAACTTCAAATATGTCCAAACAAGTTAAAATAATATTGTGTCTTCCAATGGATAGCTTACTATTATTATTGATGAGTTTTTGATCATCAATATTTACAAGACAAAGAAAAGCTATCAAAGTGAGTGCTTGAGATATTTTTAATGATTAAGTTGGTTTTTTAGTTCAATTGAGAGAGAAAATGTAGGTATTAAATTTTAAGATTTCAAGAGTACTTTACCTTTTTGTAGATGGTCTATATATATGTGTTGCTAGTATTTCTTACCTTTGCAAGTAGGGCTGAGCAAGGGCCGCGGGGATCTCAAACAGAACCGGATCTCTGACCTGACAAAAAACCTAAAAATGTAAATCTTAGATCCCTGGAAAAATACTTGAATCGACTTGAACTGGTGTTAGCATTTTGGTACGGTTCTGGATATTCATGTATATTCATACCGTGAACCGACCCAAGCTCTATTTAAACAACACCAAACTGATAGAACCGAACCATTATAAATATTAAAATTATATATGTTATAAAATGCCAATATACGACATTGTTTTTATATTTTCAACCTATCTGTAAGTGCCACATGGCAGTTTGGTGATAGTTTATAGCATATAGTTGAATCAGAGGGTCAAGTCCTATCGACCTTTCATTTTTAGTTTGTCATCCTTAGCTTGTACTTCATTCATTCGTTGTTCATACTTTTCCATTGTTCTAAATTTTTGCATGTTTCTTCTCTAAATTTTTCTTCTATTCTTTGTTTGTATACTTTCCATTACTCTCTCACAAATGGTTGTGTCATGCATAAGTTCAAAATCACCGACAAAGGATGTTCGACTTTAAAGAAAAGAAACACTAGCCCTAGCAAAACACATAGTACGTCTTAATTACCTAAGATTTTTCATGGATTTTTTTTGTTATATTGTGTTTTCTTTCATTAGATAGAGAATGTCTACAAATTTTTAGATACAGATAAGGGTTTAAAGTTGAATAGAGTTTTAATAACATTTTGTTCAATTTAATAATGCTTAAATCAATGTGAAAATATTGTGTTCAACTTTATTAAGGTACCAAATTGAAATAAGGTCATATTCAACCTTAATAAGGTGGAATTTGACTTTAATAAGGTTGAAGTTGAATTTAATAATGTCGAATTCAACTTTGTGTAGGTTGAATTCAACCTTAACAA
Organism: Reutealis trisperma; assembly: GCA_947687605.1. Taxonomy (NCBI): domain Eukaryota; kingdom Viridiplantae; phylum Streptophyta; class Magnoliopsida; order Malpighiales; family Euphorbiaceae; genus Reutealis; species Reutealis trisperma. The sequence goes on from CANTUT010000049.1 coordinate 393,026, forward strand.
AGTCAAAGTTGACCTTATGAAAGTCAAATTTGATGTTTCTAAAATCGAATTCGGTCTTCCACCTTATTAAAGTTGAATTCCACCTTATTAAGGTCAAATACGACCTCATTAAAGTTGAATTCAACTATAACGAGATCGATTTTGACATCTTATTAAGGTCAAATGAGTACTTAATAATGTTGATTTCGACCTTATTAAAGTTGAATTCCACCTTAATAATTTTGGATAGCACTTGATGTAATCTGGTTTAAAATATATATTTGACTTGTGATTTCATGTGATTCATCATACATGATAGCATGGTTATGGTTTGTATATATTTTCATTTAAAAGAGAAGATCATTTTAATAAACAAGAAACTTACTGAATCACAAATGGAATTGCTATAGAAAATAGCCTTTGGCCATCTTTTTAACCTACAAGCAGGAAAGTGGAGTAAACAACTTATCCATAGCATCGTGTTAAAGCTATGGAGAATGGTGATGACGAGGATGATTTAACGTACTTCAAATTTGTTGGAAAAGTAGTAAAGTTTGGAAGGGAGGAGTTTGCTTTGATAACAGATATGAAGCTGGGGAATAGTGAATCTGCCCTTAATGAAGTTGTTTTAGGTGAGGTGAGAGTTCATCTGAAGCAATTCAAATATGGGCTTGTCTATAGTCATATGAATAAAGTGCTTGAAAAGATGGGGAGTGACATCCCAGATTCAGATATGGTGGTTGTTGCATTGCTATTGCTATTACTATTTACACAGGTTGTTTTTAGGTAGGCAACATCAAAGATTGATTTGAAGATATTAAAATTGGTAGGAAACTTAAGTCAGTGGAACTAGTTTCCTTAGGGAGACTGGGCATTCAAGTCAACTATCCAATCTACAAGGTCATGCATAGCAAATGCAATAAAGCTGACATTGAAGACACTGAAGACATATATGATCAGAAGTTTCCTGATTGCATTCCAAGTAACAATCTATCATTGTTTTGAAAGTTGAATTCTACTATAGTGATGTAAAATTCAACTTTAATAAAGTCAAATTCAGCTCTATCTAGCTTAATTCGACTTCAGTAAAGTCAGATTTGATTTTATTGTAGTTGAATTTGACTATAATAAGGTCGAATTTGACTTTATTATAGTTAAATTTGACTACTGTAAAATTGAATTCGACCTTAAAATAAATTCAAAGTTGCTCAACTTTTGATCATATGGCTGGTATGCTATATAATTATATTATCATAGGTGTTCGCTTATGAAGTTGAATCTGAGTTGGAGAAAAGCAAATTGTCTAAGAGGTGGTTGGTGGAATTTTGTTTTGCGAGCGTATCATGTGTCTGAGGTACGCGAACTGTCAATTTCTTACACCTTCAAACTTCTAAAATAAGAGTGATTGTAGATCCTCAAGGTTCTTTACCACAATTCTCTCGAATTGAACAAAGCACCATCTAATTTGGTTGTAGCTGAGAAATTAAAAATTGTAAGATTGATAATAATGAATGAAAAATGATGCACAACTGAATTTGAAATGGAAATTTGATTGCATTAAAGAAATTTAGAAATATTCACAAGTTACTAAACTTGAAATTGAAATTAATGAAAAATAAAGATTGAAAATTGAAATGCTTGAGAAAATTTGCTATTGACAAAAAATTTGCTATTGAATTGTTGAATTTGCTGTTGCTTTTAGGTAGTTCTTTGGATGATTGTTTGTCTCTTTTGTGTCCTTTTGCCTTCATTTTATATGCATTGGTACTAACTTCCCACTAATTAACCATCAATTCTATTTTTGCTCTCTTGTTTCTTCAATTTCTCTTGCTTAGCTCCTCAACTATTCATATGCTTATTACCCATTTGTTATAACTTCCACTTCTTGCGCAACTCCCCCCTCTCACTTTTAGCTGCCCACTTAATAAATTAATTTTCTAATAATTTTTATGACAAATGAGTTGGATCTTATAAATGGGCCAAGATATATAGGCTTTAATGGGCTATAAATTTTTATTGCAAACAATTGCTCCCTTTATATATATATTTTGGCCTAAAGGCTAAGATCATATATATAAGGATTGAAAACTGCCTTTTTCCTTTCATAATTCATAATCTACCATGTCTAAAAAGTTTAGTCCCAAAGTCCAATTTTCTGATTATGAGAAATAGTTTTGGCAAAAGGAAGCTAAAGAAGAGAATTAGAGCTTACTAGAGCACATGTTAGAGCATTAAAGGCTCACCAAAATTTGAATTTTTCTGACTCCCTCACAGTCTTCACTTCCATCTCCTATTTACTCATTTAGAGAAAATCATTTATTCAAGCCATCAACTTTCATCTTCCCTCTCTTATTCAAAACCCACTTACTCTATTTCTCCATTTGAAACCTTTTCAAATATCTAACTCATCACCAATTTCTCCTTCAAAACTTGAAACCACATCTTCTCTATTAGAATTTTCACAAAATCCAACTAACCAAAACTCAAAATTTGAACTTAAATTGCCTAAATCTTCTCTTAATTTTAAAAACCCACTTAATTCTTTAGGTTCCTCATGAAATCCATATGATTTATGTTCAAAATTAGAGTTTGATACACCTAAATCCTCTTTTAATCTCCTAAACCCATTTGACTTCTTAAAAATTTCACAAGACCAAGCTGCTCTCTCCTTTCCCCCTTCTCTTCTACTCGATTCTCTCTCTTCACTTTCTAGTCTCAGTCTTTCGGTGATAACAATCGAAATGATGGCTGTCCTATTGGTTCCTTGCTGTCACCTTCTACAAATCACCACTCCCCTATCTCTTCTGATGAACCCAATAGCTACACACCTTCTTCTTTTTAGGTCGCTGTCATTCCTAGCTCACGGCCAGTAGCATTGAATCTTGTTGCTCCATCACGCCAAGGCCCAATAGCTCTATTGATCACGGTTCGCCCCTCTTTTTTGTTTAGCAACCTGCCACTCACTATTTCATAAGGTAAGTTATTTCTTATGATTGTCTTAGATTTAAATCACCAATTAATTCTTTTTGATTGGATTTTCAGGTGGTTCAAAGTTTTGGTATTTGAAATTTATCCAACACACCTTTATCCCCTCAAAGAAAGCCATCACTAATATGGAATACATCTCCAGGCAAGTATCATCAAACTACCCAACTTTATTGAAAAAAAGATTTAAGAAAGGTAAATTTTGAATCATTGATTTTTTACACATATGATTTTTGGATTTTTACTGAGTCTTAATGATTTTTAGCTTTTTGATGATGCAATTGTGAACTTGGAGAATAAGGTTGTTTGTATTTCGAATATTTGAAATTTTATTTGAGAAAAAGAATTTTCAAAGATCACCACTTGTAGTTTTAGGCTTGTACAAATTTTAAAAAATATGGCTTGAAATTTGACAAACCATGGTCATAAATGACCATGTCGACCATTAGATTGAAGCACAGACCCAAAATAACCAGTAATTTGGCATGATTGCTTGATGAACTTCCAGGCTTTTGCTTGTGACTCGGCTGACTACTTTGATTTTGTCACTTAATGTGCTTTAGTGCTACGAGGAAACAATTTGACTTGGGCTTTGGAGCTTGAATTTTTTAATTGAAAATATTTTTAGGCTTTGAATTTTTGAGCTTGAAAAATTAGAAGTTATGAAATTAAATGTCTAATTTGGACTTCTAGACTATCTAAATTTATAAGAAAATATTGCAAATTTGGGATCTTCTCTTGGACTATGGGAAAACTTAACAAATACTTTTGGAAGTCAATTCACCATTCTTTTAGGCCTTGAATCTCTAGCCTAAAGAGTGATAGAATGGTGACCATATATTGGTATGTATCATTTTAAGCTAAATACCCCTCTTCAATGCTCAAATTAGGCGATGTATACTAAAAAATAACTATAACTTGGTGTCATTGGTCTTGAGAAATTCTATTCATTCAACTAAATTGTAGAATCCAGGGCTATAATTGAAAATTTGAAATTTTCAAAAATTCTTATTTTGATTTAGGGTTTAAATCTTGAGACACCACCTTGTTGGCTTTTAATTTGCCATTTATTACCTCTTAAGCACTAAGCTAAGACATTTGGAATAGAGTATAGCCATGAGTTGGCTTTTGACATAAGCTACCCATTTAAAACCATGATGACAAACTGGAATTTGGAAAATTTAGGCTTGCAATAGATTGGAATTTTCTATCTAAATTATAAAATATGATGACATTGTATGGCCATGTTTGGCCTTTGGAAATTTTAAAAAATGGCTTTGAACAAATTTTGAATAAGCAAATGCTAAAGAATTAGGCTTGAACAGTTATTTGGTGATTTTGGGTGCAAAAACCGTTGTTCTTAACCTTGAAAATTTAAGCCTAATTTTGAAATGTCATGAATCAAATAGCCATATGTTGGCTCCTATCCTTTTTGAATTCACAAGAAACATGCACATAAATATGAAAATTAGAGTTGGATCAACATAAATATGATAAAATTAGAGTATGACCATGTATTGGCCAATGATGCATCTATACAAAATATAGCCTCAAATATATTGATCTTAAGAATATGATTCAATATAGGAATTAGAATTTTCTTGTTTTGGATTAATATTAACAATGAAAATTCTAATCAAAGATGATGGAATAATCTAAATCAAAAGCCCACGGTTTTGGGAAACATTAGAAACCTAAATTTTGTGAAGGATTCTTGGTGATTTAATCCTTAAGACTAGATTTGCATACAATTTTGCACTATTCTTGGCCTAATAGCCATAAAACATTAGCGCTTGTTGCAAAATCACCTAAGGTCTACATTTCTCCATGTCTTCTTGGTTCTCCTAATGCTATATGATTAAAACCATTTTTTTGGCCATTTAGGCTAAGGAACCTAAATCTTGAAATTATTTTAGCATTTGGTAATTTGTACCAAAATTTGCTTTTTCAGGCTTTCATTGTCTTGTTTACTTATTATGATTTTAGCATATATCTTGGATTTCCATTATTTGCTCATTAATTGGTTATTCACACATTCAATATGCCAAAAATCACATGAACATCTCTAATTCTTTTTGGGAAACTCCTGGTGATTGAGTGATCTTCATTGATTTTGTGAATCTAGAGTGCGTAAATGTGTAAATGTGTTTTGGCCTGAAAGTATAAGGTTGTTTCGGCATAATTTTAACTTTTGCATTTGATGGTTTAGTTGGAAAATTGTGTTTTTTTGGGCATCGTATCCATCGTTAAGGCTATAAAGTGTAACAACTCACATCAATCCTACGAGTTTTAGTAACAAATTATTTGAATTTAGGGCTATTGAGACAAATTGTATGACTATATGAAAATTCATGTGTGACGTGATTTATGAGTTTGGGGTATGTTAATTTAATTTTAGTATGCCTAATATGAATTATTATTGTGAAATAAATGGTTTAAATAAAATGCATTAGCATGAAATAATTTATTTTTTGTAAAATCAATTTTCATGTAAAAAGGCGATTTTTAAGCATAAAATAATTTTACGACTATTTTTAAATTATTTGTAAATAAATATTTTGGGGGGAATTTTAATGAAAATAATAAGAAAAATATTTTATTTTTAATTACCTATAATCAACCCTAAATTAATTAAAATGTCCAAACACCCAAAAGCCTACTACACTAAAATACTCATAACCTAGTTCATTAAGGGTAATCGTAGACCCTAATATTTAACCTAAATTTCAGCCAGCCCTTCATTCCAGCAGTCACCATTCTATTATTTCATTATTTTGGTAGAAAAATTCTTTCAAAATATTTCTCTCTACCGAAATTCTCAAAAACACTTTCAACTTTGGGATTTCGTGACCGTTGCATAAGTTTTTCTTTCTTTTCAATTTCCTATATGATTTCTATGAAATAAATTATGAGAAAATTATTTTGAACTAGTTATTTAATTATTTCTATATATTGAATTCATTTTGAGTGAGTTTTTGAAAGAGAAATTAATTTCTCTACCGAAAACATCAATCTTCCTATGCGATTTCGCCAAAGGTGAATCCTATAACTTAAAAATTGAAATTTTCAAACATAATTCATTAGGGGGGGGGGGGGGGTGGCACAGCTACTGCATATTTAGATTTTAAACTAATTTTTGATGTGTTTTGATGAAAAATATTGGATTAAATTATATTTTTGCATATTACTATAATGACTGAAAAGTTTCAAAAAATAAAAGAATTCAAAGTTTTTTGTGCTAGAACTTAGAAATTAGAAAATTCTATGATTTCTTATACATATGGCTGCCAAATTGTGTATGGAGGAATTATAATCTACTACTTATTTTATTTGGATAAAAAATAATGCTTTAAATCATGTGTTGGCATATCGCTGTAATGAACGAAAAGCGCGGAAAGCTAAAAAAAAAACTCATGATTTTCTTCCTAAGCCCTATATTTAGAATTTTCATGTATGAAAAGCATTCATGGTTGCCGATTTGTACCTATTAATTTTTAAACTGATATTTGTTGTGATTGAATGAAAAATAATATTTTAAAACACTTGTTTACATATTGCTGTAATGACTAAAAAATACCAAAAATAAGAAAACTCATGGTTTTTCATCCTAAAACTTGAAGTTAGAAATTTTCATGCATATAAATGCATGTATAGGCCAATTCCTGCATGTATATATTCTAAAATGATTTTTGTTTTGATTACATGAAAAATCTTGGTTCAAATTATGTTTTTACATATTTCTGTAATAGACGAAAAGTGCGACCAATGAGAAAATTCAGGTTTTTCTTTGAATAGGGCATTTGGCCTACATTAATATTTTTATCCCAATGTCTATAATTTTTATGTGATGTATTTTGATGATTATTGACATGTATGTATGTATGATAAATGGTTAAATTGTATGTTGGTTGAAGGAATGACTATAGATTAGCTTAAAGGCACTTTGGTATACTTAAGGTATATTAACCTTATGTTGTGATAAGAATGTGAATGTGATTGGGAAATATGGAATAAATGTTATGATGAGTTAATAATGAATTAATGATCTTGAAGTTATGAAGAGATTGATTGAAAAGAATTGGTTATAAGAGATAAGCATGATGCTTGAAAGGTTATTGTCAAGTTAACATATATGTAAGTGTTAAGTGTACTAAGGTGATTGATAAAGTAAATTGATATTATGGTAATGATATTGTGTTGACTTTAGAAAGGTATTGATATGATTGTAATGTGTTTGCATATGGACCTGCAAAGGCTAAGTGTGCAAGACTTTTAAAGTCAACATGTTATGTGTAAGTAATGGGTGCACTTCTATGTGCAACTCTAACTGTATGTGAATGTTAGATGTGCATGGGGTAGTTATAGGATAGGTTAGCATCATGATTAAATAAATACTAAGTATTGAATTAAATATTATGTTAGAGTTTTAAGAGCTTTAGAGGTTCAAAAGGGCTACGTGTACAAGGAGCGAAGGAACCACAAGGTTAGTAACACTGTGTTCATGCTACAAGTGTGAGTAAACATTATGTTTCAAGTTACAAGTGCAAGCTATCATGTTTTGTAAACCTTTGCTATCTTGAAACCCAAGTTCTTTTCTATTTTAATGATTTCTTTGTAAGCTTGGGTTGCCAAAGGACAATTGGTTCAAAACCATTTTTTTATTATCCAATGATAATACCATTGTGATTTTTGCCCTAACTTATATCCTTTCTAGAACTACAACTATTATTTATCTTATGTTTGATAAGCTAATCATTTATTGTTATTATGCCACATGTGATTGCATTTCTTCAATGTTATTTTTATATGTGATTACCATTAGCTCTAACTATGGTACCCATAACCCTTTTTATGCAAAAATTCTCGTACCGATGCGGGTAATCATTGGCTATGTGATCCTCGTACTGATGTGAGTAATCATCGGCTATGTGTTCGAGTGATTATAGTAATAGCCCTCACTCAATGTGTTCGAGTGATTATGACAATAGCCTTTACTTTATGTGTTCGAGTGATTATGGCAGCAGCCTTCACTCTATGTGTTATGTGTTATAAGTGTGATTTTTGTGAACCTTTCTTAAATTACAAACTATGAATCATGAATCATAGGTTATGAGCTATAAGCCCTTTCTAAGGGATATGTGTTATTGTATAAGCCCTATTGTTTACTCATTGAGATCATTTATCTCTCTCCTTTTTCTTTGTGTGGTTCCAGGTGAGTAGTATGAGGAGGCAAGATGATGGCTCAAGCATCCTACTTCACTTGGGGGATTCCTTGTCTAAGATAATTAGTTAAATATGTTATGAAGAGTTATCCTTAGATGCTCCAGGAATATTTATTTTTGGTTGTTTATTTTAAAATGTTATCTTTCAAGATTTTAATTAGATTCTAAATATTATTTCCTTATGGATTATGTTTAAAGTATATTTTAACTATGCTTCCATAATTTATGGTTTTCAAAAAAAAAAAAAAATTATTTAAGTTAATCTAAGAGGTTTTGGTATGATCCTAGGTAGTATTTGTATAAGTATAAGTGATTTTCATGAACGTGGATGACCTTATGTCTCCCCATGTTCTAGGACTATTATATCTTTAAAGTTGGGATGTGAGATAAAGCCTCTATGAATACGACATTTTTTTTTTTTAACATTGGAGGCTTAGATCACTAGGAATTTGAATGACTTGCATCCTGGAACATTTACAACATGAGATTAAAATCATGATGTAATGACCATTCTAAATTTATTTAACCCCAGACAAATTGAAAGATCATGGATTGAATTTTCTTAGTTTAGTGCTAAACAAAGTTGTACCTTATTTTCCTTTGCCCTTTTATTGCACTAATGCTCCTCTTTCTTTTTATAGTTGTGGCTATGGATTTACCATCCTCTTTTGCTTCAACTAGTCCCGTTACTCCTGGTGATAAGGTCTAGCCAAGGTATCTTATGTGCTCTTGGATTTCTTTTTGTTCTTTAAAAAGGCGTTTCATAATTAATACCATTTTTCTTTAACATCTTTAGGGACTGATGCATTTGCGTGGATCCTCTAGCCAATAGACTCATACTTTTAGTTCTTTCCAAGTATTGGAGGTAATGTTGGCTATATACTTTCTGCATTCTACAACTCATACTAACACACACACACACACACACACACACACACACACACACACACACACAAACATATATATATATATATATATATATATATATATATATATATATATATATATATATATATATATATATATATATATATATAATGAAGGAATGATGGAGCCAAACACAGTAGAAGGGAGGTGGTGGGGTGAAATTTTAAACATTTTAAAATTTCACTTCACCCAATTTTGATCCAAAATTCATTCAAGCAATCAATTAATTTATGTGTAAAACACATATGCATATGAAGAAGAAGGAAGACTAATCAAATTACCTCTTGTAGGTTCCTTCTTTCTTTATGAATGAGCTTCACAAGTGTGAAGCCTCTAGATCATCCACACCTAGCTCACCTCTAAGTTTCCTCGTGATTTCTTTGGTGTTCTTGAATCCTCTCTTAGTTGCCCAATTTGATTCAAGATTTCCCTCAAAATCTTTAGGAAGTTTAAGGTTTCTCTTTGGTTTGTTTTGGATTAAACACATTTTCAATTTGCAAGCATTTTTTCTTTCACAAAGAACAAAGAAGAGAATTGAAGATCAAAAGAAAAATTAAAGAAACACTTCCTTCATTTTTCTTTTTCTCTCAACTTCTCTATCTAGAAATGCTTCAAATGAGAAAATGATATTCTCTCTTGGTTGCAACATAAAAGCTAAGGCTTTTATATCTTTCCAAGACTTGACACTTAAGTCTTCACAAAGACTAAAACACCCTTTTAGCTTTTCATTTGGTGGAAGGGCAAAGTTGACTTTGCTTCTTCAAATGGTGAAATAACCATTTTATCCTTTAGCGGTAAAATGGATATTTCCACTAGCCAAAAGATGAAATTACAATTTTAACCTTAGTAAAAAATTCTATCACATGAGCTTATGAATAGTGAATTTTCTCTAACCCTAAATTGCCTCTTAACCATATCACATATGGGCTTAGGCCACATCTCATGTGTTAAGGGTTTTCACTAAGGTTAAAATTAAGTCTTTAATTTAGTTCAAATCAATTTTCAATTTAATCTTTCTCATTTGCATCATATAAAAATTAAGATTTAATTGAATCAAAACCTTTATAGATTAAACATCAAGACATGCTAGGGTCCTTGTAAATTTAATTACATATTTAATCATTTTACCACTAATTAATTAATTAAACACTTTAATTAATTATTATGGTAAACATTTTACACTTGGAAGGTGATCACTATTGGGTGTGTGACTTTCTAGGTTCATGTCTAACTAGTAATGGGAATGAAAAAATATTTTTCTCTACTAATGTGAAATCCCCACTTCACACTTAGTCCCATAAGTTATGAGGGATAGCTAGCATTCCATATCGCGACTACCTAATTAGAAATGATTGTTTATAGTTGATAACTTTAAACATCACATGGACTATCTATCATAAATCATCTTGCACTAGAATCCCTTCATTAAAGATCCGAATCTTGGCTAGGGTAATAGTTTATGTCAAACCTTAATGTGTCTCGATTCTACGTGCTTATCTCAGTTCTAATTCTTGATGAGATTAGATTCCTACTAGAAACTCTTTCTAGTAAATCTTACTATTTTGGCCAGAAACTTAAGTATCAAGAATAACTAGATAGCATAGGATCTTAACCTTGTTTACTTGAGGTAATAAATTCTATCTTGGCGATCACTTATCTCCATATATAACAAATTAGAACCATCACATGCCATATATCTATACGTGAATAGTACATCTATGTAAGTAGTAATAAATCCTTACCACCTATGTATGAGATATAACATCCCTCAAGTCAAAGAATTATATGCACTATTATGACTAGATGATAAATAATTGAGAAATAGTAAAACCCCATATTATTATCATCCAATGTCATAGTTCGACTATTCATCCTATGAACATCTACATTTTTATATTGACATCACATGTCAAGTAGCATGAGACTCATTGCCTCTATAATCATCTGTATCACATACTGATTATAGAAAATAAATAGAGGTGATGGTCTTTTGGAATTAATGATGCACAGTCATTAATCCTATGACCATGAACATATTTAAAATATTTGTACAAGAGAGATCTGTCTCCCATATTCTCAACACTTGAGAATAGATCCTCTTACAAATACTTAAGGACTATATTCAATAATATGAACCCCTTTTCACATTGTGAATATATTATTATGCTATTGGGAATTAAAATCTACTATTACATAACTATTATATGGCTCCTAGGGCACATACTGCTATCATATATATATATATATATATATATATATATATATATATATATATATATATATATATATATATATATATATATATATTTGTACATACACACACACAAATTATATATATATATATATATATATATATATATATATATATATATATATATATATATATATATATATATATATATATAATTTGTGTGTGTGTATGTACAAATATATATATATATATATATATATATATATATATATACTGTGTGTGTAAATACATATATGGGTACAACAGCTAATTATGAAAGATATAAGTACAGTCCAGATGAGGAAAAAAATGAAATCCAATTTCCCTTTTGGAACTTCTTTATCTTCTTTAGATGATTCCATCCCAACTAAACCAACTGAACCAAAACCCTCACAAACAAAAGAATCAGAAAGGCCAGATCCACAAAAATAACCCATGGATACTGATTCAAAATAGTCTCCACCAACCCACTTCATGATAAACCCCTTGGCAAATTTTCTTGATAAATGTTTGGATGCATCAAAAAGTCTAAGTTAGGTTGTTATGATTTCACAAGAGATTTCCTCATTTGACGAGTCTTCCAATTTCTCAAAAGAAGAATCAGAGACTATTGGTACAGACACTACTAAGGAAGAAGATGAACCAATAGTACCATAACTTTTTATGGCAAACCTAGAAGCATCTATTGGTATAGGCCCCACAGGTCTTAGAGTTTCTGATTATTTTGAAGAAATAGGCTCTACTCCTATGGATCATGAACCAAGTTTTACTGAATACACATCTAAAGGAGTCAGTACAAATCCATATGAAGATTTTTGGCCTAAAGTAAATACAAAGCCTTCTCAGTATTTTACTTTGGATGATATTGAGCTTGAGTAATACTCATACCAGATTAAGGAATTCAGAGCATGACTTGAAGTCCATATAGCTAAACCAGACATGACAACAAGACAGGCCATTGAAAATTTCATACACAAATATGTGGGCAAGCTTACAGATTGGTGGATGGATCTCAGTGATTTAGCTAAAGGTTATGTAGTCAACATGTCAGCAGCTAATTTCATATGCCAAATCTAGATTAAGTTCTTGGGAACTTCTACTAAAGACATTGAAAATATCAGGAAAGACTTTTTTAAAATGAAATGCTGCTCTTTACAAAAGAAAGATCTTGATAAGCATTTTCACAACATGTCCAAGAAATTTTATGAGCTTAAAGGGACAAGTAATCCTGATTTACAGTAGGCCTTTGTGAGTTCTTTACGAAAACCATTAGAAGTAGCCATTCACACTAATCTTCAAGATCGTAATTAGAGATTTACAAAGATGACACTTGGGCAGATTTATCAAACCATGATCAGAGCTCTAAATAGGATCTATGATACTCATCATTTGTTTAAACAAACTCTCAAAAGACATAAAGATCCTATGTTGAAGAATGCTTGCTATCACCTAAATTTGTATGTTAAGTGTAAAGACAAGAACTATGAATGTCCCCTAAAAAAGAAGAAGCATTTCTTTAGGTCTAAAGGTCACTATGGCAAAAGATCAAAGAAAGGCTACAGATTCTTTAAGAAAAGAAAGTTCGGAGGCAAGAAAACTGATAAATGGTATCTCTGTGGAAGAAAGGGACATTATGCAAAGAATTGTCCTAACAAGCCAAAGCAATTAGCTACGATCATCTACCACCTTTAACAAATCACTCCAGTTGATCTCGATGATGCTGGCATTGAATCATTGTCCTCAGAAGATGAAAAGGACTCCCAAGAAAGTCTATTTGCCATTGAAGACTACTCCTCAGATGATGATCACTACAGTCCTATCTATTATGTAGAACCATATTCTCTGGCTGTTCAAAAGACAATACATCCTATTCCTTTAGTCTATGTCCAATTATATCTTGACAAGTATGCAAGGCTTGTCAAGGCAATAGCTTTCATGGATACCGGTGCTCACAAAACCATGATCAATCTTATTGTTCTTCCACTTAAATACTGAAAGCCCCATAAAGAATATTTCAAAGCTACTGATGGAAAGGTTTTTGCTACAGAATATATAACTAGAAATCCCATAAAAATCTAGTTCTTTCTAGGATGTCATATATGGGATCAATGTTTAGGATATTCTCTTCCAGACAATGATTTAGTTCTTGGATTTGATATCTTTTGGAAGATGAAGAAACTACACATCCTACCAGATGGAATTCATTATAAGAAGTATTTCCAATCCTACACTAATATTCCATCTCTGTTCTTAACCCATTAAATCCAAAGTTTTGAAGAAATTCAAAAAGAATTAGTTCAGAGTTGCTGTGTTGACTCTCACATAGAGTTTAAACATTCATCACCATTATGGAAGAATTCAAATTTTTTTTTTATTTTTTTATCTCTTTTCCATTTAAATAAAATGAAGATGTCAATACAACAAAGGCAACTCATCTAGGAATGCATCCTGGAGATTTATAGTTAGTTGTTAATGAATGTTGTCAGTTAAATTCTCAAGGATTAATTGAGCTAACCAAGTCAGATTGGGCATACGAAGCTTTTTATGTCAACAAAAGATCAGAACAAATCAGAAATAAGAAGAGGCTAGTAATTGATTACCAACCCCTGAATCATTTCCTCAAAGATGATAAATTTTCATTACCAAAGATCTCCTCTCTGTTTACTCATCTCTCCTTAGCAAAAATATTTTCAAAGTTTGATCTCAAAGCAGGGTTCTGGCAACTTAGAATTATGCCTAAAGACAGATGCAAAACAGCTTTATGCATTCCTAATCATCATTACCAATGGACAGTTATGCCATTTGGTCTTAAAGTGGCCCCCTCACTTTTTCAAAAGGCTATGGTCAAGATCTATGAGCTCCTGTTACACATTTCACTTATCTACATAGATGACGTGTTGTTATTCTCTGAAGATAAAGATAGCCACATGCAACTACTTAGCAATTTCATGGATATCACAAAAAGATATGGAGTAATGCTATCAGCATAAAAAATGCACTTGGTAAAAGAAGAAATCCAATTCCTTGGGATGCTATTCAAAGAAGGAAAGTATCATGCTGGACCACACATTGTGTCTGAATTATTAAAGTTCCTAGACAAAGATTTGACCCACAAGCAAATTCAATAGTTCTTAGGGATAGCAAATTATTTGAGAGACTTTATCCCCCACTTCACTGAAAAAGCCAATCCACTTAGATGCATGTTGAAAAAAGATGCTCTTGCTTGGTCATAAAAGCAAACAAAAGTAGTCCAAGCTTTAAAAAAGGAACTACAGCAATTGCCACCTTTTCAGTTTCCCTCCATAGGGAAAAGATATATCCACACTAATGCAAGTGACAAATACTGGGGAGCTATACTCTTGGAAGAACGTGAAGGAAAAAGACAGATATGTGCTTATGGCAATGGAAAATTCAAATATTTAGAGTTCCATTATCACTCCACTTTCAAGGAAATCCTAGATGTAAAGAATAGGATAAAGAAATTTGAATTTCATATGATAGGCCATCATTTTACCATCCAGATGGATTGTTCCTCTTTTCCCAAGATGTTACACTTCAAGGGAAAGATTCTTCCTCATCCTCAGTTACTCAGATGGAAAGAATGGTTTTCTCACTATAAATTTGATGTTGAGCACATCAAAGGAAACAAGAACTTAATTCTGGACTTTCTTGCAAGACTAGAGAGCTTTTCAGTTTCTTTAATCAGTTCAATAAAAACCATCTCACTTGTATTCATGGCATCTTCATCTGTTCCATCTTCCTCCACCGTGAAATTCCCTTTTATCAATAACCTTCCACCAGAAGTTCGGGAAACCATTTCAGAATAAGCCCTCTATAACCTAGCCTATGAAAAAAACCTTCTCCTATCAAGACCTTTTAATCCGAAAATATGGAACCTTCTTCATTCGAAGATTAGCCAACCACCCAACCTACCATTTCCTGAGGCCATTCACTTTATGAAGTTCTCTGTTAATACTTTTTGGATACGGCCAATTGAATTTCTTGTGTTCTTATGGTATTTTTGCCATACTTATCACATTGCAGTTGAAGTCCAACCTTTTGAATTCAAGACTTATGAGACTGTGCTTCGCAGAAAGGCAATGAATAATAATCACCTTGTCACATTCCTTGAATGGATTGCACCTTTGCAAGACTGAGATAACATACTTCCTGAAGAATATGAAAAAATGAAAGCGAATGAATCCAAAAACATAACTAGTCTAATTATCCTCCATAAACAATGAACTCCTCAAA
The DNA here is from genome assembly GCA_947687605.1 of Reutealis trisperma. Classification (NCBI taxonomy): domain Eukaryota; kingdom Viridiplantae; phylum Streptophyta; class Magnoliopsida; order Malpighiales; family Euphorbiaceae; genus Reutealis; species Reutealis trisperma. The sequence goes on from CANTUT010000049.1 coordinate 408,623, forward strand.
TGATTGACAAAAAATGCACTGAGCTTAGGGTATCACTAATCTATTTTGTCTATAAGTCCTATCCTTATGCTATGAGTACAGACTGTAGGCAACACCATGAATAATTCACTGAATTCCAGTATTTCATGTGTGATATGAACAATTCACCAAAAGAAGAATTCTAGCCTCCCTCTATTCTAGATGCCCCTTGGATGGCTTATCCTCCTAAATATTGTTGAAAGATTATGAGACTCAAAGAAGAATGGAGCAACTAGTATCACCAACAGATTTACTGTGGCACTAGCAGACAAGTGCTTTGCCCTTTGGATGATACTTCTGACCCTGTATAGAATCTCTAGACACATTTGATAGTGGACTCATAAGACCCATATGAGCTGGCCACTAACCAAGAAAGTGATGATGACATTTTGAAAAGAGAGATAGAATTATTGTTAGAAGACAATGATGACTTAGATCCAAATATGTCTCCCACTCATGACCCCATTAAAAAGTGAAAGAGGCTGCCTTATCAGAATATCTGTAAAATAAAAAGTGTGCTTAGTGTGCTCTACTGTGTGCATTATTAAAGTATGAGCTGTAAAATAAGTTAGTGGAGTGTATCTTTACTCATTTTAATTCTAAAAGCAATCTAGGATAATTCATCAGCCTTATAATTTGCTTCTTTAGGGACATGCAAGAAAGACACCTTTTTTAATGATTTGATAGCTTCAGTATAATAAGGAGCAAATAGTAAACTATTACATTTATATTCTCCTAACAATTGTCTTAAAACAAGTCGTGAGTCACTGTGAGGCCTTGCTCGAGCATTAGTTCGATCTGCTAAAAGAGATTGAAATGCTCATTTGAACTAAGTCTTATGATGGAACCCTTGGGTTCAGATAGGTTAATTTTAAAGAGTCGCCATCTTAATTTTATTTTGTTTGGAAAAAATATAAAGGGAAAAATCCAAGTTGACTCTAATTAACATCCTAAAGGAAAAGATCACTAGCCTTGAAACTAAAGAGGAATTAGAGACTAGGTTTTCGATTTATTTTATCAAAATAAATTTAGCAATGAACTTAGTTGTGACTTAAAAGTAATTTCATGAATTATACATGTACAGTTTAATTGATGCATGACATTCATCCCATTCATAAGAAAGCAAAACATAAAAGTAAAAGAAAGTAGAAAGTTAAATTTAGATAACAACAAAAATCCAATTAGAGGATACTTCCTCCAGCCCTTACAAATTATAGGGAAATCACACGTTCCTGAACTAATCCTAATAAAATCAATTTAATGAACAAAAAAAAAATAAGTTAATGAAGAAGGTGATGGGGGAGAAGTTGTTTTATTTTAATTAGATTCTCTGCTTAATGATGCCTGCATATCACTTAGAATGGGAATCAGAACCCATGTAGTTCTTCCTCCTTATAGACTTCTTCCTTCTTATAAAGGGGTTTATTTAGCCAAACCACTTTATCATATTTTGATTGATTTATTGAGTTGATTGATTGATTTTAATTGATTACCAAGTTATGTTAATTAGGTCATATTTTAATTAACTACCATAAGTGAACTAATTAAGAAAAGGCAAAGAGCTTTGGTGGAAGAAGAGAGAATCCCAAGGAGGGAAATAATAAATAAATCCAAAAGACGGAGAAAATAAAATGAAATAAATAAATAAAATAAAATAAAAAGAGAAAAGGAAAGGAGACTTACCTTAGACAGTGAGCAATGACTAGCCTTAGACGGCAGGTGATGGCTTGCCTTGAATGGTGATAAACTTTTTGACTTGATGGGTCAGTTTAAAAAGTCACAACTCAATTAGTTTTGCAAAGCAAGAGCAATAGCAAAGTAAAAACAAAAATAAAAGAAAAACTTTAAACTAGAGACCTCGCTCTTTGGCAAATCAAGCTTATAGGGATGGTTTGCTTAATGCAAAATGCTAATTAAGTAAACCAAGAGGTCAAGCAGTGTCCAAAATTAAAGAGGGAATGTCCCTATATATAAGGGAAGGTTGGAAGAAGAATTTTGTAAAGTTTTGATGTGGGATAATTGAAAAAACACTAAAAAACTCAAAATTTTAGACTTAGAACTGCATAAGAGCCTTAAGTAAAAGTATGAGAGCATTCAACAATCACACATGAGTGAATAACTACACATGACCTTTGCAAAACTGTACATGGCCTTTGCAGAGCCGCAAAAGGCTTGTGCAGTTTTGCATAACCAATGTGCGGTTGCTCCACCCATCGGTTTGTCATTTTTGCCTATTTTGACTTGTTTCTCATTCATTTTTCATGATTCTAGTTGTAATAACCTACACCCACTCTAGGAGTTTTCATAACCATTTTATATTAAGACAAAATGTGTGTTTTTATGAAAATTCATATGTTATGTGATTGATGAGTATGTGGTATGTTAGATGAGTTCTAATATGAATAATATGAATTATTATTGTGGAATAAGTGATTTATATGAAGTGCATATGCATAAAATAATTTATTTCATATAAAGTGAATTTTCATGTACAAAACGATTTTTAAACATAAAATAATTTTTATGAGCATTTTAAAAATATTTTTAAATAAATATTTTGGGGGGAATTTTAATGAAAATAATAAGAAAAATATTTTATTTTTTAATTACCTATAATCAGCCCATAAAATAAATAAAAAGGCCAAATTACCAAAAGCCCACTATACCAAAACACTCCTCACCTAGCTCATTAAGGGTAATCTTGGAAATTGCCCAAAACCCTACATATTTAAAGAGAAAATTTGGCCAGACCCTTGTAGCAGCCACCATTCTATTATTCCATTAAATTTTCTATAGAAAATTTTGCTAAAAATAATCTTTCAATTGAAATTCATAAAATACTTTCAAACTTTACGATTTTGTGACTGTTTCGTAAGTTTTTCCTTCCCTTTCAATTTGCTATTTGATTTTTGTGAAACTAATCATAAGAAAATTATTTTGAACTGACTATTTATTGATTTTCATTGATTAAATTTGGGCTAGGTAAATTCTTGAGAGAGAAATCAATTTTTCTACCAAAAACACAAACCTCTCTACACGAATCTTCCAAAGGTGAACCCTAAAACTCAAGTTGGAATTTTCATGCATAAACTCAACAAGAGGGGGCGCAATTTTTGTAGTATTGTATTCTAAACTAATTTTTGTTATATTTAGATGAAAAATATCGAGTTATATCATATTTCTATATATTATTGTAATGATCGAAAAACACTAAAAAGCAAGAAAACTCATGATTTTTGCTCTAAACCCTAAACTTGGAATTTTCATGCATAAGTATGGTCTATGGCTGCCGATTTATATATATTAATGTTTTAAACTGATTTTTGTCATGATTGAATGAAAAATAATGATTTAAATCATGTGTTTACATATTACTGTAATGATTAGAAAGTACGGAAACAAGAAAGATTCATGGTTTTCACCCTAACACCTAAAGTTAGAAAATTTTCATGCATACGAATCTATATGGGTGCCAATTCCATGTTCATGTTCTAAAATGATTTTTGTTTTGATTACATGAAAGACCTTGGTTTAGACTATGTTTTTGCATATTATTGTAATGAACAGAAAATGCGAAAAGGAAAAAAATTCATGTTTTACTTGATGGTGTAATTCGACCTACATTGAGAATTCAATCCCAACGTCTATAATTTTTATATGATATTTTTTAATGATTATTGATATATATACATGAATAATAAATGATTAAATTGCTTATTGGTTAAGGGAATAACTTTAGACAAGTCTAGAGATAATAGGGTATACCTAGGGTTTCTTAACCCTATTTCTATGATGTGGTTAATATGTTTATATGATTAGGTGATATGGGAAATAAGTTTTATGATGAGTTAATGATCTTAAATGGATGATCAGATTGATTATACAAATTGGTCATAAGAGATATGCATAATATTTGAAAGGCTACTTGATAAGTTAAAGGTGTTAAGCATATTAAGTTGAATGTTAAATTGAATTGATATTAAAATCATAATATGCTATATTTGACTTTAGAAAAGTCTTGATATGAGTTTTTATGAGTTTTTCATGTGGGCCTATAAAGGCAAAGTATGCAAGACTATAAAAGTCAACATGTTATATGCAAGTGATGAGTACACTTCTAAGTGCAATTGCAAGTGTATGTGAAAATAAATACTAAGTATCGAATTAAATATTATGGTAGAGCTTGAGGAGTAGTAGAAGCTCAAAGGGGACTATAAGTAATAGGAGCTAAGGAACCACAAGGTGAGTAAACATTATATTATTGTTATAAGTATAAGCTATCATGATATATGAATCTTTGACATTCTTGAAACCCAAGTTCTTTTCTATTATGAAATACAATTATATGATTTCTTGTTAAGCTTGGATTGCTAAAGGACAATTGGTCCAAAGCCTATTCAATGATATGAAAGATCCTTTGAAATTATTGCTTTACCTTACTTTCTTTCTAGAATCACACTCTTATCTTATCTTATCTTATCTCTTGTCATGTGTTCTCTGTATACGAGTGAATTGAGCAAGAGTCTCACTCATAAGTAAATTTGAGTGAATTAAGCAAGAGTCTTCACTCATGAGTGAATTGAGCAAGAGTCTTTACTCACGAGTGAATTGAGCAAGAGTCTTCACTCATCAGTAAATTCAAGTGAATTGAGAAAGAGTCTTTACTCATGAGTGAATTGAGCAAGAGTCTTCACTCACGAGTGAATTTGAATGAATTGAGCAAGAGTCTTCCCTCTGGAGTGAATTGAGCAAGAGTGTTCACTCGTAAGTGAATTCGAATGAATTGAGCAAGAGTCTTCACTCATGAGTGAATTGAGCAAGACTTTTCAGTCATAAGTAAATTCGAGTGAAATGAGCAAGAGTCTTCACTCATAAGTAATAAGTGTAATTTCTGCGAACCTTGTTAAATTGCAAACTTTAAACCATGAGCTATGAGTCATGAATTGTAAATTATGAACTATATGTTATAAGCTATGAGCCCTTTTTAAGGGATATTTGTTATTGTATAAGTTATGTTGTTTAGTCATTGAGATCATCTATCTCACTCCTTTATCCTTGTGTGGTTCCAAGTGAGCATTATGAGGAGGCAAGATGATGGCTCAAGCTACCTGCTTCGCTTGGGAAATTCCTTTGTCAAAGTTATAATAATACCATACTATGTTGAGTCCTTAGACGCTCCGGAGTTATTATGGGAACTTTATTTTGGAATATTATATTGGTGACTTTATTTGGAGTCTTATTATTATTTTCCTATGGATTGTAGTAAAGTATATTTTTAGCTTTCACAACTATAGGTTTTTCCTTTATAAATTTTTTTAAAAGTTAATATATAAGGTTTTGGTATGATCCTAGGTAGTATTGGTATATGTATAAGTGGGTTCTATAGGCATGGCTTACTGATAAGTGTATATTAGTCTATGTTTAATCCCCTGATCTTACTATGTTTTATATTTAAATTGAGTTTGATTTGTTTGTTAAGTGTTATTTTAGAGTTCTTTTAGGGATTTCTATGTTTTAGAAGCCACGGATCAATTTAGTTTGGAATGATGGAGCTAAGGCACAAAAAAATGGCACACTTTAGGTGAATGATTGAAGACCTATGCTTGAGCCATGCTCAAGGACATGCACATGGTGTTGGTCATGTGGAATATGTAGGTAAAGTTGGTATTTTGATAGCTTTGAACACCTTGGAGTATTTTGAGCATAACTTGAGCTATAAATGTTTGATTAAAGTGATTTAGGTGTTGTTGGAAAGCTAAGAGAAAGAGCTACAAAAATGATGAAGACTAGAAAGCCTAATTCATGTCCCATAGGTAGCCCCATGCCTGCTGGGTCAGGGTATGGGGTAAAGGTCAATTTACAACTTTGTCCAAAGAGTTGCCACGGGCAGAGCCACGGGCATGGGCTAGGGTGTGGGAACATCCCAAATCACTATATAATAGCAAATTAAAAGCAAAAAAGAGGGAGAGTCATAGGGGAGGTGCTGTATGGTTCCTTGGCTCATGTAAATCATATATTTTCATTCCAGAGAAGATTTGTAGCTGTTTTCAAGGAAGATCCACTAGATCTGAAGCATTAATCAAGGATTGAAATCAAGATTTCCTGAAACTTTGTCATTAACTATTTGGGTTTTCTTAGTCTCTATCTTTCTTTGTTGTTTTTAGTTTCCATTATGAAGTAATTGTTTTTATTTAGATTTGATGAACTCTAGTTTTAATTGTATGGATTGAATGATTTTAGTTTCAATGAATTCATCTTTGACTATTTTATTCTTATGATTAATCTTATTATTCTAATTAGCTAAAGCTAGCTTATTAATTAGATATTGTTTTCATATTATTGACTTGAGAAAGCTTGATATGAATTGATCACTCATGTTAATTAAGGGTTGATTGGGGCACTAGAGATAGGCCTACAAAACCCTTTGGTATTTTGTTCCTTGTTCTTAATGCATAAACTATTTGATTGTGTTTAAGAAGAGATTCCTTAAACTCTACTTAAGAATTAGGGACTAAATCACTTGAGAGAGGTTTTAATCTAAATTAGTGGAATGCCGATTCAATTCATTATTTGATGTAATTGATTCCATTATTCATGGAATGCAAGAAAGCTAGGGGGATTCACATCTAGATAACCTTATCCTTGTTTATATCTATCAATTATCTCATTATTATCTTTAGTTTCTTTTGTTTTCTTTAATTATTCTGAAAAATTAATCGTTAGACAATAGTTGAAGTTTGAGCTAGTACTTATATAGTGTCTTTGTGGGATCGGCCTTATTGCTGCTATACTACCTGAATGATAGGTGCACTTGCCTTTAGCTAGGGTAGAATAGACGTCGATTTTATTTTATAAACTGGTGGGTGTGTTCAGCACACATCAAGTTTTTGGCGTCATTGCGGGGGATAGTTTTATAATATTAGCAACATAATAGAGATTATTGATCTAGTTTTTATTTATTTATATTCTTATATTTCTTTTGGCTTGTTTGTGTTTTTAGGTTTTTCTTTATGGATTATAACACTTACCAAAGTTGGAATCCTCATTCAATCCCAACATGGAGATACCAAGGAAATTAGTTTTTCAATTGTGAATATCCTTATCAACCTGATTTCTAAGAAGAATATGGATGGGATGAACCATAAAAGCATAGGCAATCATGAGAAGAGAAGTTATCCCTTGAACTTGCATTAGAAAGGTTCATCAATTCTACAAAGAATGTGGTTGAGGAGTTTGATGAAAGACATGATGTCTTGGAAGCTGAATGGGAAAACCTTAACCATGAGCCTAACTTCTGTCCTTACCCTGAGAATTGCCTTGACTTGAATTGTTCTGACCAATCTCAAGCGATTATGCCACATTGGTGGGATGATGAACAATCAAACGATGAGAACGGTGAGGAAGATTTGGATAAAGAATTTGATGCAGCAAATTGTTTAGGTGAGCAATTAATCAAAGATGGAGAAATGGATAAGCCTAAGAAATTAGTGGTATCCTATGAAAATAATCCACTCTTGATCCCAATATTCACTCTTCATGAATCACAAATTCCATATTTTGAAAACCAACCCATAAATAACCTTACTCCATTACATCCCCTCCTTCATTGTTTAGTTGTTAAAGATTCAAATACAAGGCCAGTGTTTGTGTCTTCAAAATTTTCTTTAGGGGGAGAGATCAATTTTATGGAGATTTTAAAGCAAAGGGTGATTGAATTTGGGTGGAGCATCTTATATTTGCAAGAGGAGGATGAAGCATATCATGTGCAAATTTTGTTGGATTCCAATTTTGAGATTCCTATGTCAAATCCATGGGTGGAAGTGTTTAAAAATAAACCTAAAATGGAAAAGCTGATGGTTACATGAAGCAAAGGAAAAGCCTTTCATTTGAGATCTGTAACCAACAAATTATTTACAGGTCAAAAGCTTTACATAATTTTCATCTTACTTTATGGAGGCAAGCAACATGATGAAGCCTCTATTGCTTTGAATGGAGACGGAAAATAATAACTTCCATCTAATACGATGTTAAAGAAGTGCTGAATGGGAGGCAACCCATTATTTTTCAAGTTTTTATTTTTGGTGTTTTTCTTTCATTCAATTTGCTTTGTTTTATTTTTGTTTCAAGTACTATCTCTGTAGGTAGAACTAATTGATTATGGAAGCTAGCAACTGAGCAAAAATCTTAGAATTGATTCATGGAATACCCAAGGGAAGTCCTCTTCACTTTTTTTATTTTTCATTATTTATAACACATTGGGGACAATGTATTACTTAAGTGTAGGGGAAGAGCTTTTATTGTTTTATCTTATGTTCCAAGTGAATTAATTGTGATGATTGTTTGATTTGAAATCTACCCTTTTTAGGAAATAATGTACTAATTTTTTAATGACAATAACTTGTTGAAGTGTGGCTTGATTGAATTGATCATGTGTTAAGGATTGAATGTGGTGGTTATGATTATAGAATCTATTGTTTGCAAATTTTTGCCTGAAATTTGAAACTTTAGTTACACTTTTTGAGCCTATTTTATTCCACTGTTATTTTTGTTCTAGTTTAGTAGAAATGCTTAATACCTTAGGTAGCTTGACTCTTTTAAACAAAAGGAGTTAAGATTATGAATAGTACTAGTAGCCATTTGAGTGCGTGATTCTAGCTGAGTAACCGGAGGTCGACACCACAAGTGTCTATATTCGTGTAACAAGGCTACAATGATAGTTCAAACAAGTCAGGCTCCTTAAGTAATTGAAAAGAAAACATGAAAATGAAATGCATGATCAAATTATGAATGTAAATGAAAAGTCAAGTTAGTAGTCAAGCACCTAAGAGAAAAATTCTTATAAATCTAATTTTCATGAACTTTTGTCTTTGTGGAATTGTTTGCTCATACTTGTAACTTTAGAACTTAGGTTTCAAGTTTTTGAGATTTGTTTTAGAGATTTTTTTATTTGAATACCATATTTGAAAATTGGCACTTGGTTGAGGATTTCGAGCCTTGTTAATAATAAGTTGTTGTAAAATGTTTAATTTTCTTTGACTAAAGAAGGTAGGTTTTATTTCTTACCATTGTTACAATTTAATTTGCTTGAGGACAAGCAAATACTTAAGTGTGGGGGAATTTGATAAGTGCATATTTGTCCATGTTTTATCCCCTGATCTTACTATGTTTTATATTTAAATTGAATTTGATTTGTTTGTTAAGTGTTATTATAGAGTTCTTTTAGGGATTTCTATATTTCAGAAGCCACGGATAAATTTAGTTTGGAATGATAGAGCTAAGGCACAAAAAAATGGCACACTTTAGGTGAATGATTGAAGACCTATGCTGGAGCCATGCTCAAGGACACGGGCATGGTGTTGGCCGTGTGGAATATGTAGGTAAAGTTGGTATTTTGACAGCATTGAACACCTTGGAGTATTTTGAGCATAACTTGAGCTACAAATGTCCGATTGAGGCAATTTAGGTGTTGTTAGAAAGCTAAGAGAAAGAGATACAAAAGTGATGAAGACCATAAAGCCCAATTCAGGTACCATAGGCAGCCCCATGCCCGTGGGTCAGGGCATGGGGTAAAGGTCAATTTGCAGCTTTGTCCATAGAGTTCCCACTGGCAGAGCCACGGGCGGGGGCTAGGGTATGGGAACACCCCAAATCACTATATAATAGTAAATTAAAGGCAAAAAAGAGGGAGAGTCACAGGGGAAAGTGCTATATGGTTCCTTGGCTCGTGTAAATCATATATTTTCATTCCAGAGAAGATTTGTAGCTATTTTCAAGGAAGATCCACTAGATCTGAAGCATTAATCAAGGATTGAAATCAAGATTTCCTCAAAATTTATCATGAACTATTTGGGTTTTCTTAATCTTTATCTTTCTTTGTTGTTTTCAGTTTCCCTTATTAATTGATTATTTTTATTTAGATTTGATGAACCCTAGTTTCAATTGTATGGATTAAATGATTTTAGTTTCAATGAATTCATCTTTGATTGTTTTATTTTCATGATTAATCTTATTATTCTAATTAGCAAAAGCTAGCTTGTTAATTAGATATTTTTTTCATATTATTGACTTAATAAAGCTTGATATGAATTGATCACTCATGTTAATTGAGGGTTGATTAGGGCATTAAAGATAGGCTTACAAAACCCTTTGGTATTTTGTTTCTTGTTTTTAATACATGAATTATTTGATTGTGTTTGAGAAGAGATTCCTTACACTCTAACTAGGAATTAGGGATTAAATCACTCGAGAGTAGTTTTAATCTAAATTAGTGGAATGCCGATTCAATTTATTGCTTGATGTAATTGATTCCATTATTCATGGAATGCAAGAGAGCTAGGGGGATTCACATCTAGATAACCTGATCCTTGTTTATATCTATCAATTATCTCATTATTATCTTTAGTTTCTTTTATTTTAATTTGGTTTACTTTAATTATTCTAAAATATTAATCGCTAGACAATAGTTAAAGTTTGAGCTAGTACTTGTATAATGTCCTCGTGGGATCGACCTCGTTATTGCTATACTACCTGAATGATAGGTGCACTTGCCTTTGGCTAGGGTAGAATAGACATTGAATTTATTTTATAACTTGGTGGGTGTGTTCAGCACTGTAACAATCCACACCTACCTTAGAAATTTTCATGATAATTTGCTTGATTTAGAACTATTAAGGTTAAGTGTGTGCTTTCGTGAAAATTAGTAATCTACGTGATTGATGAGCATGTGGCATATTAAATTAATTTTAATATGCATAATATGAGTTGTTATTATGAAATAAATAATTTATATGAAGTGCATTTGCATAAAAGAATTTATTTTAAATGAAATGAATTTTCTTGCATAAAGACAATTTTTAAGTATAAAATGATTTTATGAGTATTTTAAAATAATTTTTAAAATAATTATTTTAGGGGAAATATTACAGGAGTAATAAGAAAAATATTCTTTTTATTTTTAATTATAATTAGCCCAAAATTTAAATAAAAAGCCCAAATACCCAAAAGCCCACTACACTAAAATCCTCCTAACATAGTTTATTAAGGGTATTAGTGGGAATTGCACCCAAACCCTAATATATATTGTAAAATTCGGCTAGCCTAGGTTTCCAATAGCCATCACTTGATTTTTCTGTATCTTTGCAAAAAATTCTCTTAAAATATTTCTCTCAACCGAAATTAAGAGAACACCTTTCAATTTCGCGATTTTTTGACCGTAATCATAAGTTTTTCTTCTATTTCAATTTCTAAACTAATTTCTATGAAATAAATTATGGGAAAATTATTTTGAACTGGTTGATTACTAATTTTTATAGATTTAATTCTGTTTGGGTGAGTTTTTGGCAGAAAATCTATTTTCTACCGAAAACACAAATCTTTTCGCGAGATTTCTCCAAAAGTGAATTCTATAACTTAAAATCACAATTTTTATGCATAAACATCACTAAGGGGGGCGATTTGTGCATCAATGGTTTCTAAATTGATTTTTGACTTGTTTTGATGAAAAATATTGGATTAAATTATGTTTTTGCATATTTCTGTGATGACCGAAAAGTTTCAGAAAACAAACGAGTTCAAGGTTTTTGTGCTAGAACTTAGAAGCTGAAAAATTCTATTATTAAATTAATATTTGGCTGCTGATTTGTATGAGAAAGCATTCTAATATGATATTTGTTTTGTTTAAATGAAAAATAATGATTTGAATCATGTGTCTGTATCTTGCTGTAATGAACAAAAAGCGCGAAAAGCGTGAAAATTCATGATTTTCACCTAAGCCTTAAAACTTGGAATTATTTTGTATAAATATTATCTATGGCTACTGAATCATGCATGGACATGTTCTAAATTGATATTTGCCATGATTGAATGAAAAATAATGGTTTAAAAAACCTGTTTACATATTTCTAAAATGAATGAAAAATACCAAAAACAAGAAAACTCATGGTTTTGTACCCTATAATCCAAAATTTGAATTTTCATGTATAAGTAATACTATGTGTGGCCGATTCATGTGAATTAAAATTCTAAAATGATTTTTGTTGTGTTTACATGAAAAATCTTGGTTCAAACCATATTTTTACATATTATTGAAATAGACGAAAAGTGCAAAAAGAAAGAGAATTTAGTTTTTCCTTTTGGTGATGCATTCAGCCTACATTAATATTTTTATCCCAATGTTTATCATTTTTGTGTGATATATTTTGATGATTATTGACATGTATGCATATATAACAAATGATAAAATTGCATGTTAGTTGAAGGTATAACCTTAGATAAGCTTAAAGGCATTTTGGTATACTTAAGGTATCTTAACCTTATATTGTGATTAGAATGTAAATGTGAATGGGAAATTTGGAACTAGATGTTACGATGACTTGATGATGAACACGTGGTTTTGAGTTGATAAGTGACAATTGAATAAAAAGGATCATAAGAGTTAAGCATGACACTTAAAAGGTTAATTTTTAAATTGACATATATGAGAGTGTACAGTGTATTAAGATTATTGTTAAAGTGAATCAATATTGAGGTAATAATATTGTGATGACCTTAGAAAGGCATTGACACGATTGTAATGTGTTTTCATGTATGCATATATAACAAATGATAAAATTGCATGTTAGTTGAAGGTATAACCTTAGATAAGCTTAAAGGCATTTTGGTATACTTAAGGTATCTTAACCTTATATTGTGATTAGAATGTAAATGTGAATGGGAAATTTGGAACTAGATGTTACGATGACTTGATGATGAACACGTGGTTTTGAGTTGATGAAGTGACAATTGAATAAAAAGGATCATAAGAGTTAAGCATGACACTTAAAAGGTTAATTTTTAAATTGACATATATGAGAGTGTACAGTGTATTAAGATTATTGTTAAAGTGAATCAATATTGAGGTAATAATATTGTGATGACCTTAGAAAGGCATTGACACGATTGTAATGTGTTTTCATGTGAGCCTATAAGGCTTAAGTGTGCAAGACTTTTAAAGTCAACGTATTATATGTAAGTGATGAGTACACTTATATATGCAACTCTAAGTGTATGCGTATGCTATATGTGCATGGGGTAGTTATGGGATAGGAGCATCATGAGTAAATAAATACTAAGTATTAAATTAAATATTATGTTAGAGTTTGAGTAGCTTTAGAAGTGCAAAGGGACTATGTATACTAGGAGCAAAGGAACCCCAGGGTGAGTAAACATTGTATTCATTCTACAAGTGCAAGTAACATTTTGTTATGTTACAAATATGTGATATCATGCTATATGAGCCTTTGACATTCTCAAAACAAAAGTTCTTTCTATTCTAAAATGAAACTTTATGATTTCTTGGTAAAGCTTGGGTTGCCAAAGGATATTTAGTCCAAAACTATTTTGTTTATCCAATGAGAATTTCTTGTGATTATCACCCTAACTTATATTTTTTCTGGAACTACATTATCATTGTATCTTTTGTTTGAAAGTTAAACCACTATTGTTACTGGGATACATGTTATTATTGCCTTATGTGATATTGTTATTTGTGATTACCATTAGCTCTAGCTATGGTACCTTTAACCTTTATGCAGAGTCCTCGTGCCTATGAGGGTAATCATCAGAACCTGTGCACACAGTCTTAACCCGATGGATAGGGGTAGTGTATCCACCTCAGCTAGAAAGGGGTGGTTCTAGCCATAGGGCCTAATATGCTTCACACCTTCTATATGATAGGAGTTGGAATTTGGTATAAGGCTACCTCTCCTTAATGTGTTCGAGTGATAGAGCAATAGCCTTCACTCACTATGTGTTATAAGTGTGATTTCTGTAACCTTGCCAATTGAACCCTTTGCTAAATTGCAACTTGATTCATGAATTATAAATCATGAACTATATGTATAACCTATGTGTTTCCTTTCCAATGGAATATGTGATAATGTACGTGCTTATTGTTTACTTATTGAGATCAACTATCTCACTCCTTTTTCCTTGTGTGGTTCCAGGTGAGCAAATGTGAGGAGGCAAGGTGATGACTCAAGCATTCTACTCCGCTTGGGAGATTCCTTGTCAAAGTCATTAATAATACCATGTTATGAAGTGTTGTTGTTAGATGCTCCGGGAATATTGATTGATGCTCATTTTGAGATATATTATTTTCCTTATGGATTTTATGTGAAATGTTTAATTATAGTCTTCTGAAATTAAAGGTATTCATTTAAATGTTTTAAAAGAGTTATTGTAAGAGGTTTGGTATGATCCTAGGCATGATTTGTTTATGTGTAAGAGGGTTCTACGGGTGTGGGTGACCTTATGTCTCCCCATGTTCTTGGACCGTCATATCTCTAAGGTTAGGATGTGACAAGCACACCTCAATGACCTTATGTCTCCTCATGTTCTAGGATCGTTATGTCTTTAAAATTGGGATGTGACACCAGTTGTGTTATATTCATTATTCAATCCTAGATGATAGAAAGTAGTTCAAAGGTCAAAGGGATAGGTTTCAATTTATGGGGCTCCATTTTTTATTTTCCCATTTTGGTGGTTTTTGGCATTTTTGGCTTCTGAAGGTCTATTTACTAAGCCTAGATGCTTTTTAAGGTTCAAATGCATACCGAATGGTGCAAAATTAAGAGTTCATAGCTGCCTCTTCATCAGACTTAGATTAACAAAAAGTGATTTTGATGATAGTGAACCCATGGATGAAGGATGGAAAAAGGAACCAAAAGGATGTCTTAAGTTAGAGTTTGGACATGTTTGGGTGAAAGGCATGGTTGATTTTTAGGATGAAAGGTAGGTGGAAAAAAAAAAAAAAAAGGAACCATAGGATGTTTGGGTGCTCATTTCCAAATATTTATGGGTGGAGTTGATAGATTTTAATAAAAGGATGGAATAAAAAGGGAAGCCATTGGGATATCTAGACTAAGGGGTACATATTTATAGGTGGAAATAGATGGATAATAGATAGGAAAATAGACCATGTAGATGTCTAGGTGATAGTTGTTAAACATATATGTGTGGAAATGGTAGATTTGAGTAAAAAAGGTGGAAAAAAGGAACCATAGGGATGCCTAGATGATCATTACTAAGCATTTATGGATAAAGTTTCAAATGGATTTTGATAAAGGGGTAGTAGTAGGAACCACAAGGATGCCTAGGTGATTGTTACTAAATATTTATAGGTGAAATGATCCTAAGGCTATCCTAAGATGGTTTGAAAAGTTCTGAAAGAGAAACCTAACCCTATTTTGGGTTAATGATCCTAAGGTTATCCTAAGATGGTCTAAAAATTTTGAAAGAGAAACCTAGCCCTATGCTGGGTGTGAACCCTTAATTCTGCATCTCTTAGAATTATAGACCATTCAGTTAGGAAAAGAATCAATCAAGACTCTTTAATCATCATCAAATCATCCGAGACTCAGTAACGAGTGCAACGCAATTGGAATCATGGAAAACGGACGAGAAACGAGCGAGAATAGGCAAAAACAGGCAGAACGGGTGAGTGACAGCCTGTTGCCGCACAGCTCTGCAGCATTATCACAGAGCCTCTTGCGGTGTCGCAAAGCTCTCTGTGGTAGTGCCACAGAGGCTTGTGCAGCATTGATGGTGTGTTTTTGCTTCCATATTGGAAAATTTAGTCTCTATGCTTCATTCTTCCCCTTATATATAGAGGTGGCCTCTCTACTCTCAAGACACAGACTTGGAGGCTTAAAAAACACTAACTTCAAGTAAATTTGCTTTGCTTTTGCTCCTTGCTTTGCAAAGCACTTTGGGTGGTTTCTCCTTGATTCCAACCCAGCTAGTTTAAGGCTTTTTGCCTGCCTATTCGAGGCAAGCTCTTTGCCCAAGGCTCATGTCCATTGTGCGAAGAAGGCAAAGTTGCATTCCGGTGGTTTGAGGCTCGTGTCTTTTGCATAGAGAAGGTGGAATTATGATTTGGTCATCCACTCCATCCACCCTATGTCCCCAAGTTGCGAAAGTGTAAGGTAATCTTCTTTTCCTTTCTATTTGATTATTGTCTATTTTAGTTAGTTAATTAAATTGATGCATCTAGGTTGCTAGCTAATCAACTTGGTAATCAATTAAGTTAATTAATTAATTCACTCTCTTTTAATCAATCAATTAAAACATGATAAAGTGGCTAGGCTAAACTAACCTCTTCGCAAGAAGGGAGAACTGTGTGGGTTCTGATTCCTATTCAAAGGGATACATAGGCATGCTTGGTTCAGGCATCGAATCTAATTAAAATTAATCAACTATCCCTCTATCACCTTCTTCACTTACTTTTGTATTTATTACTTTGCTTTATTATTAGGATTAGTTTGGGAATGTGTGACTTCCTTAGAACCCATAAGGGCTAGAGGAGGTATCCCCTAAGTTTTGAATTTTATTTGTAATGTTAATTTTATTTTGGATTATTACTTGTATTTGTTATCGGAATCAATGATCATACATATTATAAATTGTCCATGCATCTTAAATTGTTCATGAAATATATTTTAAGTTATTTTTATATTACTTGGCCAAACATATTTTTTAAAACTGAAAACCTAGTCCCCGAATCCTCTTTGGTTTCGAGGCTAGTGATGTTTTTTCCTTTGGGTAATGATGGGAGTCAAATGGGTTTTTTTCCTTATATTTTCCCAAATAAAAATAAATTAAAGTGGTGACTCTAAAACAATTTTCAAAATAAGCTTAAGGGCTTCCTCGTGAGTTCTTTACCAAATGAGCATTTCGATTCCCTTTAGCGAATCGGACCGGTGCTCGGGTGAGGCCTCACAGTTGGCAACTCCACTGGGGATAAATTTTCTTTCTAAAAGGAAAAATAAGAGGACTACTAATTGGTTTAAAAAAGTTTGGCCTTTTAATATAATTGTAACTTTGCATGCATCACTTGCATAGGCTCTTTGCCATTCAACCTAGTTTTAGGAAAATAATGGATAGTGAGTAACATCGAGTGGGTAACCCTCCTTGGGTATATTTTATGATAGTGAAATCATCCACCCTACGATGAATCCTTTGATCCTTTCAAAGGTGTAATGAGTATGCACGTACTGTTGGACCCATGCGAGGCTCTTTGACTCACATGTGGTTAGGTATATCGTTGCTCTAGTGTGATGGGTACCCCAAACCAAGCTACCTTGTCCCTTTTGTAAGCTCGATCCAAACTAAGGATTGTCTC
Source organism: Reutealis trisperma (assembly GCA_947687605.1). NCBI lineage: Eukaryota > Viridiplantae > Streptophyta > Magnoliopsida > Malpighiales > Euphorbiaceae > Reutealis > Reutealis trisperma. Next base: position 425,799 of record CANTUT010000049.1, read on the forward strand.
TGCTAAGATAATCCTAGCTATAGAGTGACCTTCGGCCATCTAAAAAATTAGTTTGGTTATCTTAATATCCCCTAACCAGTTTAACCTATGAAGGGATATCCGGCAGTTAGACAAAAGCCAAAGCATTCATTCGATGATCTTGCCATTCCTTATCCTCAAAACCTCAAGGATCATAGAACTCGGTAATTATAATAGTCAGGTCCACCCAATCATTCACGACCATAGGGCTAGCAGTTGTAGTGTCCAATCCCAAGAGCCTCAGAAATGAATTGACATAACCCACTCTCAGTATGGGGACAGCCAAATCAGCCTCAGGATTAGACCTTAGTAACATGCTAAATTCTTCAAAAGTAGGGCACATCTCATCCATGCAAGCCCCAAATCTAAAAACATGCGCTTTAGGATCCCATAATTTCGGACAAGCCCTTAAAAAGTCCCAATCTAATTGAACCCCCCTTAAGGTTGGCATGGCACTAATACCAAAAGTCCCTAAGTTAATGTGCTCCACTTTTTCAAGGTTTTTGGTCCATAAATGCATTAAATGGCTAAAATAGGGCTCCATAAGTGAAAGGAAAAGGGAAACTAGAGGAAAAGATGAGAGAAAAGTAAAGAGAAAAGAGCATGAAAAGTGCTATAACAGTTGAACTACAGTTGTGAGGATTTCTAAGCCATAAGAGGGATATATATAGGGGAAAATTGAGAATTTTGCTGAGATTGCCATAGAAGAGCATGGGTTTCCTTAAGTATTTTTGTTGCACTGCTGTAAATGCCTATGCAGTGCTGGAAGCTTCTCTGTGACAACCACACAAGGCTGTGCAGCACTGCACAGGATGGTCGATTGCCGCATCCTTGGCGCATGTTGCCGTAAACTACCACGACCCTTCCTTTGCAAAGACCATGTAGTATTTGAGAGGAATTTGATGAAAAAAAATGGGGGAGAGAGCAAAAGGGAAAGATGGTGGAGCCCTGTCACGCATTCGTTCATAGAACAGATGCATTCAAAACATACATAAGTCAAACCCTTGCATAATCAAGTCATACAATCCATGCATCATAGTAATAAAATAGAACATGAGTCAAGTTTTGCGTCAACATGCATACATGCAGACATAATCATACATAGAGTCAGCATGACATCCGCATGACAGGAGGAAAGCTAATGCCGGCCTCACTTATATCTCCTCCTCCGATCTACATCATCTCCCTTATCACGACCACTCAGAGTGAGAGTCACAGACAATGCTGTCCTCAAGCAATGAACCATCTTATAGTTATGGTGAGCCCAATTCTTAGGGATCTGCATAAGGAAAAGATGAGTAAGAAACTGCATTAAGTGACAAAGAGCAAGCTCTAAAAAGGGGCAAAAGGACATACCTCGCCTACATGTTATGGAAATGGGATAAAATCAATGGGGAGGTCATGAGGGATCTCATATCGAGTAAAGCCATGATCAGCAAAAATAAAATTCAAGTCCTCTCTTGCCCATAAGTAGGTAAGAAAACTTGCCTGCTCACTTGGTCTAGCCCTATCAGAAGAGGCATCTGTAGCAGACCTCAGACCACCACTCCTGCTAGTAGCAAAAGTATGAATTGATCCTGTGGTAGAAGATCTATAACTAGAATGGGCCCGTCTTGGAAGAAATGGGATGCAAGGTAGTAGGCGATGCATGCAGAAACTCCTATAGTCACCGTCAAGATCCAAGAAAGGCTCAACTAGAAGGCTTGCTACTAATGAATCCTGATTAGGGATGTGTAATCCATATCTCATCTCAACAGGGGTATCAGCTGGGACAATCCTCTCTCCTGTAATCTGGCCGTGAACTCTCTCACCAAAGTAAAACATAGAATTAGTGTGGAAGCACAAAAGGAGGCGGCGGGAAGACAAAACCACACCAAGTTCATGATATGGAGTGATGAGGTGAAGCTTGTTAGTGAAGGGTAACTAGCAAACCTGTGAAAAAAGAATAGCAGAGAGAAATAGAATATCAAAATGAGTGATGAAGATGATGTGTGAAGCATGTGTGCATACATGTGATGATACTAAATGAGAGAAGAAATCTTGAATATGGAAAAAATCATATTTCTCCTAATGATAGTGATTCTATGTCCACCAAAGATAGCCACTCAGGATATGATTTGCTATACGATCCCTCAAAGCAGGAGTAAGAAAAGGAAAGTGCTCGTAGGCCTAATACTGCACAAAGGAAAATAATCATAAGACACAGGGATAGTGGGTATAAAACAGAATTAGAAAGGTAGAGGTATACCTTCCAGATGATATGAGTCCCTCTTAAAGCAGCAAACACGCCTCGAGATAGATCAGACATCTTTCAATACATCACGCACAAAGCTGCACCTCCTCAGTCAAATTCTCCAATAACAGATAAATCCTCCAGTGAGTGCAGAATATTCAGATCGATGGTATCCCTTTATGTGTGGCAGAATGAGCAGCCTAATATCTTTAGAATCAGCAAGTGGGCAGCTTGCTCATCCGAAATGACCCCCACATCATAAGTATAAATGTCAATCTATCCTCAAAGCCAAGAACGTGGATTGCCTCGGGGAGGGTCAACGATTAATAAATCAACTATAGCCTCTGATGGGATAGAAATCCAAGTAGGATAAAGCTCTAGGGGTCGCAGTCGAAATGGCAGACCAGCTAACATCGTCAAGTCCAAAGGGGTCACAGTCATCTCCCTGCATGGAAAGTGAAAAGTGTCTGTAGTATCCCACCACCTCTCTGCCAATGCTCGCAGTAAAGGAATATTATCCTCTCGGGTATAATCCAGGGACAAAAATCCTAGCAATCTAGATAGCTAAATCAACCCTCAGACTTGGGGATGAGTCTCCAAGTAAGTAGAGATGACAGATAAATTTGATCTACTGCCTCTTAATCTAATGGTGGTAGTCTTTGAAAAAAAAACTTTTTATTTTACATGCATATATTTTCTATGAACTAACATTGCAACAAGAAGGAAGGGCAAAATGGTAAATACCTCTATGATGCCGGTACTAGACACATGGTGCTCCAGTTCCTAAAGCAAGTCCGCCGGGTTGGGATCATGCCTTGGTACTTGGTAGCTCCTGGTATGGCAGCTACTAGAGGGGAAAGCCATTTTAGAGAGAAGTCAGAGAGAAGGGTTTCTAGAGAGAGAAGCAAAATTTGACAAATGAGAAAAGTTGCAAAAAGTGAGAGGTGGCACACCTTTATATAGTACCTTCTGCATAGTAACTTTTTCATGTGGGAATGCAGTAGTGAACTCGTTTCAAGTCAGAATTTAGAACAACAAGTTTCTATATGATCACAATAGTCTCCTCTAAGCACTTGACCACTATTACTCAAGATTCAACATATAAAAAATTTCTGTGATTATAGACAGATATTTAGCTCCTACTAGATAGGGCTAATACTTTACAAATCCTACCAGAAAGGATGATCACTCCTACCATATAGGACTAGTGATTTGCCATTCTTTCCAGACAGGAATATTACTCTCAAATCCTACTAGACGGGATTGTCATTATCATTCCCACCAGACAGGAACATTACTCTCAGATCCTACCAGACAGGATCATCATTATCATTCCTACCAAACAGGAACTGCCATTTTCTTTTTACCGCTTTCAAATATACCGGGGGCATCCACTTCGCTTTCAAATATACCAGGGGCATCCTCTTCATTTCACACTTATCATAATTCCTTGCCACTTCCAAATATACTAGGGGCATCCACTTCACTTACAAATATACCAAGGACATCTACTTTGATTCCAAATATACCGGGGGCATCTTGTTCGCTTTCAAATATATCGGGGGCATCCACTTCGCTTCTAAATATACTGGAGGTATCTACTTTGCTTCCAAATATACTAGGGGCATCCTCTTCACTTCTAAATATATCAGAGGCATCCTCTTTATTCTAAAAGTTTACACTCATCATAATAGCCTACTAGACAGAGCAATCTTGATTAGGGGAGCAACTATGAACCCTTAATTCTGCATCTCTCAGAATTACAGACCATTCAATCAGAAAAAGAATCAATGAAGACTCTTTAATCATCATCAAATCATTTGGGACATAGTAACTGGTGCAATGCAATTGGAATCATGGAAAACGGACAAGAAAAGAGCGAGAATGGGCAAAAACAGGCAAAACGGGCGAGTGATAGCCTGTTGCCGTGCCGTAGAGCCTCTTACGGTGCTGCAAAGCTCTCTGTGGCACTGCCGCAGAGGCTTGTGTGACACCGACAGTGTGTTTCTGCTCCTATATTGGAAAATTTAGTCTCTATGCTTCATTCTTCCCCCTATATATAGAGGTGGCCTCTTTACTCTCAAGACACAGACTTGGAGGCTTAAAAAGCACTAACTTCAAGTAAATTTGCTTTGCTTATGCTCTTTGCTTTACAAAGCACATTGGGTGGTTTCTCCTTGATTCCAACCCAACTAGTTTAAGGCTTTCCGCCCATTTGTTCGAGGCAAGCTCTTTGCCCAAGGCTTGTGTCTGTCATATGGAGAAGGCGAAGTTGCGTTCCAGTGGTTTAAGGCTCGTGTCTTTTGTGTGGAGAAGGTGGAATTATGATCCAATCATCTGCTCCATCCACCCTACATTCCCAAGCCGTGAAACCATAAGGTAATCTTCTTTTCCTTTCTATTTAATTATTGTCTATTTTAGTTAATTAATTAAATTAATGCATCTAGGTTATTAGCTAATCAACTTGGTAATCAATTAAGTTAATTAATTAATTCAACCCTGTTTTAATCAATCAATCAAAACATGATAAAGTGGCTAGGCTAAACTAAGCTCTTCGTAAGAAGGGAGAACTGCGTGGGTTCTGATTCCTATTCAAAGGGATACGTAGGCATGCTTGGTTTAGGCGTCGAATCTAATTAAAATTAATCAACTATCCCTCTATCACCTTCTTCACTTACTTTTGTGTTTATTGCTTTGCTTTATTATTAGGATTAGTTTGGGGAATGTGTGACTTCCCTAGAACCCATAAGGGCTAGAGGAGGTATCCCCTATGTTTGGAATTTTATTTGTAATGTTAATTTTATTTTGGATTATTACTTGCATTTGTTATTGGAATCAATGATCATACATATTATAAATTGTCCATGCATCTTAAATTGTTCATGAAATATATTTTAAGTTATTTTTATATTACTTGGCCAAACATGTTTTGTTAAACTGAAAACCTAGTCCCCGAATCCTCTTTGGTTTTAAGGCTAGTGATCTTTTTTCCTTTGGGTAATGATAGGAGTCAAATGGGTTTTTTTCCTTATATTTTCCCAAATAAAAATAAATTAAGGTGACGACTTTAAAAAAATTTTCTAAATAAGCTTAAGGGCTTCCTCTTGAGTTCTTTCCCAAATGAGCATTTCGATTCCCTTTAGCGGATCAGACCAGTGCTCAGGCGAGGCCTCACACTGCGTTGACGATCTTAAGGTTGTCTTAGGATGGTTTGAACTTTTGAAAGAGAAACCTAGCCCTATTAGGTTTATGATCCTAAGGCTATCCTAGGATGGTCTGATTTTGGATTAGAAACCTAATTCTATGTTAGGTTGATGAGCCTAAGGCTATCCTAAAATAGTTTATTTTTTTTATGGGAAACCTAACCTTGTGCTTGGTTAATGATCCTAAGGCTATCCTAGGATGATCATATTAGAAGAGATACCTAATTTAGATTTAATGTATCGATCCTAAGGCTATCCTAGGATGGGTCTGATGTTAATAGTTCTAGTCTTGATTTAGGAACTTTGATTGGTGATTTGTCAGTTTGATGATCCATTTTGCTTTGGAAACATGGATTGATGATCCTTCTTAACTCATATTGATGATCCATCATGTTTTATGAATTTTGACATGATAATTTATCTTGATTCAAGTGTGTTTAATGCAAAATGCATATGACTACGCAATGATTAGATACTTTGAACCTATGAAGGGTCATTATGGTAGAAGAGTGCTGAGCTTTTAGGAGAAAGATGCCCCTATTTTTGAAAGCTGGATACTAACCCAGTGGAGTCCCCATAACCTTTTTTTTCCTAAGCTGGATACTAACCCAGTTCCTTTCCCCTTTCAAAGGTTGACAAAATGTCTGTTGCCGGAGATGAGATCACCGCTACTAGAGCTGATGAAATTTTTGATGAGCTTCTTGCTAAGCTCTTTGAACACCAGGAAACTATGATGAAAAGGCAAGAAGCCCTTTTCCAAGACATACTCAAAGCCTAAAAGAGGGCTATCATGGAGGATGTCCGTGCCATGCTGGAACAGGCCTCCCTGGCTCAAAACCTAACTGACCCAAAACCATTCAAAGCTGACCCAAAACCCGTCTTTTATCCTGTTTATGGATCCACTTCTAAAGTTGAATCCAAAGACAAAGAACCTACAAACACTGACATCATTCCACCACTACCTATTTCATCACCTGAATTTCTCAGAAACAACTCACTCTATCAACCCATGATAGTTCAACCACCAAATTTCACCCCTACTTCCCAACCCGCGGATCCTTTCCAAAGGAAGGAAGTCAACCCTGAAATCAAAGCCTTCATGGAAAAAGTGAAGCACATGGAAAAATGATTTGAAGAAGAAAGAAAACCTAGTTGATCCAGGCTCCCTGAGCTTATTTCCTAATGCAAGAGTTCCACCAAAGTTCAAGATGCTGAATTTGGACAAATTTGATGGTACTACTTGCCCCAAGATCCATTTAAAGATGTATGTAGGGGCAATGCATCCCTTTGGTATGAACAATGAGCTCCTTGCTCAACTCTTTCATCAAACTCTTACTGATCTTGCCCTAAGATGGTTCATTAACTTGGATGATACCCAAAAATAGACTTGGGAGGACATTTGCAAGGCATTTGTCCAACAGTACCACTACAATAGTGAAAAGGACATTACAAAAAGGGATTTGGAAACCACAAAGCAACTTCCAGATGAGTCCTTTTCTATGTTCCTTGCAAGGTGGAGGGCTAAAGCTGCTCAAATGATAAACGGGCCAACCGAGCAAGAACAAGTAGATATCATTGTCAAGAATCTACTTCCGGCCTACAAAGCTCATTTGTTAACACAATACCTACCCACCTTCAGAGCTTTAGTTGCAACTGCTTCAAAAGTTAAAGATTGCATGCAAAGTACATCATTTCAAGTTAAATTCCACACCGCCAACCTGAACAGTGATGAGGAATCTAGTCCTAACTCAACCCCACCTTACCTCAGCCCTATAAAGCATGTCATGGAGTAAGTTCAAGTTTAGCTAATCTAACCTATCTGAGATTGAATTCCAAGTCTAAACCTGAGTCCAAATCTGAGTCAGAGTCTATTGTCTTATTTTTTTTCTTTATTCACATAAACCATAGCAGTTTCTTTTGTCATCTTCCAATAAAGTTTTCTTTGTAGTAATGCACATATATTTTCTTTCTGTCTTCCTTGTTTAGTCAGGCATGGATGAGCCATAAAAAAAGAGAGAGGAAAAAAAATGAAAAAAAAAGAGAAAAAGAAAAAGAGGAAAAAAGAGAGAAATGAACAAACAGTCAAATCCACCACTATTAGCACATGGGGTGCCATCAACAATTGCACCTAATCAAAGAAGGTCCAATAGTTAAAGCATAAAGAGCAAATCAAATGGAATTACCTATTGCACATTAGGTAATCAAATAATGCACCTCAACAAGGTCAACAAGTTCAGAAAAGACCTTTGTCAAATCTAGAATTCAAAGGCCAGGGCTCCTCAAAGCAGCAGCCCTAATCATAGTGGAATGCTTTCTCCTAAATGTAAGCTAGCTAAGCTGAAAACCCAAAAAGGGCAGCTTAGGCAAAAGTTAGAGCTGAGAAAGAGAGAGAGAGAGAGAGAGCTCATCCAAGTCATCTTCCCTCATGTCCAAAGTTGTCAAATCATCTTTAATCAATCTGTCATCCTTCCTAACTAGAGGTTTATTCTCTAAAAGATATACAATCTTCTATGCCCTTATCCTACAATGGGGGCATGTCTTCCCAAGATGTCATCATCTATCAATCTGTCTTGTTGCTTAGCTCAAAGAGCTAAGGCACAATCCCTCATACATATCTCCAGTCTATTTTCCATTAGCCCTTTAGCTATTCCTAAGGGCTCTTTGTTTCAACTAGTACAATTTACAATTAAGTGTCACTCTAAGAGTCTCTTCAATCTCAAATAACAAGAAAAGCTTGATTTGTTCTTTTCCATGATTCATGCTACAAAAAGCAAAATCATACAACCTCCATGATTGTTTTCAGAAGTTTTAGCCTACCTTCAAAACCATTCTTGAACTTTATGAAATCATATTGTTCCATCCCAAGCCTCATTGGCAAATCATACCACATACCACCCATTCCTTGGCATAATCTTAAAATGAGTAGAACCAAAATTCCCAAGTCTATCAGGGCTTATCATCTTTAAATTTCCTTGGCAAAACCAAAAGTTGAGGCATACCTCCCAAAAAAGCCTTCACCATGAAGCCCACTCCCAAAAGGCCTTCATTTGTGAAGCCTATGATCTCCTTTAAGGCAAAATCAGAATTAAGCCTTTCAAATGGATTTCCTTCACCAGACCTTCCCTCCTCCTAAAAAAGCCTTCCCCATGAAGCCCACTCCCAAAAAGCCTTCACTATGAAGCCCACTCCCAAAAGGTCTTCATTTGTAAAGCCTATGATCTCCTTTAAGGCAAAATCAGAATTAAGCCTTTCAAATGGATTTCCTTCACCAGACCTTCCCTCCTCCTAAAAAAGCCTTCCCCATGAAGCCCACTCCCAAAAAGCCTTCACCATGAAGCCTACTCCCAAAAAGCCTTCACTATGAAGCCCACTCCCAAAAGGCCTTCATTTGTGAAGCCTATGATCTCCTTTAAGGCAAAATCAGAATTAAGCCTTTCAAATGGATTTCCTTCACCAGACCTTTCATCCTCCCAAAAAAGCCTTCACTATGAAGCCCACTCCCAAAAAGCCTTCACCATGAAGCCCACTCCCAAAAGGCCTTCATTTGTGAAGCCTATGATCTTCTTTAAGGCAAAATTAGAATTAAGCCTTTCAAATGGATTTCCTTCACCAGACGTTCCCTCCTCCCAAAAAGGCCTTCCCCATAAAGCCCACTCCCAAAAAGCCTTCACCATGAAGCCACTCCCAAAAGGCCTTCATTTGTGAAGCCTATGATCTCCTTTAAGGCAAAATTAGAATTAAGCCTTTCAAATGGATTTCCTTCACCAGACCTTCCCTCCTCCCAAAAAAGCCTTCCCCATAAAGCCCACTCCCAAAAAGCCTTCACCATGAAGCCCACTCCCAAAAGGCATTCATTTGTGAAGCCTATAATCTCTTTTAAGGCAAAATCAGATTAAGCCTTTCAAATGGATTTCCTTCACCAGACCTTCCCTCCTTAGCCAAGACCTTTCCCTACAAGGACTAATCATCAATGGGCAAACTGAGTCGAGCCACACATGTTGACATTCCCACACCCATCGTCTTTCAGAGACATAGCCTTCTCTAAAACCAAAGCCAAACAAATAGCTTTGATCTTATTCCTACTAATACTAAAGCCAAATAGATAGCTTTGATCCCCATCCTTTTAACACTAAAGCCGAAACAGATAGCTTTGATCCTATTCCTCCTGACATCAAGGCCAAACAAATAGCTTTGATCCCAACTCTTCCAACCACCAAAGCTGAACAAATAACTTTGACCTCAATCCTCCCAACCATCAAGGCCAAACAGATAGCTTTGATCCCAATCTTCCCAAACATCAAAGTCAAACAGATAACTTTGATCATAATCTCCCTAATAGTAGGGCCGAACAGATGGCCTTGCTAAACCAATTTGAATTCCCTACGTGGATCAAATCTCTAAATCTTTCAAAGTCTAGGCAGAATAGATAGCCTTGATTAAAATTCACTAGAGCATCTTTATCTCTAAACAATTGAAGATCACCATTCTCACATCCGATGCCAAGGTCAAAACCAATAGCCATTGACAAAACCTCATTTATCCTATGGGCCTTCTCCCAATAGGTTCATATCTTTGGACCTTGTTTATCCTTCATAAGGTTCGATTTGCATAAAACATGAATGTCCTCATGCATGATAAGCACAAGCAGATATCACAAGCCTAGAGTCTGATATGGAACAGCCTAGAATCTGATATGGCAAAAAGCCAAAAATCTGATGTTGCAAGAGCACAAGCCCAAAGTCTGACATGGCATCTCTTCTCAAGGTTCACTGTCATCAGAATCGCCTTTTGCTTAAAGCCAATTCTGATGAGGGGGCAGCTATGAACCCTCAAATTTGCACCTCCTAATCCGACTGCAGCTTGACACCTACTAGGAATAGGGCGCTATGCGTACGGCGATCCTGCTAGCCGGTTAGCGGGCAGGGGTCAAGGGGGCAGCGCCCCATAGAAAAATAAATTTCCTGAATCTTTTCACCTCCAGTCGACCATCTTTCAGTTATGAACCCATAAAATCAAGCAGAGCTCGAATCAGAGCTGAAATGGGCCCGAAACGGACAGAAACGGATTGAGCCGTGCGAGTGGCGCTGGGAGGCACGCATCCCGTGCTGCCTAGGATACGGCACGCATTTCGTGCCACCAGAAAAAGGCCGTGCCACCAGCATGGCATCAAAATCATGCCGCCGGTATGGTAGCACGTCTGGCGTGCCGCCTAGATGGCTAGTGCATCCGCCGTGCCGCCCCTGTTGCCAGTGCCGCATCGACGCTGCCGTCCGTACTGCCGGCTTCTCCTCTGTCAGCTCTATAAATAGGAGCCTCCTCTAGCCTTATTTGGACACGACTTCCAATGATTTCCAAGAGATTCTAAAGCATTTTATAGCATTTCAAAGCAATTCAGGCATATTTCAAAGCATATTTTTATTCTTATACTCACATTTGCTGTTTCTAGATCCAGATTCTAAGCTTCCTTTGAATTCAAAGTGGAATTGAGATCCGGAGCAAAACTAGTTCCATTCGTCCGAAAGCCGAGAAAAGCAAAGGTATAATCCCTTTCCCATTTTAAAATTCTAAATTCAGATCTAGAATTTTCTTTAGGTCTAAAACTGAAAAGATCTAAAAAAACTTATTAATTTAAGGATTAGAATTAAGTTAATAAGCAAACCAACACATTTTTAAAACCCCTCCTTCGCAAGAAGGGAGAACTGCGTGGGGTTTGATTTCTATTCAATAGGATATGCAGGCTGCCATTCTGAAGGGCATCAACTCCAAAAATCTTTTTTATCAATATTGTTTTCCTTTTTATTTTGATTTATTCATATTAATCTTTTACTTGTGATTTTATTTTTGGTTTATTTTGGGGAATGTGTGCTTTTCCTAGTACCCATAAGTGCTAGAGGAAAGATCCCCTTTATTTCATTTGTTTTGATGTTGTAATAATTAAGTAGGGTTTATCTGGCCTATTTATTTATTATTGTCATTCCATCACATCATATATATATATATATATGTTCATTCATCATTATATTTTTTGTTCATGCATACACAAAAATTCAATTTTAAGAGTTATTTTGCATTTCAAGCCAAACTAAAGAAAATAACATTTTCTTAACTGTGTAATTACCGAAACCTGATCCCCGAGCCCTCCTTGGTCGCTCGTGGATTGGTGCACTTTTCCATTGGGATAAAATCAAATTTTGGAGTCAATCAATTTGGGGTTTTCTTTAATTTTCCCAATTAAAATAAGTAAATTAAAGTGGTGACTCACTTTTTCAACTGTCAAATTACAAAAATCAACTTTCTGAACTCACAGCGAGTTCTAATCATGGAGTTTCTCCCGAAGAGCATTTCGATCCCTCTGCGGATCGGACCGGTGCTCGGGCGAGGCCTCACAGTTGGCAACTCCACTGGGGACATCAAATCTTTTTCAAATAAAAGATAAAGTGGATTACTTTTGGTAAAATACCAAGTTTGGCTTTCAATACAAAATAACTCTATCATGCATCACTACATCGGACTCCTAGTCCACAAAAGCCTAGCTTCTAGGAAAACAAAGGATAAAAAGTAACACCGAGTGGGCAACCTTCCTTAGGTCTACTTGCCGATAGTGAAATCATCCAGCCCATGACATATCCTCTAATCCTTTTAGAGGTGTAACAAGTATGCACGTATCATTGGACCCACGCGAGGCTCCTTGTCTCACATGTGGTTAGGTGTATCGCATCTCTAGTCTGATGGGTTCCCTTTAAACCACCCTAACCCTTTCATGTAATGACTCATAGAACCTTCCTTTAGGATTTTATGTACCATAATACTGAACTTGGTATATCATCATCATGAAACCTTTTCATTCATGCATACATACATGCATAGCTTGAAACTTGTGAAGAGTCAAAAACCTATCCAAACACCTTCACACCTAAAACCCTAGGTTCACCTAAACCCATGGTCAATTACCAAAGTCCATGGTCCACCTAAACCCATGGTCAACACCCAAAACCCATGGTCAATTACCAAAGTCCATGGTCCACCTAAACCCATGGTCAACACCCAAAATCCATGGTTCACCTAAATCCATGGAAAATTCCCAAAAACCCATGGTCCACCTAAACCCATGGTCAAAACCCAAAACCCATGGTCAAAACCCAAAAACCCATGGTCCACCTAAACCCATGGTCAAAGCCTAAAACCCATGGTTCACCTAAACCCATGGTCAACACCCAAAACCCATGGTCCATCTAAACCCATGGTCAAAACCCAAAAGCCTATGGTCCATTTAAACCCATGGTCAAAGCCTAAAATCCATGGTTCACCTAAACCCATGGTCAACACCCAAAACCCAACCTATGGTCAAAACCCAAAACCTATGGTTCACCTAAACCCATGGTCAACACCCAAAGCCCATGGTCCACCTAAATCCATGGTCAAAGCCCAAAACTCATGGTTTACCCAAAACCCATAGTCCAGTCCTATCCAAACCCATGACAAACTCATGGTAAAAATAAACCCGTCTATGGTGCCCTCGTCCTTATCCATAAACTCTGTCCAAGCTAAATACTCACCTAGCTTTCATCTTTCACAACTCTTACCCAAGCTAAACACTAATCTAGCTTTCATCTTTCATAGTTCTTACCCAAGCTAAACACTGATATAGCATTATCCACAACCATCCTTACCAAAGCTAAATACTGACTTAGCATCACTCTTATCCTTACCCAAACTAAATGCTAACTAGGTTTCATCTCTTACATCACTATCCAAACCCATGGCCCATCTAAGCCCATGATCTAGTCTAACCCATTGTCCAACTATCACCAAACCCATGGTCCACCCAACATCCAAATCCATGGTACATCCATACCCAATCACAAAACCCATATCCTTAAGCCCATGGTAAACCATTCATAAATCACAATCCCAATCACCCAAAGCTAAATTATGATCTAGCCACCCAAAGCTAAAATCTGACCTAGCCATCCTAAGCTAAATTCTAACCTAGCCACCCAAAGCTAAAACCTGACCTAGCTTCCTTAGCTAAATACATACATAGCTAACATCATACACCTTTACCCTCATCTTTACCCATACACAGTCAACCTAACCACAAGACACTGTCATCCACTGTCTTTTGGTTTGTCACACCTCCCTATAACCCTTTTTTCCAAAGCTGGATACTAACCCAGTTCCTTTTCCCTTGCAAAGGTTGACAAAATGTCTGTTGTCGGAGATAAAGTCACTGCTACCAGAACTGATGAAATCTTTAACAAGCTTCTTGCTAAGCTTTCTAACCACCAGGAAACTATGATGAAGAGGCAAGAAGCCCTTTTCCAAGACATGCTCAAAGCCTAAAGGAGGGCTATCATGGAGGATATCCGTACCATGCTAGAATAGGCCTCCCTAGCTCCAAACCCAACTAACCCAAAACCATTTAAAGTTGGCCCAAAACCCGCCTTTTATCCTATTTATGGATCCACTTCTGGAGTTGAATCCAAAGACAAAGAACCTGTAAACACCGACATCATTCCACCACTACCTATTTCATCACCTGAATTCCTCATAAAGACTCACTCTATCAACCCATGATAGTTCAACCACCAAATTTCACCCCTACTCTCACTTCCCAACCCACGGATCCTTTCCAAGGGAAGGAAGTCAATCCTAAAATCAAAGCCTTCATGGAAAAAGTGAAGCACATGGAAAAAATGATAAAAAAGTCTAAAGAAAAAAGAGGACCTAGTTGATACAGGCTCCTAGAGCTTATTTCCCAATGCAAGAGTTCCAACAAAGTTCACGATGCTGAATTTGGACAAATTTAATGGTACTACTTGCCCCAAGATCCATTTAAAGATGTATGTGGGGGCAATGCATCCCTTTGGTATCAACAATGAGCTCCTTGCTCAACTCTTTCATCAAACTCTTACTGATCCTGCCTTAAAATGGTTTATTAACTTGGATGATACCCAAAAATAGACTTAGAAGGACATTTGCAAGGCATTTGTCCAATAGTACCACTATAATAGTGAAGAGGACATTACAAAAAGGGATTTGGAAACCACAAAGCAACTTCCAGATGAGTCCTTTTCCATGTTCCTTACAAGGTGGAGGGCTAAAGCTGCTCAAATGGTAAACAGGCCAACTGAGCAAGAACAAGTAGATATCATTGTCAAGAATCTACTTCCGGCCTACAAAGCTCACTTGTTAACACAATACCTACCCACCTTCAGAGCTTTGGTTACAACTACATCAAAAGTTGAAGATTGCATCCAAACACAATACCTACCCACCACCAACCTGAACAGTGATGAGGAATCTAGTTCTAACTCAACCCCACCTTACCTCAGCCCTAGAAGGCATGTCATGGAGTAGCTCAAGTTCAGCTAATCTAACCTATCTGAGATTGAATTCCAAGTCTAAACCTGAGTCCAAGTCTGAGTCCAAATCTGAGTCGGAGTCTGTCGTCTTATTTTTCTTTATTCTCATTAACTATAGCAGTTTCTTTTGTCATCTTGCAATAAAGTTTCCTTTATAGTAATGCACATACATTTTCTTTTTGTCTTCCTTGTTTAGTCCAACATGGATGAGCCATAAAAAAAAAAAAAGAGAGAAAAAAACAAAAAAAAAAAAGAGAAAAAGGAAAAGAGGAAAAAAGAGATGAACGAACAATCAACTAAACCCACCATAATTAGCACAAATCAGAATTTAAGGTGCTCACAAATCAGCTATCGCTTCATCAACTCCTAATCAAAGAAGGTCAAGTAATAGACCTCTGATCAAATAATTGAAGCAGAAAGAGCAAATCAAATAGAATTACCTATTGCACATTAGGTAATCAAACAATGCACCTCAACAAGGGCAATAAGTTCAGAAAAGGCCTTTGCCAAATCTAGAATTCAAAGGCCAGGGCCCCTCAAAGCAGCAGCCCACATCATGGTGGAATGTTTTCTCCTAAATACAAGCTTGCTAAGCCGAAAACCCAAAAAGGGTAGCTTAGGCAAAAGTTAGAGCTGAGAGAGAGAGAGAGAGAAAGGTCATCCAAGTCATCTTCTCTTATGTCTGAAGTTTTCAAATCATTTTCAATCAATCTGTCTCATCTCATGTCTCTAGAGTCATCCTTCCTCACCAAAGGTTCATTCTTTAAGGATTTTCTATCTTCTATATTCTTATCCTACAACGGGGGCATGTCTTCCTAAGAACGTCATCATCTATTGTCAATATGTCCTGTTACTTGGCTCAAAGAGCTAAGGCACAATCCCTCATACATATCTCCAATCTATTTTCCACTAGCCCTTTTGCCATTCCTAAAGGCTCTTTGTTTCAACTAGTACAATTTACAATTAAGTGTCACTCTAAGAGTCTCTTCAATCTCAAATAACAAGAAAAGCTTGATTTATTCTTTTCCATGATTTATGCTACAAAAAGCAAAATCATACAACCTCCATGATTCTTTTTAAGAAGTTTCAGCCTACCTTCAAAACCATTCTCGAACTTTATAAAATCATATTGTTCCATCCCAAGCCTCATTGGCAAATCATACCACATACCACCCATTTCTTGGCATAAAATGAGTAGAACCAAAATTCCCAAGTCTATCAGGACTTATCATCTTTAAATCTAGTTTCTTTAGCAAAACCAGAAGTCAAGGTATATCTCCTAAAAAGCCTTCATTAAGAAGCCCAAATCTAAAAGCCTTCATCAAGAAGCTCAAATCCAAAAAGTCTTCATTAAGAAGTCCAAATCCAAAAGCCTTCATTAAGAAGCCCAAATCTAGAAGCCTTCGTTAAGAAGCCCAAATCCAAAAGCCTTCATTGAGAAGCTCAAATCTACCTTCAAACCAAGAAGCCTTTGTTGAGATGCACATGATCCAAAAGCCTTCATCAACTGTGGTGATTTGTCAGTTTGATGATCCATTTTGCTTTGGAAACATGGATTGATGATCCTTCTTAACTCAGATTGATGATCCGTCATGTTTTATGAATTTTGACTTGATAATTTATCTTGATTCAAGAGTGTTTAATGCAAAATGCATATGACTACGCAATGATTAGATACTTTGAACCTATGAAGGGTCATTATGGTAGAAGAGTGCTGAGCTTTTAGGAGAAAGATGCCCCTATTTTTAAAAGGTGAACATTTAGAAGGGAGGTGCCCCTACTTTAGAGTGATAAAGGAAAATGGTTTGGTCATTTTGTTCAGATAGACTAGCTTAGGGATGGTAGGGTCAAACTCCATTTGTTATAGGCATGAGGGCTAGTTTGAAGGGTCGGTCAAAGGCTATTGGTTTGGCCTTGAAGAAAAGCTAGGTCAAATATGGAAGAGATCAAGCTAATCAACTTGGAAAGGCTTAGGCTAGACTGGTCTTGGAATGTTTGTTTTGTGATTAGACTAGAAGGCTAAGTCAGGTTTGGCCTTAGAGAATGTCACATCCCAATTTTAGAGATATGACAATCTTAAAACATGGGGAGACATAAGGTCACCTATACTCGTAGAACCCACTTATACTTATGCCAATCATGCCTAGGATTATACCACCCCATGCACAACTTAAATATCTAATAATATAGGAAATCTCAATATGTGAAAGAATAGTTTAACAAAATACTTTGAAAACATCTTATAAGAAAATAACATTTAAAGTCTTAAAATAAGTCATCAATGATTAATATCCCAAAATAAACTCTTGGAGCATCTATAAATAACTCTTCATAGCATAGGACAAGGAATCCCCCAAGTGAAGTAGAATGTTGGAGCCATCACCTTGCCTCCTCATATTACTCACTTGGAACCACACAAGGAAAAAGGGTGAGATAGGTGATCTCAATGAGTAAACAATATAACACATACAATAACATATATTCCTTTTAAAAAAGAAACTTGTAGCTTATAACACATAGTTCATGATTTACAAATCATGGTTTCAAAGTTTGTAATTTAGCAAGGTTTTCACTTTAGCAGGTTTACAGAAATCACACTTATAACACTTATCACCCAATAAGAGTAAATGACTATGGTAGCTCATTCACTCAAAGGAGAGGTGGCCTCATACCAAATTCCAACTCCCAACCCAATAACTTATAAAGTCATGAAACTGATCAGGCTCCATGACTAAAATCACCCTTTCTAATGAAGGTAGATACATAACCCCTATCCATTGGGTTAAAATCATATGGATAGGTTCCGATGATTACCTGCATCGGCACGAGGATTTCTACATAAAGGATTAATGATATCATAGCTAGAGCTAATGGTATTCACATATAACAATAGCACTTAAGGCAATAATAACATATTCCACAATAACAATAATAGTTTAACTTTTTGAACAAAAGATACAATAATAGTATAGTTCCAGAAAGAAAGTAGGTAAGGTATAATTATAAAAAGTTTTTCATATCATTGAATAAACATTATTAGTTTTGCACCAATTGTCCTTTGGCAACCCAAGCTTAACAAAGAAATCACGTAATCAAATTTTAAATGGAAGCGAACTTGGGTTTCAAGAATCTCAAAGGTTCCCATAACATATTCATGATAGCTTGTACTTGTAACAATAACATGATGTTTACTCATCTTGTGGTTCCTTCCCTCTTAGTACTCGTAACCCTTGAACCTCTAAAACTTCTCAAGCTCTAACATAATATTTAATTCAATACTTAGTATTTATTTAATCATCATGCTATCCTATCCCATAACTACCCCATGCACAAATAACATTCACATCCACTTAGAGTTGGACATAGATGTGCACTAACTTTAAAAGTCTTGCACACTTAGCCTTTATAGGCTCATATGAAATAACATTATAACTTATACCAATACTTTTCTCAAGTTAAACACAATGTCATGATCTTAATATTAACACTTTAATAATCATCTTAGTACACTTAACACTTCCATACATGTCAACTTATCAATAGTCATTTAAGTGTCATGCCTATCTCTTATGACCAATTCATTCAATCAATCTCTTTATCAATTCAAGATCATTAATTCATTATTAACTCATCATGAAACCTATTTCCATATTACCCAATCACATTCACATTCTAATCACAACATAAGGTTAAGATACTTTAAGTATACCAAATTGCCTCTAGCCTTGTCTAAAGTCATTCCTTTAACCAACATGCAATTTAACCATTTATTATTCATTCATACATGTCAATAATCATTAAAATATATTACATAAAAATTATGGACATTGGGATAAAAATCCCAACAATGGCTGGATGCACTATCAAAGAGAAAACCTGAATTTTTCTTACTTTTTGTACTTTCTGTCTATTACAGTAATATGCAAAAACATGGTTTGAACCAACATTTTTTATGTAATCAAAACAAAAATCATTTTAAAACATGAACATGTAGGAATCAACACCTATATATATTCATATGCATGAAAATTTCCAACTTTAGGTTTTAGGATGAAAAATCATGAGTTCTCTTGTTTTCGGCACTTTTTGGTCATTACAGTAATATGTAAACACATGATTTAAACCATTATTTTTCATTCAATCATAACAAAAACCAATTTAGAATTCCAATATGTATAAATCAAATTTTCCAACTTTTAAGTTATAGGGCGAATACTATGAATTTTCTTATTTTCTGAAACTTTTTGGTCATTATAGTAATATGGAGAAATATGATTTAATTTGATATTTTTCATCTAAACACATCAAAAATCCATTTAGAACACAAGCATGTAAAATTTCCCCCCCTTGAAATGTTTATGTATGAAAATTTCAATTTTGAGTTATAGGATTCACCTTTGGAGAAATCGCGTAGAGATGTTGGTGTTTTTGGGAGAAAAATCGTTCTCTTCCAAAAACTCACCTAGGCCAAATTTAATCAATAAAAATCAGTAAATATTCAGTTTAAAATAATTTTCTCATAATTAGTTCCATAGGAATCAAATAATAAATTGAAAGAAGAGAAAAACCTACGAATACATTTAAGAAATCGCAAGGTTTGAAGGTATCTTGTAAATTTCAGCAGAGAGAATAATTTTGAGAGAATTTTTCTGCCAAAATAATGAAATAATAGAATGGTGGCTGGTTGATACAAGGGCTGGCCAAATTTTTGATATAAATAATTAGGGTTTTGGGCAATTTTCATGATTACCCTTAATGAACAAGGTTAGAAGTGTTTTGGTGTAGTGGGTTTTTGGGGATCTAGGCTTTTTATTTAATTTATGGGTTGATTATAGGTAATTAAAAATAAAATATTTTTTCTTATTATTTTCTTTAAAATTTCCCCTAAAAAATTTATTTAAAAACTATTTTAAGATACTCATACAATTATTTTATGCTTAAAAATTGCTCTTTTGCAGGAAAATTCATTTTATGTAAAATAAATTATTTCATGCTAATGCACTTCATATAGATCATTTTTTTCACAATAATAACTTATATTAAGCATATTAAAATTAATTTAATATGCCACATACTCATAAATCACTTCACACATGAATTTTCATAAAATCACATATTTTGTTACAATAAATCTAAATTTAAGCAAATTGGTCATGAAAACTCCTAATGTGAGTGTGGGTTGTTATAGAGAAGATTGTGAGTGGGGTCATCTTAGAAGGCTAGGTCATTTTTGGCCTTAGCTAAAGTCATTTTGGAAGGCACGGTCTGGTTTGACTACATAAAAAGTCATATTAGGGTCGTCGTTAGGTTTTACTATAGAAGGGATGAAATTAGCTTGGTCAGGACTTGGCTTTTAGAGAGTTCATTTGAAAGGTCAAGTTTAAGGCTAGGTCAGATTTTGCCTTAAGACTTCACTGGGATGTTAAACTTTGTAGGAGGTCAAACTAGAAGGCTAAGTCTAGCTTAGAGGAAAGGTTAAGCTAGGAAACTAGTTTTGGTAGGCTTAGTTAGATTTTAGCCTTGAAGAAGATTGTGGGCTTCATAGTAAAGGCTTTTGGGAGTGGGCTTCATGGTGAAGTCTTTTAGTAGTGGTCTTCATGGTGAAGGCTTCTTAGTTTAGGCTTCATGGTGAAGACTTCTTAGTTTGGGCTTCATGGTGAAAGCTTAAGCTTTATGGTGAAGGCTTGAAGGCTTTTGGTTAAAATGCTTTTGGGCTTAGAGGACAGTTTGTCAAATTGAGTTTTTTTTTCTATAAGGGTGCTTTGGACCTCTTTAAAAGATGGTTGGCTTTAGCTCAAGTATGGTGCTAAAGGTTTTTTAGTAATAAAGATATCATAGGCTCATGGATAGGGGTTTGCTCTTTGATATGGTTACATCATTGTAAGAGGACTAAGTTGAGAATGGTTTGCATGCCTTTTCATATTAGGGATCATGTGTTCTACCAAGGAGGCTTGACCTTTCAATGATAATAAGATGTTTGCCAAAGAGGCATAGGATAGGCTTTGACTAGTTCAAGCCCTTATTAATCAACTTGAGGATGATAGGCTTTGGGGGATATACCTTGACTTTAGTTTTGTCAGGGAAATTGACTTCGATGATGATGAATCCTAAGGGACTTTGGATCTTTGTTCTTTCCATGATTTGCCAAAGAAAGGGTGGTATGAGGCTTGAGCTTTTAAAGATGGCATGATTTTCCAATGAGGCTTGGGATGGAACAATATGTTTTCATGAAGTTTGGAAATGGTTTGAAGGTATGTTGGAATTTCTAGAAAGGGATCAGAGAGGTTATATAGTTTTGCTATTTGTAGCATGATTCATGGAAAAGTGCAAGTCAAGCTTTTTTGCTTTTGAGATTGAAGGGACATTTGGCGTGACACTTTATTGGCTTGAATTTAGACAATGTATTGGCTAAAGGGAAATGCCCTACAGAGTGGCTAAATGACTAGTGAGAAAAGATAACTTTGGGGATCATGCCCAAATAAGAGATAGGGATATGATGGACTAGAGATTATACATTAGCTTTTTGAGCTAAGCGACAAGATGGATTAACAAGAGATGATGACGTTCTAGAAAGACATGCCCTCATTGTAGGATAAGGGCATAAAAGATAATATAACTTTAGAAAACATACCTCTAGTGAGGAAGGATGACTTTGAAGATATGAGTCAAGAGGATTGATTAGAGATGATTTGATAACTTTGAAAATGAGGAAAGATGACTAGGATGAGCTTTCTCTTTTTTTTTTCTCTTTCTCTCTCTTAGTTCTAACTTATACCTAAGCCGCCCTTTCAGGTTTTCAACTTAGAGAGCTTCAATTAAGGAAATTTGGAAGAAAACATTCTGCCATGATTTGGGTTATTGCTTTTCTTCATGTTGAGGGGCTTTGACCTTTGAATTTTGGATTTGACAAAGGTCTTTTCTAAATTTGTTGCCCCTTATTGAGATGCATCATTTGATTACCTAATGTGCAATAGGTAATTACATTTACTTGCTATTTATGCTTTAACTGTTTTATGAGAGGTCCATTACTTTACCTTCTTTGATTAGGAGCTAGTGAAGCGATTGCTAATTTGTGAGAATGAGGGCACTTTAAATTCCGATCTATGCTAATTATGGTGGATTTAATAATGAAACTAATTATTTGTTCATCTCTCTTTCCTTTTTTTTTTCTTTTTCTTCTCTCTTTTCTCTTTTTTTCTTCTTTTTCTCTCTCTTTTTCTTCTTCTTTTTTTTTTTTAAGCTCATCCATGTCGGACTAAAAAAGGAAGATAAGAAAATTAATGCATAAATAATGAAAAGAAAATATAGATGGATTATTATAAAGGCAACTTTATTATAAGATAATGAAAAAGAGACTAACATGGTCAATACAAATACAGGAAAAAGAAAATAAGAAAATAGACTCTCACTTATATTTTGACTCAGACTTTGATATTTAGACTTAGACTTTGAGATTTAAACTTGAGATTCAACCTCTGATAGGTCAGATTAGCTGAACTTGAACTCCTCTATAACTTGCTATTTGGGATTGAGGTAAGGTAGGGTTGAATTGGGTTTAGGTTCCTCATCACTATTCAAGTTGGTGATGGGGAATTTAGTTTGAAATGCTTTATTTTGGATACAATCTTTAACCTTTGATATAGTTGCAAGCAAAACTCTGAAGGTGGAAAGGTTTCAGGTTAATAGGTGGACTCAGTAGGCTGGAAGTAGGTTCTTGACAAAGATGTCTACTTGTTCTTGCTCTGTTGATCTATTTACCATTTGAGCATCTTTAGCCCTCCACCTCTTAAGGAATGTAGAGAAGGACTCATTCGAAAGCTAGTTGGTGGTTTCCCAGTCACACCTAGTGACATCCACTTCACTGTTATAATGATATTGTCTAATAATAGGTATGACAAATATCAGTCCATGTTCTTTTTTTGGCTCTTGTCTAGTAAAATGAACCATCTTCTAATAGTTTTGGTCAGTGATTGTTGGAAAGTTGAGTAACGAGCTCATCACTAAGTCCTAAAGGTTTCATTACCCCCACATGTATCTTCAGATGGGCTCTGAGGCATCTGGTTCCATCAAAACTCTTAAGTTCAAGCAGTTCAATTTTGAGAGGAAGCTTGGCATCAGGGAACAAGGTCAAACTATCCATATCAACTAAGTCACTATAGTTCTTTAGGGATTTAATGGTTTTCTCCATGGCCTCAAGTTTGTCTATGATCAATTTGGTGTCTAAATGAGAGAAAGATTCTCCACTTTGAAAAGGATTTAGGAGGGACAAAGAGCTAGAGTTTGTAATAGTGCTTAGGGCTTGAGTACTGATAGGTTCCTCAAGATAAGTCTAGTTCAGATTGTGGTTGAGGTTACTCTTATTGAGGTTTGCTTGGTTATTCATGGCTCAAACTTCCTCAATGATGAATTGCTTTTGGTCCTTCACATTTTCTTTAAATTGGATCTATTGAGCAATTGAGACAACTTCGAAATGCTCTTTTTGCTTCTTAAGGATCCTAGTCATAAGTGAGGTCAGGGCATCCACGTTAACTTGGTTAGCCATTGGTATCTTAAAGGAAAGCAAAAGAAACCCAGTAAGTGAATGGGTAGGGATAGAAAAAGGAAAGCAGGCTTTGAGAGAAAAGGATTCCCTATAGATTGGTAGGTTGACTATTTTCAAATTTAAGATATAATGGGCCAAGAATTTTAGGCTTAAGGTTATAGAGGTTTGGATATGTAAGGCCAAAGGTATTGGGCTTTAGGGTGGTCATATAGGTTTTTAGAGGTTAAGGGCATATTGGACCAAAGGTATTGGGCTTTAAGGTAATAGGTTGGTTTTTAGACAAGGAATGGGTTTTAGGTGATGTTTTTGACACTAGGGTCCTAAAGTGCCAGTGGATGTGAGTCAAGCTTGTGGTTAGGTAGTGGAGTTTGGATAAATGGACTTAGGTTTCGAGATTCAAATAAGAGGTGATGACATTTTAGGCTATTCAAGGTTGAAGGTGGTTAAGATGCATATTCAAAAGAAGGGCTTAAAGTGTTAGGTTTGGGGTGTTTGGCATTTAGGGTAAGGTTAGGATGAGGCATTTAGTTAAAGGTTAAGGTAAGGTGTTTAGGGTTAAAGGCCAGGGTGAGGTTATAGGTTAAGGTGAGATGTTTAGGGCTATAGGCTAGGGTAAGGTTAAAGGTTTTGGGGTTTAAGGGTGATAATATTTAAGATTTAGGGGTAAATGTGTTTGAGATATAGGAAAAGTTGTTTAGGGTTTAGGGCTAATAGTGTTTAGGATTTAGGGGTAAAGGCTTTTAGATGCAGATGAGAGTGTTTGACCCTTCTTTGGTTCAAGGTGCAGCCTAGATTTGGAATAAATGCATTTTTTATACATAATGGATGTATGATATGCATGAAAAAAACATTTCATAAAGATGCAATTACACAGGGCTTTGATTATGGAACATACAACATAAGGTCAGGATTTATGTTCATTATATAAAAGGGTAAAGGTGACTTATACAGGGCACCCGTCATACCAAAGCAGTGATATACCTAACCACATGTGAATCAATGAGCCTCACGTGGGTCTAATGGTACGTGCATGCTTGTTACACCTTTGAAAGGATCAAAAGATTTGTCATAGTATGGATGATGTTGATGTCAACAAATAGTCCTAAGAAGGATTACCCACTCAATGCTACTCACTATCCATTTGTTTTCCTAGAACTAGGTTTGTAGGCAAGGAGCCTATACAAATGGTGCATGAAAATCATTTTTGCATTAAAAGTGTCAAACTTGATTTAAACTAATTAGAAATCTGCTTATTTCTTTTGTTAAAAAAAGGTGGTCTCTAGTGGAGTCACCGGCTATGAGGTCTTCCCTGAGCAGCTGTTCGATCTACTAAAAGGGATCAAAATGCTCATTTGAGCTAAGTCTCACGATGGAACTCTCAGGTTCAAATAGGTTAATTTTGAAGAGTCGTCACCTTAATTTTATTTTATTTGGGAAAAACATTAAGGGAAAAACCCAAGTTGACTCTAATTAATATCCCAAAGGAAAAGATCACTAGCCTCAAAATCAAAGAGGATTCGGGGACTAAGTTTTTAGTTTATTTTAATAAAATTAATTTGGCAATGAACATCATTATGACTTAAAAGTAATTCCATTAATTATGCATGGAATTCATCCCTTTCACAAGTAAACAAAACATAAAAGTAAAAGAAAGTAGAAAGTTAAATTTAGATTACAACAAAAATCCAATTAGGGGACACTTCCTTTAGCTTTTACAGGTTTTAGGGAAGTCACACATTTCTCAAACTAATCCTAATAAAATCAATGTAATGTAAAAAAAAAAATTAAGTTAATGAATAAGGTGATGGGGGAGAAGTTTTATTTTAATTAGATTCGCTGCTTGATGATTCAAGCATGCTTGCATATATCTCTTTGAATGGAAATTAGAACCCACGCAGTTCTTCCTTTTTGCAAAGGGGTTTATTTAGCCAAACCACTGTATCATATTTTGATTGATTGATTGATTTTAATTGATTACCAAGTTAAGTTAATTAGGTCATATTTAATTAACTACTCTAAGTGAACCAATTAATAAAAGGTAAAGAACCTTGGAGGAAGAAGTGAGAATCTTAAGGAGGGAAACAATAAATAATTCCCAAGAAAGGAGACAATAAAATGAAATAAATAAATAAATAAAGAAAAGGAAAAGAGAAAAGGAAAGGAGACTTACCTCTGATAGCGAGTGACAACTAGCCTCAGACGGTGGGCGGTGGCTTGCCTCAAATGGTGGCAAACTTTTTAACCTGATGGGTCAACTTAGGAAGTCACAACCCAATTCACTTTGTAAAGAAAGGAGAAATAGCAAAGCAAAAATAAAAATAAAAGAAACTTTAAACTAGAGAGCTTGCTCCTTGGCACATCAATCTTATAGGGATGGTTTGCTTGATTGAAAGGCTAAATAAGCAAACCAAGAGATCAAGAGGTGTCCAAAACTGAAGGGGGAAGGTCCCTATATATAAGGAAAGGTTGGAAGAAGAATTCAATAAAGTTTTGATGTAGGATAGTTGAAAAAACACTAAAAACTCAGAATTTCAGGCTTGGAACTGCATAAGAGCCTTTAACAATTGCACAAGAGCATTCAGCAACTGCACATGAGTGAGTAACCACACATGGTCTTTGTGAAACTACATATGGCCTTTGCAGAACTGGAAAGGGCTTATGTGATTCTGCATAGCCAATGTGCGGTTACTCCATGCATTGGTTCACTCTTTTGGCCCTTTTGATCCATTTCTCATTTGTTTTTCACGATTCTAGTTGTGTCGTATTTGTTATTCAATCTAGATGATAGAAAGGTAGTTCAAAATTCAAAGGGGTAGGTTTTGATTTCCAAAGCTTTGTTTTTTGATTTCCCATTCTAGTGGTTTTTGGCAATTTTGGCTTTTGAAGATCTGTTTACCAAGCCTATATGCTTTTTAAGGTTTAAATGCATACCAAAGGGTGCAAAATTAAGTGTTCACACCAAGGACCTCTTTAGCTTCTAACTCTTATAGGATCTCTAAGTTGATTACAAGTGCTTCATATTCAGATTGGTTGTTGGTGCACGAAAATCTAATTTGAATGACAAAGCTATTTTTGCCTTACTAGGTGAAGTAATCACCACTCTTGCTTTAGCTGAATCTTCAGTGCTAGATCCATCAAACCTTAGAACCCAAGGTTTAGTCTGAATCCTATATATATGCAATTATAGATCTATAGTTTCTTGCACTTTAAGGGACGAATGGTCTGTTAGAAAATTTGCTAATACCTACCCTTTTATAAATTTCTAAAGAAAACAAATGGGCACAAATTCAGTTAGAGCTAGGGAGCACTTGCCAATCCTCTCTGTTATCAAAGGTTTATTTAGCATATACTTTATTCAACATAATTTCATTAGGTCAGTTTGAGACACCATATATACTATAGACTTGATAAAGTAATGTCTCAACTTAGTGTAAGCAAAGTAAAGTGCCAAACACAACTTCTCTATTAGGGAGTATTAAATTTCTATAGGTAGTAAAATCTTACTTAAATAGGATATGGCCTGCTCGTGTCCTTCCCGGTTGTTTTGAGCTAAAAGACAACCTATAAATTCCTATATAGCCAAAATATATAGCTTGAGGGGAATTCCCTCTCTTGGAGGTATCAACACACCAGGCTTAGATAAATAGTCCTTGATTCTATCAAATGCCATATGATGTTTTTCCTCCCATATAAACTCCTCCATCTACTTAAGCTTTAATAAGCTTAAGCTTCAATAACTTTGAAAATACTTTAGTTTTGCTTGTTAAATTAGAAATAAATCTTCACAGATAGTTTACCTGGCCTAAAAATCTCTGAAACTCCTTTTTTTTCTATGCAACTTTAGCTTCAATGATTTCTTTGGCCTTATTTTATCCACTTCCAATACCTTTTTATTGTACTAGGAAACCTAAAAAATTCCCTGCCATAACCCCAAATGCACACTTCAATGGATTAAATTTTAGATCATGCTCCCTCAACCTTTGAAAATTTTTTCTCAAGTGCTTTACATGATCCCTGGCCATTCTTGATTTCACCACAATATCATGAATATAGATTTCCATATGACAGCCTATCATATTATGGAAAATGGCATTCATTGCCCTTTGGTATGTGGCACTTGCATTTTTTAAACCAAAGGACATGACAAGCCATTCAAAAGTCCCTACTGACCTAGAACACCTAAAAGCAATTTTATGCACATCATTAGTAGCAATCAATATTTTGATTATAACCTAAAAAGCCATCTATGAATGAAAGGAGTTCATTCTTAGCTGTAGCATCCACTAACATTTGTAATGGGCATGATATACATGTACCTTGGAATATCAACATTTAAGTCTCTAAAATCCATACGCACACGTAGCTTTCCATTTTTCTTCATCACAGGCACTATGTTAGACAACCATTAGACATACATTGTAGGCCTGATGAAGTCAACCTTTGAAAGCTTCTCAATTTCTTCTTTGACCTTTAGTTCAATCTCTTTGGACATCCTTTTAGCTAGCTATTGGAATGGGTAAAAATTAGGCTTGATGGGTAAGTGGTGCTAAACTAAGCTGCTGCTTAGCCAAGGCATGTTCGCATAACTCTAGTGTAGTAATCTTTAAACTCCTATAGGACTTTTATAATTCTAGCTTTTAGGTCTTTAGGTAACAAAGCACTGACATGTGTTACTTTTAGTTCTTCTGGAGTGCTTAAATTAATCTCCTCTATAGAGTCATGTACTTGATGCTGCATACCTTGCAACTTTGCACATGCTTCTTTCAAATCATCAAGTTGAACTTCCTTAGCTTCTTCTACTAGTTCCTCTTTAAAAATAATCTTTACTCCAATAATATCCTGGAATTCCTGTAACTCTAGTTTGCTAAAGATTTGCTGTACATACATCTTGAATACCACGGTTACAGCTGCTGCCAACTCATCATTAGTGTAATCAATTATGGGATCTCCTCCATAATTAGTTGAGACATCAGCTTGTATGGCATGATGGCTATAGGTTTGAGGAGATTCTTGGCTTATCAAGCAATCTATTCTTCATAAACATAGATAGACTTTGGATCTCCTTTCTTATTCCTTCATGTGAAATTGATTAGGCCAAAAGCCTCAACTAAATCATTACAAGTTAAGAAAGGTTGTCTCTCCGCCCACACAACTTTTACATCATCACCTTTCCAAATTAGTAAGAATTGATAAAAGGAAGATGGTTTACACTAGTCAACATGTATCTAGTCTCTCCTTAGTAAAACATTACAGCTTACAGATGAATTAACAACAAAAAATGCATATAATGAAGTCTTACTACCAATAGTAATTTCAATAGGCAAAACTCCAAGTGTCTTAATTACCTCTCCTATGAATGTAGATACAGACACCTCTACTGCTATCAAGTCATTTTCAGTCCTTTCCAAAGCACCTAACATGCTAAGTGGTAATACATTTAATGCTGACCTATTATCCATAAGCACATTAGTCAATGGTCTCCCATTCATATGAGCTCTCACGTACATTGGCTTAATGTGTTTGGTCATTTCCACAGATAGTTTGCCAAAGATTACTCTCTTTGGTTTGTTTGGATCAATAGCTTGAATAGTAATGCTACTCTTTCTCTCTTCTTCAATAGGTGTTGTATGTTGATGTACTTTCTTTTCCCTTATGGTCTTAATCACATCCTCTTCTTTAGCTTGTTTAGACTTAAAGCTAAAAGGTAGAATGATAAAATTGCAACACCACCAAATGGGATGGGAATTCTAACTATAAGAGTCCCCTCCACTATAGATTCAACATCTTGATCCTTCAGAGGAAGTTCTTTAGAACTCCTTATAAAGAACAAAAGATCATCCTCATCATCATTGAAACCTGCACCCTCTATAGCTTTCCTGCAAAACTTAGACTTGGAAGATTCCTTTACTGCCCTATTCTCTGCCTTTTTCTTCCATCTTTCTGTAGCCCTCTGCTTTAGTACCTCCTTTTTTAGGTTATGGTCAAAGGTTGAGGGAACTTTTTATGCTAAACCTTGTGTCATTGATTACTTGGCAATATGATAGGAGGTGTAATGAGTCTTGGTTGGTTCCTTTGGAATTTAGGTATAGGAATGACTTGTTTCTGGGATACATGTTAGACTCTTGGAAATCTTACTGTATCTATCTTCATAGTCTTCATCTCATGCTTTTCCAATAAAGCCTTCTTAGGAATCTATACTTTCTGATACACTTTCCTAAGCTTAATTTCTTCTTCCTTTCTTCTTTTTGCCTTAGCTTTCATATTAAGGAAGTTCCTCAAATCAAAAGTGGCTATATTGATGGGTGCCACAGGTGGAAACAGATCCTCATCTATCAAGATAGCCTCTTTTTTAGGGAACTTCATAATTCCCTTGTCAATCCTATCTTAAACCAAGTTCCTAAAAGACCAACAACTATTAGCAGTATGATTGAAAGAATTATGGAACTTATAATAATCCTTCCCCTTTAGCTCCTCTTTATATGGTAATTTGTGATCTAGAGGCAACTTGATAAAATTCTCATTGAGTAAGAAATCAAAGATCTCCTTTGTCTTTGACATTTTAAAAGTATATTGAGGGGTAGCACTGGTTGCATATGTCTTTTTCCATGCATATAGAATTTTCTTTATCAATGAAGGGCATGTATAAGATCCATTGATGGACAAGTCACGTACTGCAACTTCCATATTCAACTATTGGTAGTAGGTTCCAATTCTGGATCTCTTCTTATGACTCACTTCACTTAGGAATTCTTTATACTTTGCCACTTTTGATGCTAACTCATAAAAATTCCTGAAACTCCATGCCTTGGAATTTCTTATGAAGCTCAATGTCGAGTCCCCTCCAAGCCATCTTTACAAATTCTATTTTCAGGAGATAAATCTTGTGATGATTCCTCATTTTCTTGAATCTTCAATATATTGATCTACTGATTCTCAAACTCTTTATGTTACTCTAGATAGCTCTGTAATGCAAACTTCTAGCTTAGCTCTAAAGAATTATATATGAAACTACCTCTCTATCTCCTGCCAATTCATAATAGAGTTCCTAGGGAAGGTGGCACGCCAAGTGAATGTCATACTTATTAAAAAAGTTAGGAAATAGCCTAAACTTAAAGTTAGCAAAATTCTCAAATTTGGTAGTTCACCATGCTGTATAGTAAATCTAGCCATATGCCCCAAGGTTGACTAGCCATTTTCTCCTGAGAACAAAGCAAAATCAAGGATTTCGTATCCTTTTGGATAAGGATTCTCCCTATAAATAGCTTCTGGATAAGGCTTGTAGAATTATGGTCTGCCCACCTGTCCTAGTAGAAGACCATATAACTCTTGCACAGCTTTTCTCAATGCATATCTGTTAACTTGAGGTCTTAAAAGGGAAGTTTTGATTTCCCTATTGCCTCATAGATCCATGCCCTCAAAAATCCCCTAAGCCTCCTTAAGAGGGTAACCCATTGTTAGGTTCATATAACATGAGTTGGTTAATTAGATTTGTATTGGCAAATACTTGTTGAGGAGCTCTTAGCTTGCCATTGTGGTGGCCACTGAGTGAGTACATCTTGGGATAACATTCTTTTCTCTCTTGTAGGGTGAAAGATACCTTTCCTCATGATGTATTTAGGAAGCCACAGTGCCTTGGTTACCATTCCCCTCTTGAGAGCTAGTAGAAGATTATCCTCCTATTCCTCTCAGTATTCTACTTTGCAGGCCTTATGTAGCAATATGGCCCACACTTTGCTCCATACTAGAAGTTACTTTTTTTGCCAGTTAGCTAGCATGGAATTTTCCATCATAAGGCTTTAGCCTATCCTTCAGATCCTTCAGCAATTTTCATAAAATTTTCCATCATACTATTTTGATTTTCATTGTGCAGCCTAATTTGCTCAGCCAATAACTACATATTAGTATCAATATTATTCATAGAAAGTAACCTCTCTCCTTATCCAATAATAGGTCCTATCGAAATTTGCACCTTATTGTGATGTTGGGTCTCCTGAGGTGCTAGGCTCTTTTCAATCTGTTCCATTATGTGGGGAATGAATCCTTTCTTGCCCTACTTCATCTGCAGTGACATTAGCATCTTGAAACACCATAGTCTTTTTAGTTT
Organism: Reutealis trisperma; assembly: GCA_947687605.1. NCBI lineage: Eukaryota > Viridiplantae > Streptophyta > Magnoliopsida > Malpighiales > Euphorbiaceae > Reutealis > Reutealis trisperma. Next base: position 457,264 of record CANTUT010000049.1, read on the forward strand.
TAGTCTTTAGTGGCATGTCCAATGAGTCCCACTAGGGCATGCCAAAATTATGTTGGTGGAATTTTATTTTATGAGTGTGCCACCTATATGAGGTACGTAAACAGTCGATTTCTTACACCTTCAAACTTTCAAAATCAGAGTGATTGTAGATCATCAAGATTCTTTACCATAATTCTCCCAAATTGAATAAAGCACCAACTAACTTGATTGTAGTTGAGAAATTAAAAATTGTAAGATTAAGAATAATGAATGAAATATGATGCATAAGTGAATTTGAAATGGAAATTTTGATTGCATTAAAAAAATTTGGAAATATTCATAAGTAACAAAACTTGAAATTGAAAGTATTCACAAATCATAAGAAATTGAATGAAAAACAAAGATTGAAAATTGAAATACATGAGTAAATTTGTTGACCATAAGAAATTTGTTGTTGAACTATTGAGTTTGCTTTTGCTGATGCTTTTGGGTAGTTCTCATGATGATTGTCTATTCCCTTCTATTCTCCCGCTTTCGTTTTATATGCATTAGTATTAACTTCCCACTAATTAACCATTAATTTTATTTTTGCTCTCCTGTTTCTTTAATTTCTCATGTTTAGCTCCTTAATTGTTCATATGCTTATTGCCCATTTCTTATAACTTCAACTTCTTGCCCATTATAAAGCTGATAAGAATGCTAATGTAGAAGTTAATAAGAAGATTTAGAATGATCATGAAGATGATAATAAGGTAGACTTAGACAATATGGTTCATAAAATTGCATCTTCATATGACCTAGAAAAACAAGAACCACCTATTGATGGCCTAAAAGAGTTGACTAATGTGTGTGAATATTAGAACTTGTCCAAGCAGCAATTTAGATTGCTTTATTGCCTCTAGATTCAGTTGATGATGATATCACAAAGGTCAACCCACTACCATGACATCTAGTAAAGCGGCAATTAGTGTATAATGAAGTTTATCTAAGCACTAAAAGCAAAAATCTTTAAGCCATGAAACAGAAAATAATGAATTTACTTTTGATTCATTTTCTTCACTAAAAGAAGATTTCTACAAGTTATGGGAGTCAGAAATGGATAGCTACCTTGCCATATAAAAACTGGCAAAACTAAGTGGGAAATATTGCACCATTGATAGAGGATTTTTTGAGTATTTCATGAAAAAAGATAGCTAGCTCAAAAAAACAGTATATTGCTATTTATTTTGATTGTTTTGTTGAATTCAAATGTAATACAATTGAATTTGACCTCAATATATCTTAATTCGACACTTCATATGGTCAAAATTGACTTTAATATGGTCAAATTTGACATTCTTATAATCGGATTCCACTATGTCAAAGTTGAATTCAACTATATGAAGGTCATTATTCAACTGTATCAAGAGGAATTAGACTGCATCAAGGTTGAATTGTATGATATTACAGTCAATTATATAATGTACTGATATGGATTAATTATTGAGCAGCACATGGATTGGTACATGCGCGTATTAAAAAAGATAATGTACTCCATGCTAGATGACATATTAGAAACAATTGCTCCTATAGGTAGCACATTTGCTGTGAGTCTGAAATAATTTTTTTTTAATAAATTTAATTAACTTTGTTGGTGAGTGAGTAGCATGAACTTATCTAAACTTGTAATGTAGCAAGCATTAGAGGTATTATCAAATGACAAAAGTGGGCAATATCTTTTCAATTACTTGGCTTTAAGGGTATACAATGCTAACAACTTTATTATGGTTGAAATTTCGTGTATGCTAACCAGGATATATTCCCCTACAATGCAAGAAGCAACCATTAGATTATGGTGAGACTAGATTTGAAAAATGAATTTGTGCATGTATACAACTCCATGAACACTAACAAAAGGTTGCTTAATTATATCAAATGGATCATGACAACTATGCCAAAACTCCATGAATGCAGTGACTATCACAAAATTAGAAAAGAAAACATGGGACATTATAGTCGAAAAAGATCTCCAACAATAGAAACCTATGTCTGGTGATTGTGGTATTTTTGCATTAAAGTGGATAGAATATTATGCCCCTGGTATATCATTGAAAGAGATTATAGACAAAGATCCTATGAAATTGAGGCATCAAATGGTTGCAACCATTTTTTGTATAGCTCTAGGGGAGGAAACAATTGAGCAAGAAAAGCCAATGAAAAACAATGATATTTGAACATTTTTTGTAAATTATTCATTATTAAATTAAATGTATATTATTATTTATTAATCTTATCAAACCTTGTTTAATTAATTTGTTGATATGAACATTAATATTGTACAGTATTTTTAGTAAATAAGGTTAATTCAACATTTTATAGAGTCAAATTTGATGTTAATAAGGTTGACTTCAACCTTGCACATAATGGAATTTGACTTAATGTGGTCAAATTCCACCTTCATTAGGTTGAATTTAACTTTGTACAGAGTTAAATTCAACATCTCAATGAAACCTTAAAATATAGACCCGTGTCAATAAATAAAATTAAATATATAATATTGCTATTAGCTAACATTGAATTCGACTTTGTACAGTTGAAAAATTCAACATTAATAATGAATAATTAATGAATTATATATCAATAAAGTTGAGCAACATTAATTATTCAAATTTGATCGACTCTATTTTATTGAATTAAGATTTATAGCTAATCCAAACATTCATGATTATTTATTAATAAAGCCTATACCCTAACCTAACCTAAACAGTTAGACATAAACCATAAACCTTATATCCTAGACCCTAACCCTAACTCATAAACCTTAATACTAATTCACGAAGTATAATCCAATAATAATAAATAAATAAAAATATGTAATAAATTTATAAATGAAAAATCTAAATTTTAGATCAATCATGGAGTCATAGACATGGAGATGGAGTAGAGTTCATGATTTGTTATCACTTATCAACAAACCTAATAACTTGAATTTGATCAAAGTAATTAACTGTCACATCCCAACTTTGGAGAACGGTCCTAAAACATGGGGAGACATAAGGTCACTCACTTCTGTAGAACCCATTTATACTTATACAAATACTGCCTAGGATCATACCAAAACCTCTTACATTAACTTAAATAAACCCTTTTCTTTTTTTTTTTTTTTTTTGAAAACCTTAAGTTACGGAAGCAGAATTAAAATATACTTTAAACATAATCCATAAGAAAATAATATTTAGAATTCAATTAAAATCTCAAAGGATAACATTTCAAAATAAATATCCAAAAATGAATATTCCGAGAGCGTCTAAGGATAACTTTTCATGACATATTAAACTGATTTTCTTAGACAAGGAATTCTCCAAGCGAAGTAGAATGCTTGAGCCATCACCTTGTCTCCTCACCTTTGCTCACCTAGAACCACACAAGGAAAAGGGGTGAGATAGATGATCTCAATGAGTAAACAATAGTGGTTGTACAATAACACATATCCCTTAGAAAGGGGCTCATAGCTCATAACTTATAGCTCATGATTCATAGTTTGCAATTTGGAAAGGTTCGCAGAAATCACACTTGTAACACATAGAGTGAAGGCTACTGCCATAATCACTCAAACACATAGAGTGAAGGCTATTGCCATAATCACTCAAACACATAGCCGATGATTATTCGCATCAGTACGAGTAGCACATAGCCGATGATTACTCGCATCGGCACGAGAAGCATATAGCCGATGATTACCCGCATTGGTACGAGAAGCACATAGCTGATGATTACCCGCATCAGTATAAAAAGCATATAGCCGATGATTACTCACATCGGTATGAGGATTTTTGCATAAAGGGTAAAAGGTACCATAGCTACAGCTATTGGTAAACACAATTTAACAATATCACATAAGGTAACAATAACATGTAATTCAATATCAATAGTAGTTTGGCTTTCAACAATGATACATTGAAAGTGTAGTTCTAGAAAGAATACAAGTTAGGGTGTTAATTTATAAGAAAATTCTCATTGGATAACAAAATAGTTTTGGACCAAATGTCCCTTGGCAACTCAAGCTTGACAAAGAAATCATTAAATTTAAAATAGAAAGAACTTGGGTTTCAAAGATCACAAAGGTTCACATAACAATATATCACATTCTTGTAACACAAGAAAATGTTGTTTACACTTATAACATGAATACGATGTTTACTCACACTGGAAATAGGAATATAGAGTTTACTCACACTTATAACAAGAACATTATGTTTACTCACACTTGTAGAATGGATACGATGTTTACTCACCTTGGGGTTCCTTTGCTCCTAGTACACGTAGTCCCCTTTGCACTTCTAAAGCTCCTCAAACTCTAACATAATATTTGATTTAATACTTAGTATTTATTTGCTCATGATGCTCCTATCCCATAACTACCCGTGTACATATAGCATACACATACACTTAGAGTCCACACATAGGTGTACTCATCACTTGCACATAGCACATTGACTTTAAAAGTCTTGCATACTTAGGCCTTATAGGCTCACATGAAAACACATTACAATCATATCAATAACTTTTTAAGGTCATCACAATATCATTACCTCAATATCAATTCACTTATCAATTATCTTAGTTCACTTTACACTTCCATACATGTTAACTTAACAATTAATCCTTCAACCATCATGCTTAACTTTTATGATCCCTTTCACTTCATTAACTCATAATCATATGTTCATCATCAATTCATCATAACATCTAGTTCCATATTTCCCAATCACATTTGCATTCTAATCATAGTACAAGGTTAAGATACCTTAAGTATATCTTAAGTATACCAAAATGCATTTAAGCTTATCTAGGATCATACCTTCAACTAATCATACCTTCAACTAACATGCAATTTTATCATTTATTATACATACATACATGTCAATAATCACCAAGACACATCACATAAAATTTATAAACATTTGGATAAAATTGTTCATGTAGGCCGAATGCATCATTAAGGTAAAAAACCAAATTCTTCTTCTTTTCGTGCTTTCCGTCTATTTTAGAAATATGTAAAAACATGGTTTGAACCAAGATTTTTCATGTAAACATAACAAAAATCATTCTAGAATATAAATTCATAGGAATCAGCCACTATTGGTGTTATTAATATATAAAAATTCAATCTTTTGCATTATAGAACACAACCATAAGTTTTCTTGTTTTTGGTATTTTCTGGTCATTTCAAAAATATGCAAACAGGTTGTTTAAACCATTATTTTTCATTCAATCATTGAAAATATCTATTTAGAATACATTCCTTCATGAATTGGCAGCCATAGGTGGGGTTTATACAAAAAAATTCCAAGTTCAAAAGCTTAGGTGAAAAATCATGAGTTTCCGCGCTTTCCGCGCATTTCGTTCATTTCAGCGATAAACAGACACATGATTCAAATCATTATTTTTCATCTAAATAAAACAAATATCATATTAGAACACCCATATATACAAATTGGCAGCCATATATTCATGAAAGAATAAAATTTTCCAACTTCCAAGTTCTAATACGAAAACCTTGAATTCCTTTGTTTTTCGAGACTTTTCGGTCATCGCAGAAATATAATTTAATCCAATATTTTTCATCAAAACAAATCAAAAATTAGTTTAGAATACATCCATGCACAAATCCTCCCCCCCCCCCCCCCCCTATGATGTTTTTGCAATAAAATTGTGATTTTAAGTTATAGAATTCACCTTTGGAGAAATCTTGCGGAAAGAATCATGTTTTCGATAGAAAATAAATTTTCTCTCCCAAAAATTCACTCAAACAGATTTGAATCTATAAAAATCAGTAATCAAATAGTTCAAAATAATTTTCCCTTAGTTTATTTCATAGAAATCAGTTTAGAAATTGAAAGAGGAGAAAAACTTACGATTACGGTCAGGAAATCGCGAAATTGAAAGGAGTTTTCTTAATTTCGGTAGAGAGAATTATTGTGGGAGAATTTTTCTATGAAAAAACTGGAATAATAGAGTGTGGCTACTATCTAAACTGATGGGGGCCGAAATTTTGCTTATGTATTAGGGTTTGGGGTACAATTTCCAAGTTTGCCCTTAATGAGCTATGTTAGGAGTGTTTTAGTGTAGTGGGCTTTTGGGTATTTAGGCTTTTTAATTAATTTAGGGCTGATTATATGTAATTAAAAATAAAATATTTTTCTTATTATTTTCATTAAAATTTTCCCAAAAACTTTTATTTAAAAATACTCATAAAATTATTTTACGCTTAAAAATCGTATTTTTACATGAAAATTTATTTTACGAAAAATAAATTATTTCATGCTAATGCATTTTATTCAAATCATTTATTTCACAATTACAATTCATATTAGGCATATTAAAATTAATTTAACATGCCTCAAACTCATAAATTACATCTCACATGAATTTTCATACAGTCACACAATTTATCACAATAAGCGTAAATTCAAATAATTTGTCACTAAAACTCCTAGGGTAGATGTGGGTTGTTACATTCTCCCCCCCTTAAAAGAAATTCATCCTTGAATTTGCAAATCTAATAGTACAACACAGTTTACTTAACTTCTCTACCATACCTCTGCTGCGCCACTCAAACCCAATATCTGACTACAATTAACTTATCAAACACAGTAAGGCACATACTCACAATCTATTAAAAGAATCACATTGATAAACTTTCAGCTTAAGCTACACTTATGGTAATCTCTTGTTCAAACAAATCTTAAAACTAATCCTTAATAATTTTTTTATCCCCTCAACCTCAAAAATAAAGTAATAGAACCTTTAATTTCACCTTCAATCAAATATAATCCCAAGCATTCCTTTTCCTTATATCTTACTAATGTTAACATATATAATAACACCTTACTCACTACTTCCATTCATTATTTATCATATTAGTCCTATAAGAATCTAACAGAAAATTCCAAATTAATAACTCCAATTGATATTTGATAATTCACTTTTCATATTAATAATTATTACTTAATCTATTATAACCTCAATAAATATTTTTGTATTTAATACCTTGCTAACATTATAATTTCTACACTCCCATCATTCATCAATTAAAACATATTTAAACTTAACAAACATTCCTATATATATCATATTCCAAACGAACTTGAATTCTTTTAATTTACAATCCCAAATAAACTTCTCATAACTATTTTAGACTTACTCCCTTTCTAAAAAAATATGTATGTCATTATCATGACCTAATTACTTAATGCCTCAAAATTTTATACATTTAGCTCGTAATATCATCTAACTTTAGATTTTCCACTTACATCTTGCTATATTTCACATTCCTAATCATTTGACTTATTCATTTTAAAATAATAAACCTTTAGATACCATTGCCTTTAAATGAAATCTTTATGCAACTCTTATATCTTTCCAAATATATGCCATTCAAGGTTATCTCAATAAAAATTCTTTCTATACTAAGGATCACTACCAAAATTTTTCCAGTAACCTTAATTGAACATTATAGTATCAACACCTTTAAACATTTCTCATCCAAGGGACACAAATCCCTTTCAGGTATATTCAAAACTATTAAATTTTCAAAACTGCATAGAATCATTTATAAAAACTAAAACATTTTCATCCTTGCATGTAACACGCAACCTTAATGCAATGCTTGATATGGTTCATGATGTATGATTGATGATGTATGATTTCATAAAGCAAAACTCAGTGCATATAGACAGACACACTGGACACAAGTACATAACCAAATCAAATCTAGAACATTTTATCTTAAAATCATGTTATACCCTCATAGATCAAGTCCTTATGGATCCTCAAATTTACAATTCATATGGCCTTAACATCTATATCTTATAAAAGTTCAAATGCTTATACTCTAATTGCACCCTATATACTCAAAGGAATCTCATCACTAAAGAATCTCTACTAGCATCATACTTATCCTTTTATCAACAGTACAAGTCTGATAATACTTATACTTTTATATCTCCCCCTCTTAAAAGAAATTCATCCTTGAATTTCAATACTTACTCCCATGTTCTCAAAAATTGGGGATACTTCTGCTGCATCCCTTCCTCAGCTTCCTAAGTATACTCAATCCTTCCATGATTTCACTAGTGGACCTTAGTCACAAGTATCTCCTTGATACACAAATCTCTCCCCATCCTTAGTTCGTAATTCTACTTGCTTTTCTATATAATCAATATAAGCTCCATAGTCATATAGCCAATCCATTCCTAAGATCACATCAAATTCTAGGACATCAAGTTCTAATAACTCCATAAGAAGTTTTCATCCATCAATGTCTACCTCACAATCCTTGAACAATACCTTACTTCCATCATTTCTCCCAAAAGAGTCAACACTACTAAGGATTCATTAATTTATTCCTTAACTTTATTGAGACTCTTAGCAAAATATCGAGACACAAATGAATTTGTAGCACCAGAATCAATTAAGCATCTTGTACTACAACTTCAAATGGGAATAATACCTTCTTATTTTTAAATCACAGTAGATAAAATTCTTCCTTCGATTATACTCGATATCTACATAAGTGATAGAGAAATACCTAGCTTTCTTGTTGTTCCTATCTATAGGGTAGCATCTATGCCACAAATTCCTTAATGTACTTCACTTACTTCATACCGTATACTTATACAAAATGTAACTGATTCATTTTATTCCCCTATAAAATGTAACTGATTCATTTTATTCTCCTACTGATCATTAAGTATCCTTCCTCTTCCTTTGGCATCAATCAAAATTACTATTTAATAACTCTATTTAATTCATATATCAAACCATTGTATCATGTAAGTATTTCATACCTCATAACATTATACCCATCAATCATTAATCTCAATTAGATCAAAACTTAGTCAACTTCTCTTTCTAACCCACATAACCCCATTATTAAAATATCATACTAACCATGCATCTTATATGAGTACATATCATATCATGTCCTATCTTATATCACATATTGCATAGCATATATCACATATCACTTATCACATAACATATATCATATATCACTTATCATATAGCATATATCACATATCATAATCATGTAACATATATCTCATAGCATGAAGAATTCTCTTATCATGTGAAAGTGAATCATGCCATAAAAGAATCAATCCATACTAAGTCACCAAGCAATTAATTAACATCATTCGCATTGTAGGAGTCTTCTTTTTCTTAAGATGGATAGTAAGCATGGCCCTTTCGAACATCTCTCGCCATGTCCTTTTGCATGCCACACGCGATGCTCTAGGTCACAGTCCTTGAGCAGGGGTAATCTTCTTGGTCATCTGATAAAGAAATCGTAAGGCACATAAGCAAACAAAAACAAAGAGTACCATAACTTATTACAATTTCGCAGAACTAATATAGCAATAGACAGCAAGTGACATGACAGGAAGATTCCTATGCTCCAAGATTATACTTAGTCAAACTAATAAGTAGACAAGTCTAAACTAGACTTTAAAAACTACAGCTCTGATACCAACTTTGTCACATTCGAACTTTGGAGACATGATGGTCCTAAAACATGGGGAGACATAAGGTCACCCACGTCTGTAGAACCCATTTATACTTATACAAATACTGCCTAGAATCATACCGAAACCTCTTACATTAACTTAAATAAACCCTTTTCTTTTTTTTTTTTTTGAAAACCTTAAGTTGCGAAAGCAGAATTAAAATATACTTTAAACATAATCCATAAGAAAATAATATTTAGAATTCAATTAAAACCTCGAAGGATAACATTTCAATATAAACATCCAAAAATGAATATTCCCGGAGCGTCTAAGGATAACTTTTCATGACATATTAAACTGATTTTCTTAGACAAGAAATTCCCCAAGCGAAGTAGAATGCTTGAGCCATCACCTTGCCTCCTCACATTTGCTCACCTGGAACCACACAAGGAAAAGGGGTGAGATAGATGATCTCAATGAGTAAACAATAGTGGTTGTACAATAACACATATCCCTTAGAAAAGGGCTCATAGCTCATGACTTATAGCTCATGATTCATAGTTTGCAATTTAGAAAGGTTCGCAGAAATCACACTTGTAACACATAGAGTGAAGGCTACTGCCATAATCATTCGAACACATAGAGTGAAGGCTATTGCCACAATCACTCGAACACATAGCTGATGATTACTCATATCGGTACAAGTAGCACATAGCCGATGATTACTCGCATCCGCACGAGAAGTACATAGCCGATGATTACTCGCATCGGTACGAGAAGCACATAGCCGATGAATTACCCACATTGATACGAGAAGCACATAGCCGATGATTACTCGCATCGGTACAAGGATTTCTGCATAAAGGGTAAAAGGTACCATAGCTACAGCTATTGGTAAACACAATTTAACAATATCACATAAGGCAACAATAACATGTAATTCAATATTAATAGTAGTTTGGCTTTCAACAATGATACATTGAAAGTGTAGTTCCAGAAAGAATACAAGTTAGGGTATTAATTCATAAGAAAATTCTCATTGGATAACAAAATAGTTTTGGACCAAATGTCCTTTGGCAACCCAAGCTTGACAAAGAAATCATAAAATTTAAAATAGAAAGAACTTGGGTTTCAAAGATCACAAAGGTTCACATAACAATATATCACATTCTTGTAACACAAGAAAATGTTGTTTACACTTATAACATGAATACGATGTTTACTGACACTGGAAACAGGAATATAGAGTTTACTCACACTTGTAACAAGAACATTATGTTTACTCACACTTGTAGAATGGATACGATGTTTACTCACCTTAGGGTTCCTTTGCTCCTAGCACACGTAGTCCCCTTTGCACTTCTAAAGCTCCTCAAACTCTAACATAATATTTGATTTAATACTTAGTATTTATTTGCTTATGATGCTCCTATCCCATAACTACCCATATACATATAGCATACACATACACTTAGAGTCCACACATAGGTGTACTCATCACTTGCACATAGCACATTGACTTTAAAAGTCTTGCATACTTAGGCCTTATAGGCTCATATGAAAACACATTGCAATCATATCAATACCTTTTTAAGGTTATCACAATATCATTACCTCAATCTCAATTCACTTATCAATTATCTTAGTTCACTTTACACTTCCATACATGTCAACTTAACAATTAATCCTTCAACCATCATGCTTAACTTTTATGATCCCTTTCACTTCATTAACTCATAATCATATGTTCATCATCAATTCATCATAACATCTAGTTTCATATTTCCCAATCACATTTGCATTCTAATCACAGTACAAGGTTAAGATACCTTAAGTATATCTTAAGTATACCAAAACACATTTAAGCATATCTAGGATCATACCTTCAACTAACATGCAATTTTATCATTTATTATACATACATACATGTCAACAATCACCAAGACACATCACATAAAATTTATAAACATTTGGACAAAAGTGTTCATGTAGGCCGAATGCATCATTAAGGTAAAAAACCAAATTCTTCTTCTTTTCGTGCTTTCCATCTATTTCAGAAATATGTAAAAACATGGTTTGAACCAAGATTTTTCATGTAAACATAACAAAAATCATTCTAGAATATAAATTCATAGGAATCAACCACTATTGGTGTTATTAATATATAAAAATTCAATCTTTTGCATTATAGAACACAAAACCATAAGTTTTCTTGTTTTCGGTATTTTCTGGTTATTTCAGAAATATGCAAACAGGTTGTTTAAACCATTATTTTTCATTCAATCATTGAAAATATCAGTTTAGAATGCATTCCTTCATGAATTGGCAGCCATAGGTGGGGTTTATACAAAAAAATTCCAAGTTCAAAAGCTTAGGTGAAAAATCATGAGTTTCCGCGCTTTCCGCGCATTTCGTTCATTTCAGCGATAAACAGATACATGATTCAAATCATTATTTTTCATCTAAAAAAAACAAATATCATATTAGAACACCCATACATACAAATTGGCAGCCATATATTCATGAAAGAATAAAATTTTCCAACTTCTAAGTTCTAATACAAAAACCTTGAATTTCTTTATTTTTTGAAACTTTTTGGTCATCGCAGAAATATGCAGAAATATAATTTAATCCAATATTTTTCATCAAAACAAATCAAAAATCAGTTTAGAATACATCCATGCAAAAATCGTCACCCCCCCCCTCCCCTATGATGTTTATGCAATAAAATTGTGATTTTAAGTTATAGAATTCACCTTTGGAGAAATCTTGCGGAAAGAATCATGTTTTCGGTAGAAAATAAATTTTCTCTCCCAAAAATTCACTCAAACAGAATTGAATCTATAAAAATCAGTAATCAAAAAGTTCAAAATAATTTTCTCATAATTTATTTCATAGAAATCAGTTTAGAAATCGAAAGAGGAGAAAAACTTATGATTACGGTCAAGAAATTGCGAAACTGAAAGGAGTTTTCTTAATTTCGGTAGAGAGAATTATTTTGGGAGAATTTTTCTGTGAAAAAACTAGAATAAGAGAGTGTGGCTGCTGTCTAAACTGATGGGGGCCGAAATTTTGCTTATGTATTAGGGTTTGGGGTACAATTTCCAAGTTTGCCCTTAATGAGCTATGTTAGGAGTGTTTTAGTGTAATGGGCTTTTGGGTATTTAGGCTTTTTAATTAATTTAGGGCTGGTTATAGGTAATTAAAATACAATATTTTTCTTATTATTTTCATTAAAATTTTCTCAAAAACATTTATTTAAAAATATTTTAGAAATACTCATAAAATTATTTTATGCTTAAAAATCGTCTTTTTAATTGAAAATTTATTTTACGAAAAATAAATTATTTCATGCTAATTCATTTTATTTAAATCATTTATTTCATAATTATAATTCATATTAGGCATATTAAAATTAATTTAACATGCCTCAAACTCATAAATTACATCTCACATGAATTTTCATACAGTCACACAATTTATCACAATAAGCGTAAATTCAAATAATTTGTCACTAAAACTGCTAGGGTAGATGTGGGTTGTTACATTAACATACCACAATTGAATGACTATTTTATTAACTTGATCTCAATTTTAATGAATGATAAATAGAATGTTAGCAGTAACATGTTTCAAATTCTTCCTAAGTAATGTTAAATTCGATAGTTTAATGTCAAATTTGACTATATTAAAAATGAGGTTGAAAGATATTCTTAAATTAAATACTAATTAATAAATACTACAATATTTTAAGTCAGATTAGGGGTTTAAACACTACATCATTTTAAACTAACATATGCTAATTGAGGTTCTAAATAAATACTATACCATTTTACATTCTCATGTCTTAACTCCTAAGTGAGTCAAACAAATCTGTTTGACTTAATGAACTCTTAAGTTAGGACATTAAAAGTTTAACATTATAAAAAAAAATACATAGATTAAGAAAGTTTAGTTAATTATCATACTTTTAATTTAAAAAGAATGAAATACCCTTCGTCATTACTTACTAAATGTATATTATTATACATTAAACTCATCAAACCTTATTTAATTCATGGTCGATATCGACATTAATATTGAACATTTCTTATTAAATAAGTTAGATGCTAATAAGATTGATTTGAACATTGTATAGAGTTGAATTCGACTTTATAAGATTGAATTCCACCTTATTTAGTTCAAATTTAGCCTTGTACAAAGTCGAATTCAACCTTGTATAATTTATCATATTAAGCATACATAGTCGAATTCCATTATTTGTCAATCACACCCTGAAATATAGACCTATGTTAATAGATAAAAGAAAATATATATCTAAAATTTATTTCAACCTTGTAAAGTTGAAAACCCTAAATGTAATAAGGAAGAATTAATTAAATTATGCCTCGATAAAGTTGAGTTCATCATTAATCACTTGAATTTGATATGATCTATTTTATTGAAATAAGATTTATAGCTAATTCAAACATTCATTTCAAATATTAGTGATTATTTATTAATGAAACCCCATACCTTAACCTAACCCACCACAAACTCTATATTGTAAACCTTAACCCTAACTCATAAACCCTAATACTAATTCACAAAATGTAATCCAATAATAATAAATAAAGGCAAATATGATATTAAGTCATTAATGAAAAATCTCAAATTAAGATCAATCATGGAAATTGAGATCAATCATGGAAATTGAGATGGAGTTCATGATTACTTCATTAGTTATCAATGAACCTAATAGGCTAATACTATATTCATATCTTAAATTTGATCAAAGTATCTAATATACCTTAATTGAATACAATTCTATAAGCTTGATATTAAATTTAATTAATGACAATGTAAAATAGTTGAATTCTTACTTATAACAGCTGACTTCAACTGTGTTAATATCAAATTTGATAATATTAATGTCAAATTTGACATTTTCAATATCAATTGTATAAATACTATGCTGTTTTTTAAGTAAAATTAGGGTTTAAATATTATGCCATTTTGCAATGACTTATCCAAATTCTAGGTTTTTGATAATCGTATGTAATATAATTATAATTATAATAATAATTATGTGATTTGGATACGTGGCTAAATTACCTTAATTGTATAAAACCTAAAATCTAACTGTAGTTCAAAGTTTGGATACCAGAGAGAGAAATCTTCCATTTTTCTCCTACAAAAGCTTGCTATTTTTTGTACTGTAGTATGTAATCCTAACCTTAAAACTGAACAAAAACACTACTAGATCACAAATATCTCAAAAACATCTATCTAGAACTATTACAATCGAAGAAAAAAATAAATGTAATGGCAATTTTTTTTTTATATTGTGTATTTGTATAAATAATTAAAGTCAAAGTTATGAAGTATAGAGCAAAGAGTCTTATTGGTTCTCAGTTCATTAATTCATAACTTCACATATCATAATCTTAGAGAGTATTACTGATTGTATTCACGATTTAGCAAATAATATATAAATGGAATCTAGTTCATTAATGCCAATAAGATCTAACTTTTATAGGGGACATGAAGGTGGCAGAAGCTATAATTGTGTGAATGGAAGTTTGATTAAAATTAGAAACTAGTGGTGTAACTATGGTAGAAAGCTAATGATTAAAATATCAAGGTCTCCAAGAAACCATAATAAATTATATTTTTATTGAGATAGTTGTAGGTTTTATAGATTTTAGGAGTTTGATATGGATGAATTTAATGCATTGGAGTTGGTTGCTTTTATCATGAACATGCAAAATAAAAACACAATGATTCTACATGGCATGGATGTATCATAAGTAGTAGATGTATGATTGTTATCCTATGTTTAATCTTTATACTTTTAACAATTGTAAATATCAAAGTGTTTAGTATGTAATGTATTTTTTTATAAAATGAAATGATATGGAATAGTGTTTATAATAAGTTTCATCTAAAGTCTAAACATTAATAAGGTCATATTCGGCCATAAATAAGGTCAAACTCAACTTTAATAAACTCGAGTTTGATCTTAATTAAGTTGAATTCATTCATAATAAGGTCCATTTTGACCATAATAAGCTTGATTTTGACCACGATAAGGCTGAATTCTACTATAATGAGGTTGAATTTGGCTATAATAAAGTCAAATTTGACTATTATAAGGTCAAATTAGACTATTATAAGGTTGAATTTGACCTTATTATGGTAGATTGTATTGTATATTTTTTATGAAATGAAAAGTGTTTTTATTGGATTGTATTAACTAATATTTTTTTTATAAGATTGTTATGTATAATTTGGTGTAGTAGGAAATGGCAAAGAATAACCAAAAAAAAAAAAAAAACCCTAGCTCTAAAAAAGGGGATGGTAGAAGGACACCAACATTAGGTAGAGGCCATGGTGGAAAGACACCAGTAATTGGAAGAGGCCTTGGTGGAAGTACACAAGATGTGCCATTGAATTGCTCAGTAATCCATATCTGATAAGTGCATGAATTCCTATATTTTGCCTCTTGATTTAGCATGTTTTATTCTTTAAATTGAGTTTAATTTGTTTTGTACAAGTGCTTTTCATAGTAATTTCTAGGAATTATTCATATTTTGGAATGTCGTGATCATTTGAGCTTAAATTACAGTTAAAATTGAGAAACAGTGCAATTTTTAGGTAATTTTGGCTATGGACATGACAAGTGACATTCCCATGTCGCTAACCATGTCATTTCACTTGAATTCTAGTATCTATGACATGCCCGATGACATGTTCGTGTCAATGGCTGTGTTGTTTAAGTAACCTAGCTGCGTAAGGCTATAGAGGTTTAATAACTTTGAACACCTTATAGTATTTTAAGCATAAGTTGAGCTATAGAGGTCCAATTAAGGTGATTCAAGTACCATTGGAAAGCTAAGAGAAAGAGCTACAAATTTTAGGAAGATTAAAAATTCTAATTCCTTCTTTTTTGATCCAAAATTGGCATGTAATTCAAATATTGTATCCTAGCACCTAGCCTAGCTGTGCTGACATAGCAAAAATTGGCCAATCCATGCTTAACATCTATCCAAACCCTAATAAGCCTCAAAGAACTATAAAAAGATATAATTTACATCAGAAAAGAGAGCTCTTTCTGGGGTTTTGAGCAGCCATCCTCACAAAGAGATGAGATAGAGTTATGTGCAGAATTTTTATGGTGAAGATCTAATATGCTGCAGATTTTGAAGAGGAATGAAGATCAATGCAGGGATTTCTCATCATCCATGGACTATTTGAGTTTCTTTTACCTTCTCTTGTATTCTTTATTTTAATTCTCTATTATAAACTAATTTGTTATTTATCTAGATAAAGATGAACCCTAGTTCTTAATTGTATGAACTGAATAATTTGTTTTGAATCAATTTATCTTTGGATTGTCTTATTCTCATGATTTATGATATTTATTGTAATTGACATTTACCGGTTTGTTGATTAGATATTGTTTCTATATTGGATGAGTAGAGATATCCTTATATAGATAGAACACTCATAGGAATTGAGGGTTGATTGGGGTGCTAGAGATAGACCTACAAGACTTCTTTGGATGTTAATCTCTTGAATTTAATGCAACTTCTATTTGATTATAGGTTGAGAAGAGATTCCCCTATAATACTTAGGAAGTTAGGGATTTAATCACTTGAGAAAGGTTTTTATCTAATTTAGTGAGAGTCCAATTCAATTCATTATTTGAATGATTCATACCATTATTCTTGACATGCATGAGAGGTTAGGGGAATTCAATATCTAGATGAACTTCACTATTGATTTTCTATCATCTATCCTTTATTGCTTTCATAGATTAGTTTTAAGTATTTTATTTTAATTAATCTTGAAATTGGTTTAACTAGACAATAGTTTGAGTTTGAACTAGTACTTGTGTTAGTGTCTCTGTGGATCGACCTCGTTAATGCTATACTACCTAAATGATAGGTGCACTTGCCTAGAACCAAGGTAGAATTAGTCGTTGAGCTATTATAAATGTAAAACTCCTGGTGTCACAAAACGCGCATCAATATCCAACACAATAGATTTAATTTCATCTCTTGTAGTAGTTCTAAGTCAAATATTTTCAAATGATGTCAGTGGAACTAATGATGATCATGATATGCAAATTGATTCTGGGATTCATACAGGAGGTAAAATAGTTGACTCTATCATTACTCCTCCTAGTAATAAAAGAACTAGGTCTAATATTTGGAATCATTTTATGAAGTTGTATGACAGTGAGAGAAATGAGATTGGGAAAGCTCAGTGTGTGTGGTGTAAGAAAGATTATCAAGGGAAAAGTGATCAAGGCACTTTTGGCCTTTGGAAAAACTTGAGGGAAACTTGTAAGAAGTTTCTAATTCAAGATAAAAAAAAGCACTAGTTGAATTTCATAGGGGTGAAAAAGATAAGACTTAAAGTACATTGACTTTTTAGAAGCCATCTTATGGGGAAAAAGGTTGACTATCTGGACTTTTGACCAGTAGGCTTTTAGGGATGGATTAGTTAAAATGATAATTAGAGATGAGTTAGCATTTAGATTTATTAAGAGACTTGGGTTTAGAAATTTTATGAAAACAATTTGTCCCAAGTTTATAATTCCTTCTAAGGACTACTATAAATTATTTATGATTGAAAAGCATAATCAAAAGCATTCATTGCCAGTAATTGTCAAAGAGTTTCATTAAGAACTAATACATGAACAAATATTTAAAACTTGTCTTATTTGTGTTTAACTACAAATTTTATTGACAATGAATGGATTTTGTATAAAAGAATTTTGAATTTTTATGTCATTAAGAGTCATAAAGGAGTGAATATTGGGAATGCAATTAAGTTTTTCATGGAAGAGTAGGGAATTAGTAAAGTCATATGTATTATCATTGATAATTGTGAGACCTAACCCAAATGCCCCTCCCTCTGATGAGAATCCATATGCCTTGCAAGAAGCTTACAAATACATACATGATAAAGATTTCAAAAAGGTTCTTCAAGGTTGTCATTTTTATCAAGATAGTTTACGAAGGAGTGCAATCCTACCATTGTACTTGTTTATTAAATCATTCAAGAGGTTGTATGAAGTTTCTTATAAACCAATTAAGGATATTTGGGTCATAAGCTTTGCATATGGATCCAATTAGATTCAAGGAAGCTTTAAGGGCTTAATCAATCTATTTAAGCCCAATGTCAAGATGAAGAGACCAAATTACATTCCTATTTGCTTGGGCCTAATTTATGCAAGTGTTAACAAGGCTGCCATTCTTCATTCGAATTAGATCTTCCATATTTGGGCTTTTCAAATTCAAGTTATCATGTTTTATTTAGTGTTCAAGCCACCTGTGTTATGTATACAACACAAGAGTTGTTTAAACTACTTTATTATTATGTTTTAATTAGTTTTGCGCCTATTTTATGTTACGTCAAAGGCCCATTCAAATTTTATAATTTAATTCATTAGATTTTAGTTTCTAGTTAGGAAATAGCTTCTCTTATATAGGAAGGATTCCTAACTTATTTTAGAATTAAGTTCTAACTTAGTTATTATTTAGGAATTAGTTTCTAATTAAAAATCTTCAATCCTTGTATAAGAAGATTTCGTAGTCCTTGGCTGATTCTAAATTAAGGGTTAAGCCTCTACGTAAACTCAACTATTCATGTAAATTTTAATTAAGTTTTGATCAATAAAAATTTAGTTTATACTTAAGAGATTTTTCTCTTGCTTTTGATTCTTGCTTGAATCAAGTCCATACAATCAAAGCTAATTACTTTGTGCGTATTATTCCAAGGTTCCCTTTCACAAGTTGGTATTGTGTCATGGAGTTCATCATCCACGTTGAACATATTTCAAGGTGCTCTATCGTGGGTTGAATTTAGGTCACAAACTTGGGAAAACCTAATTTAGCTTTCCAAGGAGTTACTTCAAGCATAAAGATATTGGGTCTGAAGTTTAATATAATTAGGGTTCATATCAGTGTGGTATTAGAGCTCAGGCTTTAAATCAAGTTATTCTTTCCATTTCATTTTATTTTTTGTTTTCTTTCCTTCTTGTTTTCATTTGTCTTTGTTAAATTCTATTTGTCTTTATTTTGTAATTTTGTTTGCTATTGTTTCAGGTCCGAAAAATAAAATAAAAAAAACTAAATCATGCACCTTATTGATGTCTTCTGAACATCTTCTTTAGTTTGTCTCTTTGTTTTCTATCTTTTCTTATTTTTGTTTTGTTCCTTTTCATTCTTTATGTTTCGTCGAAATTCAAGTGTTGGAAGGTCAAATTCATTCATATTTACTTGGGAACCAATTCAAATTCAAGAAGAATGAAGTGGAGGATTCGCCAATCACAATCTTAAAGACTTCAATTCAATTTGGCTTATTGTATTTGATCTTTAATTTGTTTGTTAATCTTCCATATTTGTCCTTAAAATGCAATAATTGAATTAAAAAAAATAGAAGAGAAAAGAAAATCAACATTTAAAAAAAAAAGAAAAAATCAAAAGAAAAAAAAAAAGAAAATTCGTCCAAAAAGAAAAGGAGAAGTAAAAAGTGTTGAAATCAGACTTTTTAGGGTATTTATAGAAGTTATTTAGTTCCTTGAGTGAAGATGACAAGAAAATAAGTTAATTCTTAAGATTGTACAAGGAGAATCAAAGTTTTCAGCATTCTACAAGGAGTTTGACCAAGTCTAAGCATCCTTACAAAACGAGGTAGGATTGTTTTCAAACTCCTTGTAAAATTCTAGTTTGACTTTCCTAATTCCATTTTAATTTATTTTCTTTTATTCATGTCTAATTAGGTTTTCTAACCCAATTAGGATTTCTATATTGTTTTCTTAGTTCTATTAGGATTTCAACTTTTGTTCTCCAGCTTCAAGTAGGATTTGTAATCTTACTTTTCTAAGTCAAATTCTAATTTTGTTTTCCTAGTCCAATTAGGATTCTTATTTTCCTTGTGTCATTAGGATTTCTAGTTTCTTCTTTCATTGAGTCCTTTAACCTTAATTATTTTCATTGTAATTTAGTATGTATTTTATTAATTTGATTTTTGCAATTAATCTTAGTAAGAGAAAAGTCATAAAGGAATTGAGTGAAACACAAGTGATTGAGTGGCAATACTTGAGTGAAACATGTGAAGAAGTTAAGCGAGATATTATTTTGCTTTAATAACATTCTTTTCAAGTTTTTATAGTGAATAGATCAAGAATTTCAAAAAGAATTAATGGCTATTAGGCAAGAAGTAGGTATGTGGATATTGAAGGATGAAAAATGTAATGATGTTTTTCATACAAGATGTCGCATCTCAGATAAAGTATGTTGTATGATCAGTGATAGAGTAAGTGTTGTCGATCTTAAAAGCGTTGAGCTAGTTGACAAATTAAATTTACCCACTAGAAGGCATCTAATACCACACACAATGTATTTGTTGAATAAATATGTCAAGATTAAAGAGCAAGCTTTAGTTTCATTCTCTCTATGAAGGTATAAAAGTAGACATTGGTATGATGTTGTACCTATGAATGTGACACATGTTTTATTTAAAAAGCCATGGATGCATATTAGTTAAGCAAAACACATCAAATCTACTAACCACTGCAAAGTCCCACTAAAAGATGGCAAGCCACTACCCTTGTTCCTCTTTCTCAAAAAGAATTGTATGATGATTGAGTGAAGATACAAAGAAAAAGAGAGGAAGAATTTTAAAGACAAAATAGTGATGTTGAGCTTGTAGTGGTAGAATTGAGTGTGACAAAAAGGGAGAATGAAATGGATGAGAGTTTTACAAAGGAGGAAAATGATGAACAAAATGAAACTGCAAAAGTTACTAATGAAGGTGACTTATTACCTTAGGAGCTTACAAGTGAAGAGTCCTCATTAAAGGGTGAAGAAGTTATTATCCATGAAGAAATTCTAGCCTATGATCTACCTTAAGAAGTTGTTATAAAAGAGTTAGGAAGTGACATTGAGTTTGTTATAAATAGTGAAATAAAAGAAAAAGAAAAAGAGTGTGTAAAGAAAGAGTGTGAGATTGAAAAGATAAAGAGTGAATGTGGAAAGAAAGAGTTAGTGTGTGAAGAAGAAAATAAAGAACTTTCAAATGAGAAAAAAGAAAAATTAAAAAGTTAAAATAAAAAGATTGGGAGTGAAGAGAGAAAGCAATTGAGCATATTTGAAAAAGAAAATGTCAAGAGTATTTTGTTTTCTAATAATCATAAGCTTGATTTTTCTTTATTTAGTTTTGTTTCTCTTTTTTAGGACTGTAAAGAAGAATTGACATGGGTTAAAGGAGATGGTAGAAGCAATGCATTCCCACTTTCTAAGTGCTCAAGTCAAGATTCAAAGATGAATCATCATGAGGAAAGAGGGAACGATGAGAATCTATATGCCTTGGAAGAAGCTTACAAATACATGCATGATAAAAATTTCAAGGAGGTTCTTCAAGGTTGTCATTTTTATCAAGATAACTTACAAGGGAGTGCAATCATATGATTGTACTTATTTATTGAATCATTCAAGAGGTTGTATGAAGTTTCCCATAAACCAATCAAGGATATTTGGGTCATGAGCTTTGCATATGGATCCAATTATATTCAAGAAAGCTTTAAGGGCTTAATCAATCTATTCAAGCCTAATGTCAAGATGAAGAAGCCAAATTACATTCCAATTCGCTTGGGCTTAATCTATTCAAGTGTTAATAAGGCTACCATTCTTCATTTGAACTAGATCTTTCATATTTGGGCTTTTCAAATTCAATTTATTATGTTTTGATTTAATGTTTGGGCTACTTATGTTATGTATATAGCCTAAGAGTTGTTTAAACTATTTTATTTTCATATTTTAATTAGTTTTGGTCCTATTTTATGTTAGGTGAAAGGCCCATCCAAATTTTATAGTTTAATTAATTAGATTTTAGTTTCTAGTTAGAAAATAGCTTCTCTTGTATAGGAAGGATTCCTAACTTGTTTTAGAATTCAGTTCTAAATTAGTTCTTATTTAAGAATTAATTTCTAATTAGGAATCTTTAATCCTTGTATAAGAAGATTTTCTAGTCCTTAGTTGATTCTAATTTAAGGGTTGAGCCTCTATATAAACTCAACCATTTATGTAAAATTTAATTAAGTTTTGATCAATAAAAATTCAGTTTATACTTAAGAGAGTTTTCTCTTGTTTTTAATTCTTACTTGAATCAAGTTCATACAATAAAGCTAATTACTTTATGTGTATTATTCCCAGGTTCTTTTTCACAAGTTGATATTGTGTCGCAGAGTTCATCATTCAGGTTGAGCATATTCTAAGGTGCTCTATCACTGGTTGAATTTCATGAATGACAAGTATTAAATAATTAAAAAATGCATAAACATGATATAATATGAATACATGGCATAAGTATTGGTGCAAGGTAAATTAAAGAACACTTAAACAAATCATCTACAAATTAAGGAGAGTGTCCCCTCTAATCCTTATAAATTCTAAGGAAACCATATGATCACTCCTTAATTCCAAAAATAATTAACTAAATACATTAATTAAAAGTATAATGTCTTTTCTAGCCCTTATGGGTACTAGAAAGATCACATATATGAAAAAAGTAGATAATTACAATTGAAAGTGAATAGAAAATGAGATTAATTTAAAATTGGATTTGAGGTTTGGATTTAAATTCCAAACGTACCTACATATCTATTGAATAGGGGATCAAAACCCACATAGTTCATTCAATGATTAAGTAGAGGGGTTTTATAGATTGATTAATTTTGATTTGGGGATTGGATGAAAAATACCTTTGTTTTTTATAGATAGCTGGATGGAGTATTTTACAGGACTATGTCTTTTCTAGCCCTTATGGGTACTAGAAAGACCACATATTCCTTTACAAAAGCATGAAAAAAGTAGATAATTACAATTGAAAGTGAATAGTAAATGAGATTAATTTAAAATTGGATTTGAGGTTTGGATTTAAATTCCAAACGTACCTACATATCCATTGAATAGGGGATCAAAACCCATGTAGTTCATTCGATGATTAAGTAGAGGGGTTTTATAGATGATTAATTTTGATTTGGAGATTGGATGAAAAATACCTTTGTTTTTTATGGATATCTAGATGAAGTATTTTATAGTTATTTTATTGAGACCGGATGTTTGGATTAATTAAGGGATTTATTAATTAATTAAAATGGTTAAATTAATTAAGAAGAAGGGTGAATTAATTTTAAAAAAGATTGCTTTTATTTAAAAAAATGATTAATTAATTAATTAAAAGGATTAATTATTTGAATGATAAATTTAAAAAAGATGTTTAGTTAATTAAAAAGATTGATTAACTTAGGTTTAGGTGGAGTGATTAATTAATTAAAAGGCATAATTAACTAAAAGGATTAATTAATTAATTTAAAGAGAGTGATTGGAAGGAGAACAAGAAAAGAGCAAATGGATAGCTATCAATAAATGCTTAAAGGGTGAATTGAAATGAGAAATAGAGGGTCTATTTATAGGCAAATGGCACAAAGGATAATTTAGGAAAAGGAAAAGTGGAAAGACAGGGAAGGGTAGGGCTGGACATACTAAAAAAATCAGAATGGAGGGCAAAATCAAAATTTTAGAGGGCAGAATGGGGCACCACCACTCAAATACTATTATGGTGCTTCAATAAGTACTATGCGACGCTGCAACCATACTGTGCAAACAATGGTGTAGCCCCATAGGTATGTCCTGCAGATGCCACATGGCACAATCCATGATTCACTTTTGAGATTTTTTGAGTCAATTTTTGGGACTTCTAGGTTATTTTTCAATTTTGGGACTTATGGGTTAGTTTTTAGGAGTTTTGGAGTTCAAAAAATTTACTAGTCAGCGTTGATAGGCTCGAAACTAATTTTAGTACAATTGAGTAGTCAGTTAGAGTAAAAATCCAGTTAATTTTGGAAAAGATGTTGTCTGGTACAAAATGTTTGGTCAGGATAAAAAAGTGTCAGATCATACTAGAAATATTCTGGTTACCTCTGGTGCATTTAGAACTAATGTTGGAGGTGCTGAAATAAGGGTTCACAGTTATCCCCTCATCAAAACTATCTACTAATTGGATAGTTTTAATGAGAGTGAACTCGAGATTTTAATAAATCTGGAATGATTCCATTTCTAATGAAATGAATTTGGCAAATTTTGGAGTTTTATCTAGTAATTTTTAAGAGACTGGTGAAATTTCAGGTTCATAATTTTTTCAATTTTTCTGATGTAAAAAATAATTTTTGGTTAGAAAATAGGTAAATGAGATGTCTATGGATAGATAAAAATGGTACAAATGTATAGGAACTTTTGGATTTGAATTCTGATATGAAATGGGGTAGGAAATGTATTTTTATGCGATTGAGTAATTATAGAGCACTTTTTACTATGCGCTATTTTATCCTTATTTACCCTAAAATCCTATATAAATCCCACCCCCTCTGTCATTTTACTCACACTTTGCACACCCACTTACCTTCTTAATTCTCTTCCTCACCTCTAAACGTGAGTTCTTTTTTTTTTTTTTCCTAATAATTTCTCTTTTTTTTAATTCTTCTTTTTTTTTCTTTTTTTTTAATAATAAATTTTTTCTTCTTTTTTTAAATAATTTCAATCAATAATAATAATTTAATAATTTTTTTCCTTTTTTCTTTTTAATCACAAAATCTTTTCTTTTTTTTTTCTTCATTCTTTTTAATAATAATTTTTTTCTTTTTTTCGGGGGCTTTAGTATGAGGTGCTGAGGGATAATCTGAATCCATCCCTCTTTTTGCAGGATTCGAAGGAACACGTGTCCTATAAAGGATAGTTGGCAGTCAATAGTCTTTTCATCCCTTTTGAATTTCTCACTTAAAGACAATTTTGCACTACTTGCATTTCATCTATGTAAACTATTTTTGTGCATCTACTAGTTTGCTGTAGACTAAAACCATTAGGAATAGAGGTGGTTAGAGTAATATGTAGGAGGTAATTAGATGCGCCTCCCTCGAGGAGCACTATCAGGGCCATGCTAGAGCCTACAGGTCTCATTGACTTTCCGGGTGTGAAGACCCCAGATCATCTGAATATCAATCTAATTAAGGCTCTAGTTAAGTGGTGGTGGGACACCACTAATACCTTCAACTTCGCCTATGGAGACATGACTTGCACTTTGCTCGACCTGTACCTGATTTTTAGAATTCAGTTTGGGATTCAAGCTCTAGACATGTGTAATGATTAGAGACAAGCCTTCTCTCCTACTAAAACTTAGGCCCTACTTAGCTTCGATCCTTAAGTGAGGTGCACCCTACTAACAGAGAAGCTGGAGTGGGCAGCGACTACCAGTGACATCATTTTAGAAGCTACAGTGGCTCAATTGTGTCTGTTGATCATTATAGGTTACACCTTCTCTGATAATATAAGGGATATAGTGGATGGCAATATCTTAGCTAGCTTGGTTGACTTGGATGCCTAGAGGGACTACAATTTGGGTAGGGCATGTCTTAGCGCCATTTATCATGACATGTTGGACTTCTCCCAGGGAAATGTCCTTTTTATCGGTGGTACAACACTCATCTAAGAGGTATGTCTTTGCACTTTGATTTGCACCTTTTTATTCTATTCTTGTGACTAGCCCCCTTTTTTAGGTGATTCTAACTTTTTATGTATGTAGATTTAGGCATATGCATATTTTTCTTTTTTTTTTTTTTTTGCTCCTAGGTTGAAGGATTTCCTTGCTTGAAAAAGATGGGTGGAGTCAAATTGGTGCCCTGATCTGGACAATCATAGGGCTTTGACAATCCAGGTCTTTTTCAACCATTTGACATAGTCAGAGGTATTCACTTGTTACTTTGTCCCTTTTGTCTTTTGCCATTGAATTGTTTTGCTTACTGCTTATTTTAAGGAGTTATGGCACATTGGTCTAGATAATATGACTTTTGTTGAGCATATCTCTCATAGGCGACTCTTGCTACAGTCACCTTACCATCTCCTATTCTATCTGTATGAGAGAGTTCACTTTCAGATC
Organism: Reutealis trisperma; assembly: GCA_947687605.1. Classification (NCBI taxonomy): domain Eukaryota; kingdom Viridiplantae; phylum Streptophyta; class Magnoliopsida; order Malpighiales; family Euphorbiaceae; genus Reutealis; species Reutealis trisperma. Next base: position 483,717 of record CANTUT010000049.1, read on the forward strand.
ATTAGTTCATGGTGCATCCCCAAGTCCCCACTAGTGTATATAAGGTATGGGTTGGCGATCCGGGCCTCCTTTGGGCTTTATAACGGCGATAAGGGATATGTCCATTAGTATGTTGGTTAGAACTACCACAACTTCTATTTCATCTTTCTGAAGCAGGAGATTACCCTAAGGGGTAGTTCCTCCATCGTTCTATTCTTTTAAGGGAGTGTTTTCTTTTAGCAGCTTTTAAGATACTAGGAGGGAGTATTTTCGAGGGGCCCACTCTTGATGCTAGTACAGGTGTTGGCACGAGTCACGACCCTAGTGCTATGAATTGGGACACAAAGTTCTTTGTTCATAAGTAGATTTCTTACTATGGCATAGATGGTATGATGAAGATGTGGCAGCTCCCTAACATCGTTTAGCCTGATGTACAAGACATCCCTAATAATGTCAAGGTATGATTTTGTCCTATACTTAGAAATGATCCTCATATAGCTTTAGAAAGGATCCAAAGTTTTTGATATTTCATTATATATTAGTTAGCATTTTATCCATCGGACATACAGGGACTCATTGGATGTTGATGTATTTAGACATGGCTGATGCACATTATGCCAGGGATGAGGATGCTCCTCAAAGGTAGAGGAGAGGAGGACGCCATTGATCCGATGATGATGATGCTGACTTTGACCATTTCTATTTTTTGTATTTTTCTATAGCTTTCTAGGATAGTTGTATTATTTATTCCCATTGGTGGGAAATAGTACTCTTTCATAGATGATTGTATATGTGTACTTTTATGACCATGCATGGATATATATTTATATATTATGCTAATGTATTACTTCATATGTATGGTTCTGTCTATACAACTTTATGATACTTCTTATTCTATCATATATGTTTATGTTATAGATGCAAGTTTGTGCTAGACAATAATGAATGAATGTCATGCTCGAATATATGCTTTGATTTCTTACTAATTTGCGACTCCATCTCTGTATTTTCTATTGAACTATAGCTTCAAAAAGCTCAAAAACATTAATTTTCTAGACTTTCTGATCCAAGGAGGAAAGAAAGGCTATTTAACTTCTCACTAAGATTCACAAATTCATAGCTCAAGAATCGACAAAGAGGAACGAAGGTCAAGGCATTGCTCAGAGGAAGGTGCCGCAGCAAGCCATTATGGGGCCATTATGGATGTCGGCAACTGGCTATAGATAAAGGCTATAGCATTACTTCATGCTTTTATGGTAGAGCCATTAGATGCAGCTTTTTTGTACCTTTATGCTGATGACACCTTTAAATCTCTATAAATATGTATGAATTTTGAAGCGCACCACTTCTCCCTTGGTTTTTATACCAAAACTCTACCTGGTTATTTAATTTTCTTCCTCACTCAATTTTTTCAACTTTTCTTGCTCTTTTCACTACTTTTTCACACTTATGGAGTCGTATTCAGCCATTCCATGCATTTATGGATGAAGCACTCGACAAGGTAGAGAAGATAAATCTGTGTAGATATAGGATTGTAGTGATGATGACACTACAAGGGGTAAGGGTCGATTAAGACTTCTTGCAGGCTTATGCTAGATTTTGGGATCCGATCACCTAGATTTTTCATTTTGGAGTAGGTATGGAGGAACTATGCCCCATTTTTTGAAGAGCTTAGCACTATTTTAGGTAGTAACCTAGATGTGATTTTGGTGGTGTCAGAGTCTAGGGTCAGCACTATCGGCTCTTTAAGGAGTTCTTGAGTTTGCTTGAGGCTATGGTGAGTAGGATGGTAGCGGAGGGTCAGTTGGACCTAACTATTGTCATTGTAGAGTTTTGGTACCTTAGTGACTAAGGGGATCTAGCCAGATAGAGGATGAGGATTAGGGATCTTTCTTTCTACTTAACAATTGTTTATTTATTTCCCAACCCTGTTGGCTGGGGTGATGCAAGGGTGGCTAATTTGGTATTGCAAATAGAGTAGAGCTGCTTAATGGATGCAATTATTCTAGCTAAGTCATTACTAAGCTTGGATTGCTTTATGCAAGGCTTAGAAAGGTGGACTATCTCTCCAGTGGTCCTTCTTGGTTTGTTTTTTAGTTTTCTTTTCGTGTGGTCTATTTTTTGGTTTTCTTTTCATGGTCTTTTTACAATTTTTATGATTTTAGGTTTTGTGCTTATTTTGCAAGTCTAGCTTATGGATCATTTAAGAGTTATGGCTCCCTAACTAGGAGTTCATACACACCTTTCTAATGCTAGATGCAGCCTATCTTCTTGTGGAGGGGATCTATTTAGGAGTGGATGGCCTGGTTGCTCAAGCTTGCCCTAGAGAACATTCATTGGTATAGGGTGAGCTCATTCATGACTAAAAGCTAAGGATATTGAATGGTATGTCTACTCGATGTTAGCAAAGGATAGACTAAGATGTACCCCCAACCATGCCCTTTTTGGAGTCCATTCAGATCACAACTCTTATTGCTAGGGCCATCAGAGGGGGTTAGATGAGAAGCTATCATGTCGTACAGCCTGATACTAGTTTTAGGGTGGTAATGAGATATAGTTATTGGCTGGTTGAAGTGATTTGGCCAATCGAGAGGGAGCACTGGGTTGCTTTACTTAGAGAGGTTGAAGGTGACGAGACAAAGGAGTGGGTAGCCATTAGAGGTAGTGGTGATTAGGAGACTACTACTAGGATGGAGGAGGTGACTGGACCTATAGAGGAGATTATAGGCACTACAAAGGGATCGACATTACAGGTTGTAGTGGTGACTTAGACTGAAATAGCAATGACTCAAAGGATTGTGACTATAGTTAAATGTCAAGGTGACACTACTGTGGTTGTATAAAAGAGGCTTACAGCAGTTAGTGGACATAGGAGGACTACTATTGCCAGAGTATAGAGGAGAGCTTTAACTACAGTAGTAGGGACTGGTTCCTAGGTGACTTTGACATAGAAGGGGATTATAGTGAGCAATTTTGTTATTGCTGACACACAAGGGAGAGTTTTTTATATGACTATAAGGAACTATTTTGGAATCACTGGGACTCAAAGTAGGTCAACTAAAGTGACTATAAGGAGCATGTCTCATTCTGCAAGTACCTTGACTATTGATGCAGTGGAGAAGGACATAGATGTCATGACTTGTCTTTTGAGTCATGATGGTCCTAGGGCATAGGGAGATATAAGGTCACCTAAATCTTTAGAACCCACTTAACTTATAATCTCATTCAATTATCATACTATACCTTACCCCAAGATAGTAACCTGATACCCTTTCCTTGTTACCCATTACTCATTTACCATTTCTTAACTAACTTATAAGACCATTCACAATCACAACTTGTAAGATTTCTAGGATTTCATTTCATATCAATAACTCAATATACATTATTCATACATTTCATAATAATAATACAAAAATTTTTATAATACATATAACCAGTAACATTCTAGTACTAAACCTCTGACTACCATGGAGCTCTAAACAATGGTCTTCAAAAATCGAGAATCACGACACTTGTAATTTACCAAACGATTTCCAAGCAAAAGAATATGGCTTGGAATTTATCTTGTTGACTTATTGATCATGCTTGAGAAATTGAAACCACTAGAGAATGAGACAAGACTTAGTGAGCACATAATAATATAAAATACATACATATACACATAAATGCATGATGAGTACAGGAATCAATAGCAAGAAGGCTCTTTGTAGAAATGGAATAGTTTCAATCAATGTTATCATTAGGGTCAATCTCTCATTTAAGTTGGAAATAGTATCATTAGGAGAAATAACCCACTCGTGCAAGCAGGATGCTACCCACATATATAAATTCAATAGTGGTGGCCTGAGCCTTACGCACTCATAGGTATCACATTTTATAAAACTGATCGGGTGTTACAGTTAGGCGTTCCCACCTAATAGAGGTTGGGTACTCTTGCCCTACTTACAGGCTTTACCAAGTGCATAAGGTTTGGTGTCTTTCCCCACACCAAAAAAGGGTTTTTACTTATCAATAGGTTTCTAATGGGACAATTTGTATAAGGTTCACATTGAGGAATCCAATGAACACATTACAAATTCAACATGCTAGGTTCACAATAATCAATTATCATCAAGAAACATCAATTTAAAGGCTCATTGTTCATTGGGCAATTCAAGCTCATCAAGGCATTAGAATGTTTCAATGATCATGGTTTGAACAATAAAGACATATAGTACAAGTTATTATATATTATTAAGTACTCACCGTGGACTCCTTTGTTCCTATTACACTTGACTCTTAAGGGTAGTAGTGCTCTTCACACTTATGACAACATCCTTACCCTTACCTTTAGATTCTACACATTTGCAATTTAATTGCACATCAATCACTATTAAAGTCAAGATATACTACACATATACTCGTTACTAATCTTAACATTTTCCTTAGTCATTCTTCAAATAGCCAAACCTATTCATTGTAGGAAGGATAATTTCTTTCCTCCAAATCTCACATTTCAACTTTGAGTACAACAATATAAACAAATTCTAATGTTCAATAGAATCAATTCTACTTCTACCATTAAATTTCATAAATAAGTCTAGTTCATTAATTTTGGGGGAAGCCACTTCTATTAATAGGATTTGAAAACTACCATTGTACAAATCATCTAATTCCATTCTTAAGCTTGATTTCCCTTTACTTTTATGAATTCAAATTTAATACTTAAAATCTCTAATTTTTCCATAAACCTAGAAATTTAGGGAAACTATTAATTCTTCATCAAATCTTCAAATTGATCATAGAACTATGTAATTAGCATAACATAAAACCAATATAATCATTCAATTGTCAATATCTAGCACAAAAAGTTCAAGTTCCCTTAGGATGTTCAAATCTTAACCTAAGCTTCCAAGGTTCACTTTAACACTTCTAATTCAATATTCTTCATCTAAAGCACCCATATATGTAATCAATCATAATTTAGAACAATTCTATAGTCCTACACCAATATGGCCGAATCTTCCTTATGATGTAGGATGGGTTTTATACAATCAAAACACTAATATCAACCTTAAAACATAGAAAGGAGGAGATGATCAAGATTCCTCACCTTCATTAGCTTTGATTTTCCAAAGTTCTTGTTGTAAGAGGGATGGAGAGATTTGTAGAGAGAGAGGGTGGAGGATTTTGTGTAGAGAAAGTGGCTAAAATGAATTTCTCTAACATAATTTTGCTTGTATATATATATATATATATATATATATATATATATATATATATATATATATATATATATATATATATATATATATATGGAGAGATTTGTAGAGAGAGAGGATGGAGGATTTTGTGTAGAGAAAGTGGCTAAAATGAATTTCTCTAACATAATTTTGCTTATATATATATATATATTAAGTTAGATGGTGAGGATTTATCAAGTTAAATCCAATGGCTAGCATTTGATCTTAATGGACGACTAGGATGGCATCAAGGTGAAGGGCTAGGATTGCTACTAAAATAGTGATAGTTATCACCAAGTGCTAGGTATTCCAATAAAACTTGGTTCATGCAAAGGAAAAATCAAGAAATCCACTTAGTTAAGCATTTGACTTGGTCAACTTTGGTGACTAAGAGCTACACCACCAGGACTTGATCTCTACACTTGCCTTGTCTTCTACTTTGGCCCCGCTATACATTCACCATTTGGATGTTGCATTCTCCTTAAGCCTAATGGGCCAGCCATCTAATGGGTTTGGGCCTTTGAGCCCAAAAGCCCATTAGCAGATCCTTATATGCATGTTTCAAGCTCGGTATTTAGTACATTTTCCATTTCATTTATTTCACTTTAATACATATATTTCTACCTTCTAATGTCATTACACTCTAAACATTACTAAATAAATTCCATACATATCATAATGCCCATTTACTAACTCTTTACTAGCATTGATCAAGTATGTATATCACATCAGCTCATTGGGTCAAACTAAGTTTGACCTCCATGATACTATTGGAACTTTGACTAAATTCAATTTCCCATATCACTATCATCACCTTCCAATGTCTTAGGAGATGTGAACATCCATTTACTAGCACTTTAGATTCACATTTCAAACAAATTTTTAACATAATCACATTAAGTCAAACTCAGTTTGACTTTCATTTTATCTTGAAAGCAATATCAATGTTGACTTCCTTCGTTACTTATTGTCATATTATTCATTAAATTCACTTCTTATGATGTTCTTAAGGTTCTTAGTATACTAAGGGGACCTTAAATGATTTGGTATATGGACATCATCATGTTATCTTTACTATTTATAATTGGCTAAGGAAACCTTAGGTATTACACTCCGCCCCCCTTAAGAAAATTCATCCTCGAATTTTTCAAAAAAAATATTCTTAGTTCATAAAGCAATTGACTATACTTAGGGCACATATCTCAATTGGTTTCTATTTTTATTCTTAAGAATAGTATCTTAAATGTTATAATCTCATGTCCAATTCTTTAGACAAATCACTTCCTTTTCTATTCTTCACTTAACATTGAAGAGTTGATTTTTTCATAAATAATCAATCTCTAACTATATATGTCTACAAGGAATTATTTACTTATTTCCTCAACCCAAACTTTTGGTCAATTTGTCCTTTGTTAAAGCCTTTTCTATAACTTTAAATATTTTATCACTTTTTGGACATGTAATAACCATACAGTATATGCATAGCTATTCTCAAATGAAAGACATAACAAAATTCACCTTAAATCATTCATGAACTTATATGTCTTATCTCCACATATCAATTACACAATCATTCATTAAATCTTTATAATTCTATAGAATCTCAAATCAGCATATAGATATTCTAAGACTAATTGTCTCAATTGCCCCTACAAACATTATCCTTTACTTTAAATAGTTTCTGGTTCCTCGTATCTTATAGTTCATTTGTACCCTTCAACCATTCAGAAAATACTTTAATAGTAATTATGTTTCATCTCTCTTTAATCATATTCCTACTAACCCTTTTACAAATGGTATTGATGCATCTATATAAAAATCCCAAAACTTCTTTGACTCCAAAGATTGCATTATCATTAAGGCACATTAGTGGCAAAATCTCTACTATTGAATACCCGTCTCACACTGTACTCTTTGTCATTTTGCTTTACTTGGTAAATTTATCATAATAAATCTCATGTAATTAGGTTACTATTCTAATCTAACTCCTTTTTAGTTCCTTGTATCCTATAGTTTAATCTTCTCTTTCCTCTTCTTAAGAACAGTTATTTACCGCTCAATAAGGTTTTTCCTATTGAGTTCAATAAAGCACGTATATTCTTTTAAATTCTTAAGTTCTTCTTATAATATATCCAATCAAACTTAATCATTGTACATATCATGCACTTCAATGCTACTTCCTATTGATATTCATACTTTTACATTTTTTTCTTCTTTACTTGTTTCTTCTATTTTATTATCAATTTATTACTCACTTTTCTTTCTAGTTATCAACTTAAGTCTTGATAAGTACAATGAAGAAATACAATTTCACTTGGTCAACACCATCCTTTCGTGTATTCTAACATGGTTATGAGGATTCTTATTTCTATCATTCAAGTATATGGCCCATTTATACTCCATGAAAATTTCTAGCACTTATATGATATTCCTTATTCTCCTTTCATACTTTATTAGACTTGTGTCAACTTTCCTTTCCCCATATCCACGTTCTTATTTCAACTAATTCTTTTTTTTTTCTTCATACTATATAGCTACAAGCTTTATTTAGACTATGACTACCATAAGTACTTTTTGTCTTTTGCATTAGAGTACATCCCTCTCTATATGAACTTATCCTCTTTATTTCTAAGAATGAGCCTTAGGAACGAATACCATCAACTTTGTCACTGATTGAGTTATACTAAAAGGTATCTATTGAGGTATCCATGATAGAACTATGTTATTGTGTTTATAAATCTTTAAACAAAAACCATATTCCATTAATAATTCCCTTGAATATTGAGCTTCTTATCAAGCAATTCTTATTTGCTTAGTCTATTCCCTTATCCATCTTGTTTCATCACATTATCTCCTGTATAGTAGATTTTTCTCATGTGTAGATTTTTATACCTAATAGTGTATCTCTTTTACCTTCCTATTAAGAGGCCTTGTCTCCATTGAGTAAATACCATTTATTCATTATAGTAGAATCTTAAAATCCACATTAACATTTCAAGTCATCCTCTCACTATAGGGAAAATCTTTCCACTTCCTAATGTTCCTCACTAGGGTGATAACTATAGCTTTAAATACAACATTCTTATTTCTACAAGTCATATTCTTCTTAAGGATTCCACATGGCATATTACATCTCTTTATACACTTTACATCAGATCACTCATTCCTTAACAATTTCATATTCTCTTTATTTCTATATCTAATTCATTTGGTACACATACCATTCTTAATAAAATTCCAACAATACTATTCTCTCATACTTATATATCTCTCATATTATTTAAGTTTTGTATCACTCGTAACATTTACACTTTTTTTTGCAACATTAATAACACCATTGTATCCAATCAACTATATTGCATCGAACAAATCATTCACTAGGACTATTCCCAATTGCAACACCTTTTTGGTAAAAACTCATCCTATTTGAAATAAACTTTTCATATCATTCACTTATCTCTATAACTTTTCTCTACTTACCTTTCTATGACCCTATCCTTATCAATACATCCTTTTATCTATATTATCTTGTTCCTTATATTACATTCTCTTTAACACTTATAATTTCCTTGCCTCAAAATTTTCTATATTTTCCACCTTACAACTTAATCCATCTCACCCTTTCTTAATTAAGTTACTTTCAAAGCTTATCATTTCTTATGGTATTTATCCTAACTTATTCAATTCTATCTCATTATTAATTCACAATTCATTATAGAATACTTCTTTTGGATGGGATTTGTCTAATCAGTTGACTTCATAAACTTCTTTCATATCATAACTTTTGTTTCCTTCCATTCTCTTTAGTTCAATTATTCTTATATCTAGCATTTCTTCATACCTTTGTTGCCTTATTATTCACTATTTTTTTTCCTTCCATATTTCACTTACCTTGCTTGACCACATTCATGTTGTTTTTCTTACTAGCATATAACCCTCCAATATCATGCTTATCTTATCTTATAAGTACTCTTCCCATTGTGAACTCATTCTCAATATAAGGTACTTGTCAAAATCGATCTATATTCTTACACCAATTCATTCTTAGCTTACATCTATCCTTTTTAAGTTAAATCCTCTCTCACATTTTTTTTAAAGACTATTCCTTAATCACACTCACTTTCTTGTAATTGTCAATTCCACACTCCTTTCTTGTAAGGTGATTCAATACCAATCATATGCTACTTTGGTCCTTTACTGACCTCACAACTTTATTCCCTTAGTAGGTTTTATACTTTCCTATAATCGCTTTTCTAAGGTCACAGCAAACATATATACAATTAATTGCTTCCTCTTTGATTACAAAGTAATCTTCTCTTCGGTCACACTAGCTTAATATTCTTCCCTTAATTATAGTTAGTAACCACTTAAGTGTCAAAGAAATCATTATCTTTCTTATTGTTTTAGTCTATAAAATAACATCTAGGCCACAAATTTGATATCACCTTCTTTAACTTATCTCACATAAATCTTACTATATAATAGCCATATAAAACATTTATGATCTCACTCAATCGCTATTGAGCATTATCTTTCCTTTTATAACCTTAATGGTTTATAACTTCTAACAATTTCCTATAGTTATTTCATCCAACCATATTACATGTCATTTAATCGTTTGCATATACATGTCATAGACCAATTCACCATCTCTTAGATATTTCTCATATTTTAGTCAAGGAAACATGTGATACTAGTGTCCCATGTACCTTCTCAATAGCCTTATTACCATAACATTCTTGTTAAATTGCTTAAATTACCTTACTAAATGAAGAAAATCAAAGATACTTGGCTCACTTGGAAAATTTTGATGAAACATTGCACGGTGGGAGGTATGCCATCGTGCGTTAGTAAGTAGTGGCCTAGCAATAGCAGCAGGCCACCCCAGCGCACGCCAAGAAGTCCTAGCGTGCCACAGCTGGGAGTCACCTGCAACCAACCAAGCTCCAGCGCCTCGTAGTGGATCCCAGTAGCCCGCAGCAAGAGGCCATTTGCAGCTGTACCTCCCTAACGCCTCTCTAAGCCTCCCAGTGCCACACTACAGCTTTCTTCCTATAGCACACACAGCTCTAGTGCCCCGCAGCTGGATGTCCACAGCCAGAAAGAAAAAGTTCTCCGCACAGTTAAACTTTAGAAAGCCGTAACTTTCAGCTGTGGATGATTTACAAGGCCTATGACATATCAAATCGAAGCTCATTTAGAGATCTATAATCGTGTCAAGGTTTACCCAACACCGCCCACTTTTATTCAATAATTTAAAGCTATTTCAGAGGCTCTAAAGTTTTTCCTTCAACTTTGTATGCACTTACTTCCCAATTTAAATTATTCCACATGTATCTATGTAACATTTACTATATTCAAAATCTATCTATCCATAACTAAGCCTTATAGATTCTTAAAATCTCTCAATATCATCATACAACTTATCTCAGGATATATCATGCCCTAAACATCCCACATACTTTTCATATCCTTTAACAAGTTTACATCTCATTCACCAACATCTTATGCCATTTAACACTTTGCTTACACATATCATAAACTCATTCATTATGTACTAAACATTTTTCTATGGCACAATCAAGAAAATACATACAATATTACTATTCAACTTATATTCTCAATGATCCTAGTATAAGAACACAATGAGAAAATATATGAAAACACCAAGCAGAGACCTACACGGTTGGATCCATGGCTAGAGGTCCAGTCGTGCCAACCTAAGATTTAAACTTAACAGCCACATAGGTGAGAATTCAACTGTGTCTCCACCCATCGGAGGCCACTAGATAGATTTCCCTATTTATCCTTATCACATGACTGGAATTCCACCTGTGTGTTCACCCATGACTTCCCATTTTCCTCTAATGTTTTAGCTTTAAACTTATCATATTTAGCATTCCCACTCACTTATAACTTCTTTATTGGTTTAGAAACCAATTTCTAATTAGAAACCTCAAATCTTTGCCTAGAATGAATCCCATATTCTCTCACTATCATTGTACAATTATGCTTACTACTTATGCATATCACTATTCACATCACATAAAATCACATTTAGATTTTTCACTGAATAACATTTAACTTATAGTTGACCCATACATATATCGAAAGTGCTAAGATTATAATATACATTAATTCTTATTCACATTATGTAAATAAGTTTTAGAACATCTATTGCACTTAACCATATCAATAATCGATAGTTAATTATACTAGGAAATTTACTTCTAGTAAGACATATACACATGTTCACTTTACACTTTTAACATATATTGTCATTTTCCCATATACACAATTTATCTTCATTATTCCATTTCCATGTAACACATTGCCCACTACACATATTAATTCTATCAAATATCCCATTCATTATACACATTCCCTTTTCATAATCATTATGCACATATCACATATCATAGGAGAAACTTAGACTTTTACGAGTAACGTAGATCTAAACTTATCGATATACTTCAATAACAAGAAGGAATTCCTATGCTTCATGGTTTAACTTATAACATATAGTATTTACAAAGTCTAAACTAGATGTAAACTTTTACTCTAATACCACCTTTGTCACGACCCGCCTTTTGAGTCGTGACAATCCTCGAGCATAGGGAGATATAAGGTCACCTAAACTCGTAGAACCCACTTAACTTATAATCTCTTTCAATTATCATATTATACCTTACCCCAAGACCATAACTTGATACCCTTTCCTTGTTACCCATTACTTGTTTACCATTTTTTAACTAACTTATAAGACCATTCATAATCACAACTTGTAAGATTTCTAGGATTTCATTTCATATCAATAACTCAATATACATTATACATACATTTTTTAATAATAATACAATAATTTTTACAATACATGTAACTAGTAACATTCTAGTACTAAACCTCTGACTACCATAGAGCTCTAAATAGTGGCTTTTAAAAATCAAGAATAACGACACTTGTAATTTACCAATCGATTTCCAAGCAAAAGAATATGGCTTGGAATTCATCTTGTTGACTTGTTGATCATGCCTGAGAAATTGAAACCACTAGAGAATGAGACAAGACTCAGTGAGCACATAATAATACAAAATACATACATATATACGTAAATTCATGGTGAGTATAGGAATCAATAGCAAGAAGGCTCTTTGTAGAAATGGAATAGTTTCAATCAATGTTATCATTAGGTTCAATTTCTCATTTAAGTTAGAAATAGTATCATTAGTAGAAATAACCCACACGTGGAAGCAGGATGCTACCCACGTATATAAATTCAAGAATGGCGGCCTGAGCCTTGCTCACTCAGAAGTATCACATTACGTAAGATAGATTGGGACTTACGATTAAGCGTTCCCCCCTAATAGAGGTTAGGTACTCTCGCCCTACCCATAGGCTTTACTAAGTACACAATGTTTGGTGTCTTTCCCCACAACAAAAAGGGGTTTCTGCTTATTAATAGGTTTCCAATGGGACAATTTGTATAAGGTTCACATTGAGGAATCCAATGAACATATTACAAATTCAACATGCTAGGTTCACAATAATCAATTATCATCAAGACGCATCAATTTAAAGGCTCAATATTCAATAGGCAATTCAAGCTCATCAAGGTATTGGAATGTTTCAATGATCATGGTTTGAACAATAAAGACATATAGTATAAGTTATTATATATTATTAAGTACTCACCCTGGACTCCTTTGCTCCTATTACACTTGACTCTTGAGGCTAGTAGTGCTCTTCACACTTATGACAACATCCTTACCTTTGCCTTTAGATTTTACACATTTGCAATTTAATTGCACATTAGTCAGTATTAAAGTCAAGATATACTACACATATACCCATTACTAATCTTAACATTTTCCTTAATCATTCTTCAAATAGCCAAATCTATTTATTGTAGGAAGGATAATTCCTTTCCTCTAAATCTCACATTTCAACTTTGAGTACAACAATATAAACAAATTATAATGTTCAATAGAATCAATTCTACTTCTACCATTAAATTCCATAAATAAGTCTAGTTCATTACTTTTGGATAAAGTCACTTTTATCAATAGGATTTGAAAACTACCATTGTATAAATCATCTAATTCCATTCTTAAGCTTGATTTTCCCTTTACTCTTATAAATTCAAAGTCAATACTTAAAATCCCCAATTTTTCCATAAACCTAGAAATTTGGGGAAACTATTAACTCTTCATCAAATCTTCTAACTGATAATAGAACTATGTAATTAGCATAACATAAAACCCATATAATCATTCAATTGTCAATATCTAGCACAAAAAGTTCAAGTTCCCTTAAAATGTTCAAATCTTAACCCAAGCTTTGAAGGTTCACTTTAACACTTCTAATTCAATATTCTTCATCTAAAGCACCTGTAGATGTAATCAATCATAATTTAGAACAATTCTATAGTCATACACTAACATGGCCGAATCTTCCTTATGATGTAGGATGGGTTTTGTACAATCAAAACACTAATATCAACCTTAAAACGTAGAAAGGAGGCGATGATCAAGATTCCTCACCTTCATTAGCTTTGATTTTCCAAAGTTCTTGTTGCAAGAGGGATGGAGAGAATTGTAGAGAGAGAGGGTGGAGGATTTTATGTAGAGTAAGTGGCTAAAATGAATTTCTCTAACATAATTTTGCTTATATATATATTAAGTTGGATGGTGAGGATTTATCAAGTTAAATCTAATGGTTAGCATTTGATCTTGATGGATGGCTAGGATGGCATCAAGGTGGAGGGCTAGGATTGCTTCTACAAAAGTGATAGTTATCACTAAGTGCTAGGTGTTCCAATAAAGCTTGGTTCATACAAAGGAAAAATCAAGAAATCCACTTAGTTAAGCATTTGACTTGGTCAACTTTGGTGACTAAGAGCTATACCACCAAGACTTGATCTCTACACTTGCTTTCTCTTCTACTTTGGCCCCACTATACATTCACCATTTGGATGTTGCATCCTCTTTAAGCCCAATGAGCTGGCCATCTAATGGGTTTGGGCCTTTGAGCCTAAAAGCCCATTAGCAAATCCTTATATGCACATTTCAAGCTCAGTACTTAGTATATTTTCCATTTCATTTATTTCACTTTAATACATATATTTCTACCTTCTAATATCACTACACACTCTAAACATTATTAAATAAATTCCATACATATCATAATGCCCATTTACTAACTCTTTACTAACATTGATCAATTATGTATATCACATGAGCTCATTGGGTCAAACTAAGTTTGACCTCCATTATACCATTGGAATTTTGATTAAATTCAATTTCCCATATCACTATCATCAACTCCCAATGTCTTAAGAGATGTGAACATCCATTTACTAGCACTTTAGATTCACATTTCAAACAAATTTTTAACATAATCACATTACGTCAAACTTAGTTTGACTTTCATTTTATCATGAAAGCACATATCAATATTAACTTCCTTCATTATTTATTGTCACATTATTCATTAAATTCACTTCTTATAATGTTTTTAAGGTTCTTAGTATTCTAAGGGGACCTTAAATGATATGGTATATGGATGTCATCATGTCATCATTATTGTTTATAGTTGGCTAAGGAAACCTTAGGTATTACAACAGAGACTAGGATAAAAAATGTGACAGCCGAGGAGATTATTGCCAGGTTTGACTCTAAGGGTGATGTGTACCATACAAGGGGGAGGAGGATGAGGATTGGCTAGACTCTCACATAAAGATAGTTATCTATTTTATTTCCTTTTTAGTAGCTATTAGGACTTTTGTTGCAGGTTTTCTATTTTTTACATGTGTGCAAGCTGACACAACTATGGGATAAGCTAAAGATATAGAAAGAGGCTATCATTTTTTTTTTTTTTTTTGTGATGATGGATCATATGCTCTATGAAATTTGATCATCATTATATGAGATATCTTTGATTTTCACTCTAATTTTGCCTAAGCTGTCGTTTCATATTTTCAACTTAACAAGTTTCTTTTTTTTTTTTTGTTTTTTTTATTTTTATTATATATTTTATGAAAGAACCAAATGAAGGATGCATTACGCATAGAGGAAATGAGGATGTGATGCAAACCAAAATATTTTTTATATCATAATTATGATTGCACTCGAGTCGGGCTGCCTACATATCATTTACAATAATTTTTCATTCATTCATTTTTTAGGGAGAATCAAGTCCACATAGTTCTGATTACATTGCATTGAACAGAAAAATAAAGAGAAACATGTAAATATCATCTTTAAATGAAGTATCTTTTCAACTAATCTAGATTACAGGGATTGTAGAATTCATTTTCGTCCACGTCCATGAAAATGGCACCCCTGCCGAATAAAATTTTCTTGAGCACATATGGTTCAACCCAGTTTGGTCTAAACTTTCCTCTTAAGTCACGAACCAAGGCTCAAATCTCTTTTAAAACTAGATTTCTTTCTTCCAAAAGCCCATCTTTTACCTTCTTGTTAAAACATTTGGCCAGCTTCTATTGGTAGCCCTGGATCTTATATAAGGCATCCATTCCTTTCTCATCAGGAGCATTCAACTGGTCATGATATCCTTTAATCCATTCTGCCTTGCTCAACTGACTTTCTCTCATCACTATAGTAGAGTAGACCTGCTCTCGATAGGAAAAATAGCTTCAATCCACTTTGTGAAGTGGTCTACGGCCACCAGAATGTACTCATGCCCACTATAGGACTTTGGAGATATTCGCCGAATGACATCTATGCCATAGGTAGTAAAAGGCCATGACATCACTATCAAATTCAAAGGAACATGGAGCCAATGCAATACTTTGGCAAAGATCAAACATTTATGGTATTTCTATACATACTTTATGTAGTCCTCATTCATGGTTAGCCAAAAATAGCCTAGTTTGGTTATCTTTTTAGGCAAAGCTATTCCATTAATATGTGGGCCCTTTTCTCTTCCATGGACCCATTTCATGATTTGTTGGGCTTCTTCTTCAATCACACATTGTAAGTGAGTATTGTCCCAGGCTCTCTTATATAGCATGTCACCATTTAGTATGAAACTAGTGGCCAATTGCCTCAAAGTTCTTTGATCCCTTTGAAGGCTCCCTTTGGGTACTTACCATTCTGAGTGTAATTGAGGATGTTCCAAAACTAAGGCTCAGTGTCAACTAGCTAAAGGTTTATGCACATGGTATAATACCCTAGTTGCCACTTTACTTTAATGATAATAGGTCTGTGTATTTCATTATTACTCATGTCTATCATTAAGGCTAAGGTGGCTACAACATTGGCAAATTGATTCTTCATTCTTAGCAAGTAGTGGAAAGAGAGTTCATGAAAATTCTCTACTAGATCATTTAGGCATTGTTGTTAAGGAATCAAACGCTCTTCTCTAATCTTTCACTTACAGAGAGCTTGGGAATTAATGAGATTAGAATTATTGTACACTTCCAAGTAATCTATTCTCATGTTAATGGCCACCTCCAGGCTAGCTATGGTGCTTCATATTCTGCTTCATTATTGATTACCTAAAATACCAGCTTGATTACTATAAGTAAATGATCCCCTTTAGGAGTGACAAGAACTATGCCAGCTCTGTAACTTTTACTGTCAGAGGCACTATGAAGAATAGCTTCCATACTTCAAGGTCTATGATTAAGATGTCCTCATTTGAGAACTCAAGCTGAAATACTTCACCTTCCATAAGAACGATGTTGTCGGCAAATCGGCTAAGTTGATTAAACTCCTTAACATAATCCGATACGGATATCCCTGGCTTTTGCTTCAGTTGCTCAAATTGTAATGCTCTATCTTGCCTTTCGCCTTTAGGTAACAACTAATCCATCACTTCTTGTTTGAATTCTACCCATATAGGTGGGTCTGCTCCGTAAAGCCATTCTTTAACACTTCTTTCGTATTAATACCAAGCTTCCTTCTTGAGTTAGAGTCCTACCAACTCGATCACTTAGGCATCTGAGCAAGATAAATGCCGAACTAACTTATCCATCTCATCCAAAAATTGATATGGGTCATCTCCTTCCTCACAATAAAAGATAAGCGGTTGCAGCTTTTTAAACTCTACTACGGTCATCCCTTTGTTAGGTAATTACTTCCTCTCTCTCCGAGCAGGTGCCACTACCGCAGGTGGCGGAACTCCATTCCTTTCTTGAATCAGTGGTGCTTCTTGCCTTTGAGCTCGTAGCTTGTCCAGTTCCTTGCGCAAGTCCCTCATTTCTTCACGCATGGCGTGCACCTCTTACAAAGATGCTTACTCATTAGAGCCTATAGTTAGTGCCCTCAAGTTGGATCTTTCTCTTGATCGTACAGGTGCAGAGGCAGCATTTGATGCAGTGTCCGATATGACATCATCATTAGCCCTAATAGATTAAGCAGCTGTGCAAACCTTCTTCTTGGGAGGCAATCTGCTTATCATGATAAGAGAATTTAGTACTAATCCCCTAACTTAACCCATTTAACCCCACCTTATACTAGTATAAATCATCATGCATTTTTTGTATTACATCACTAAGCATGTGTCATATATGTATACATATCACATAGTCTTGCACATATCACATATCACATAGCTTTGCATATATCACACATCATAATCAAGTAGCATATATCTCATAGTATGAAAATAACCTCCTATCATGGTAAGTTAATCATATCATAGCAATTAAAGAAATCATCTCATACTAGGTAACTAAGCAATCAAAGGAAAAATCATTCATATTGCATAAAGTACTATGCCGTTACATCCATCATCACCATCTACTCGATCTAGCCCTCGTGTGTCCACCACCAAGGCAATCAAGAGCAACATGGCCACTGCTGCCACATCGGTAACAAAGAAGATCTCTATCTTGACGGCGACTAGTCGAAGACATAGACCTCATTGGTGAGTAGTCTCCTCCATGCTCCTCAATCCCTGACTTAAGCTGCTCCACATCCTTCCTCAAGGCATGAATCATAAGCTTAAAATGTCAATTTTCCTCCTTCAAGTATGAATAGTTATCCTCCAATTTTTGGATCTTACTATAAACCCAGTCAGGATCTAGGCACTCCTCAGGGTCCTCCTTTTCGTCAGGGGTCTCCTCCTTCATAGGGCAAATCACAAATATGACTCTCTTAAACACCTCCAGCCAAGTCCTCTTATAGGTCACACAGGGTGCTTTGGGTCGTGGTCCTCAAGCAGGTGTAATCTTCTTGGTCATCTGTCAAAAGAATCATAAGGCAAGCAAACAATAACAAGGATTACCAAAATCTACTAGGATTTCGCAAAACTATGCTAGCGATAGACTGCAAGTGACATGACAGGAAAATTCCTATGCCCCAGGATTATACTTAAACAACTCATATAAAACAAGCCTAAACTAGACTTTAAAAACTACAACTCTAATACCAACTTGACACTGGTCAAGTGGCAACAAAGGTTAAACCTATAGCTCTGATACCAACTTTGTCACATCCCAACTTTAGAGATATGATGGTCCTAGAACATGGGGAGACATAAGGTCACCCAGGCCCATAGAACCCACTTACGCATATACAAATCATGCCTAAGATTGTACCTAACCTTATGCAAATAACTTATTTAAATCATTAAATGAATACCTTCAATAGTGGAAGACTATAATTAAACATTTCACATAAAATCCATAAGGAAAAAAATAATATTCATATCCTAATTGAAAACTTAAGAAAATAATGCATCTCAAAATAAGCATCAATCAATATTCCCGGAGCATCTAATGACAAGACTTCATAGCATGGTATTATTAATGACTTTGACAAGGAGTCCCCAAGTGAAGTAGAATGCTTGAGCCATAACCTTGCCTCTTCACATTTGCTCATATGGAACTACACAAGAAAAAGGGGTGAGATAGATGATCTCAATGAGTAAACAATAAAGCATATACATTAACACATATTCCTTTGAAAAGGAAACTCATATCTTATACATATAGTTCATGATTTTCAATTCATGAATCAAGTTGCAATTTAGCAAGCGTTCAATTTGGCAAGTTTGCAGAAATCACACATATAACACATAGAGAGTGAAGGCTATTGCTCTATCACTTGAACACATTAAGGAGAGGTGGCCTTATACCAAATTCCAACTTATATCACATAAAAGGCATAAAGCTGCTCAAGCCCCACTGCTAGAACCACCTCTTTCTAGCTGAGGTGGATACACTATCCCTATCCATCTGGTTAAAACTATGTGCATAGATTCTGATGATTACCTGCATCAGCACAAGGATTCTGCATAAAGGGTTAATGGTACCATAGCTAGAGCCAATAGTAATCACATATGTCAATAACATTTAGAGCAACAATCACATATTTCACAATGGCAATATCAATTTAACTTATTGAACAAAAGTTACAAGAACAGTGTAGTTTCAGAAAGAATATAAGCTTGGGTAATAATCATAAGAAATTCTCATTGAATAAACAACAATAGTTTTTGGACCAATTGTCCTTTGGCAACCCAAGCTTTACAAAGAAATCACTTAATCAAATTTTAGGAGAGAAAGAACTTGGGTTTCAAAGATCACAAAGGCTCACATAATAAGATATCACATATTTGTAACATATCATGATGTTACTCACACATGAAGAATGAATACGATGTTTACTCACTCTTGTAAAGCTCCTTTGCTCTTAGTATACTTAGCCCTTTTGAACTTCTAAAGCTCCTCAAACTCTAACATAACGTTTAATTTAATACTTAGTATTTATTTAATCATGATGCTCCTATCCTGTAACTACCCCATGCAAATATAGCATTCACATACACTTAGAGTTGCACATATAAGTGTACTCATCACTTGCACATAACATATTGACTTTAAAAGTCTTGCACATTTAGCCTTGATAAGCTCACATGAAAGCACATTACAATTATGTCAATACCTTTCTAAGCTCATCATAATATCATAATATTAATTCACTTTAATAATCAACTTACTTAACACTTCCAGACATGTCAACTAATCACTTAACTTTTCAAGTGTCATGCTTAACTTTTATGATCCATTCATTCAATCAATCACCTCATTAACTTAAGACCATGTATTCATCATCAAGTCATAATAACATCTAGTTTCATATTTCCTAATCACATTCATATTCTAATCACAATATAAGATTAAGATACCTTAAGTATGCCTTATGTATACCAAAGTGCCTTTAAGCTTGTCTAAGGTCATTCCTTCAACTAACATGCAATTTTATCATTTATTATACATACATACAAGTCAATAATTATCAAAATATATTGCATAAAAATTATAGACATTGAGATAAAAATTCCATAGTAGGTTGAATGCATCATCAAAGGAAAAACTGAATTTTTCTTACCTTTTGCACTTTCCGTCTATTACAATAATATGTAAAAACATGGTTTGAACCAACATTTTTCATGTAAACAAAAAAAAAATCATCTTGGAATATTAATTCACATGAATGAGCCACATATGGTATTTCTCATACATGAAAATTCAATTTTTGGGTTACAGGGTACAAAACCATGAGTTTTCTTATTTTTGGTATTTTCCGGTCATTACAATAATATGTAAACAAGTAGTTTAAACCATTATTTTTTATTCAATCATAGAAAATATTAGTTTAGAACATCTTCATGCATGATTCAGTAGCCATAGGTAAGATTTATACAAAAAAAATTCCAAGTTTTAAGACTTAGGTGAAAATCATGAGTTTTTGCACTTTCCGCGCATTCTATTCATTACAGCAATATGCAACCACATGATTTAAATCATTATTTTTCATCTACACAAAACAAATATCATATTAGAATTCATTCACACACAAATTGGCAGCCACATGTTAAATTGATGATAAAATTTTCCAACTTCTAAATTCTAGCACAAAAACCTTGAATTCCTTTGTTTTTTGAAACTTTCTAGTCATTACAAAAATATGCAAAAATATAATTTAATCCAATATTTTTCATCAAAACAAATCAATAATCAGTTTAGAAACCAATAATGCATAAATTTCCCCCCATTAGTGATGTTTATGCATAAAACTTGTTATTTTAAGTTATAGGATTCACCTTTGGAGAAATCTCGCTGAATCAGTAAACAACCAGTTCAGAAATAATTTTCTCATAATTTATTTCATAGAAATTAGTTTAGGAATTGAAAGAGAAGAAAAACTTATGATTACGGTCAAGAAATTGTGAAACTGAAAGGTATTTTCTTAATTTTGGTAGAGAGAAATATTTTGAGAGAATTTTTTTGCCAAGATATAGAAAATTGGAATGATGGCTATTGGAACATTAGGGTTGGCTGAATTTTACATTATATATGTAGGGTTTTGGCAAATTTCCTCTAATACCCTTAATAACTAGGTTATGAGGGTTTTAGTGTAGTGGACTTTTGGGTATTTGGGCTTTTTATTTAAATTTTGGACTGATTATAATTAATAAAAATAAAAATATTTTTCTTATTATTTTCATTAAAATTTTCCCAAAAACATTTATTTAAAATGCTCACAAAATCGTTTTATGCTTAAAAATTGCCTATATGCATGAAAATTTATTTTATTTAAAATAATTTATTTTATGCAAATGTACTTCATGTAAATCATTTATTTCACAATAACAACTCATATTATGCATATTAAAATTAATTTAATATGCCACATGCTCATCAACACATAGAATACTAATTCTCACAAAAGCACACATTTAACCTTACTAGTTCTAAATCAAGCAAATTATCATGAAAATTTCTAGGGTTGGTGTGGGTTATTGCAAACTTGTGATTATATTGCCTAAGTCTTAAGAAAAATATGTCTAGAGCTTCCAATTGTCCCTTAGGCATTTCAAATTTTATAACCATATCATCCATATACACCTCGACATCCTTATACATCATGTCGTGGAAGATAATAGTGGTCATTCTTTGATAAGTTGCCCTAGCATTCTTCAGGCCAAAAGGCATTACCCAATAATAGTTGGTGCCCTACTCTATCACAAAGGATGTCTTTTCCTTATCAGGGGCATAGACTTAGATCTGGTTGTAACCCACATAAAGGTTAGTCAAGGTGACCACTAATGCACCAGTCATACAGTCTACAAGCAAATAGATGTGAGGTAGAGGAAAGTCATCCTTCAAGCAAGCCTTACTAATATCACTGTAATCAACACACATTCAAACTTTCCCATCCTTCTTAGGTATGGGGACTATGTTGGCTAACCATAAGGGGTAAGTGATATGCTCGATGGACTCATTGTCTTAAATTTTTTCATTTTCTCCTTAATCTTTAAATACCATTCTACCTTCATTCTTCTTAGTTTCTACTTGATAGGTTCCACGTGTTCAAAAGTTGGGATCTTATAGACCATGATGCTCAAACCATATCCTTAGGTTCTTATGTAAAATAATCTAAGAACTTATAAACTTTTTAATCAATGCCTGTGTGTCAAAATATGCAAATGCAATATATGTAATTTAGGGCTTTCCTCTGTGCCATAATTAAGTAGTTCTTTGCCTTTTTATTTCTTTTTGGTTTTCATTTTTTTTTACATGTCTCATTTAATGATGAGTCAAAAGAAGTAAAGCATAAAGAGTCAGGAAAATAAACAAAAAACCTATTCATTTTATTGAAAATGAAAGTCCTATCATCATGGGTCATATCAGCTTGAAAGGATATGCCTAGGGGTGGGTTACAAAATTAGATAAGAAGGATTGAAAAGACTTAACAGACTCAAATTCCAAACTCAAGCTCAGAAGACTGTGACCCAGAAGGCTCAAATAGGGGCACAATAGGGCCAATGCTCTTCTCAAAGTACCAATTATTTAGTAGTGCTTAGGAAGGTTGGATGAGCTTAATGGGATTAGGTTATTAGTGATTGGTGATCATATAGGTGGACTCAAAAAGAGAGGGCTCTATGCTTACTTCCCAATCTTCCTCTAATTGATAGATGGGCTCACACTCCTCTAGATTGAGCCTAACATCAAAAGAAAATTTCATAACTAAGGATTAGTTTTTTGGAAATAAGACAATACCGAGGTTTGGGAAAGCCATAATAAGGGAAATCCTCTCTCTTTCACAAAATAGCCATTCAGAGCTTTGAAATAAGGGCGCATAGGCCAATCAAAAGCCTCATCTTGCCTTTTGGCCTCAGCTCTTAGTTTGGCTCTTTCCTCCAATTCAATAATGTCCTTTGGTTTGGGCTCATAGCTAAGACCAAAAGGAGGAGTAGCAGTGGGTACTCAAGAAATTGGGTGATCCCTTGCTAGTTTCTTCCAAGCCTTAAACCTAAAAAATAATATATTTTCTTTATGTTAGCTACAGACACGTTGCTATATGGATCAAAGTCAAAAAGGACAAACTTTGTACCTTCCTCTTAGATGAATTTGATAGTATCAAATAAGAAACCAGATAGAAGAATAGCAAAAGGTTTAGGATTAATTTCTAAGATTGGCATAAACCTCGGAATGTCACTCTTCCCATATACATTAACTTACACTGTTATGATATTTATACCATAAGGAAATTTCAACTTCTAGTGCAAAGAGGAAGGGACTGCTTTCACTTGGTGGATCCTTGACCTTTTGAGAAGGAGATTGGAATAGGCTGAGACATAGTCACTTGAAATGGAATCAGCATTATCACTAGTCCAATTGTGACATTAAGATTTGCTACACCTAAGACTTCCCTCTTAGTGTTGTCATATGCTCTAACCATTTGGTCTGATAAGATGAAATCTAAAGCCTCTAATACTTGGTAGCTAGCCACTTTCAATTGGCATACTTTTAATGCAGACCCATTATCCATTAAGACCATAGGCATAGTTTTTCCTTGGGTCATTATTGTGATATAAGAGCATGGTTATTGCTTTCCTCTGCTTGATGGATGTCATGATCACTAAAAGAAATGGTCATAGATTTAGCAATGTTTGTCAAAGATGCCACGAGGGTCTCGGGTGAGATGTTAATAGGAGCCTGACATTGGTTCAAAACCTTATAAAGAGATTGGCGATAAGGGTAAAAGGACTGGATGAGGCTCCATATTAATATGTTTGTTTGGGTTTTCTTCAACTGTTTGAGAATGGGATCCTCTTCAAGTTTATTATGTGGTTTTAGTTTTTTAATAGAAGGAGGGATAACATAATTAACTAGATTTTATTCTTTTGGCAAGGCAGGTTGTAGTGGCAGTGGAAAGACTCTTCCACTTCAGGTGATTGCATTAATAATACAAAGTCATTTAAATCTAACACATGACAATAGTATGAAGTGGGCTAAATAAGAGAGAGAGGATCAAATTCTAGTTCATTAGAAGAAATAAAATTGATACTTGCTTGATGGTTAGGGCAAAGATTTATAATGATGTTGGGCTTGGCTCTTGGAGCAATGATGTCTCCACTATCTATCTAGTCTTAGATTCAATGCTTTAGAGCTTTACAAGTGTCAGTTTTATACCTAGGTCCTTAGTGATAGTCACATCGCGTATTAGCATTATAACTATTAGGCAATGAATTATAATGTGCTTTTAGCTTTAAAGGCTTAACAAGATAGGCTTTCAAGGCCTTATAAATAGTGATCAAAGGCATTCCTAACCCAGAAAAACTTTTTCTTTCCAACCTCATAATTTAGTGGTAGGAAACAATATTGATTTCTCCACCTTTTTGGGGTAGAGTGAGTGGTATTGGAGATGAAATTAGTGTTCTTACAGTATCACAAACTTGAGGACTTACCTTTGATTTGACTAGATTGAATCAAATCCTCAATTTTAGAAGCTATGGCAATGAAAGCCTTAAAGTCTAGGAGATACTGGGTTTGCAAGTGAGTTTGGTATTAAAGGAGGAGATTTTTCACAATAATGATGATTTGCTCTTCCTCAGATGGATGGTTTACCATTTGGGCTGCTTTACCCTTTATCTTATAACGAACATAGTGAAAGTCTCTCTTTGGCCTTGCTTAGTGGTCTCCAAATCTCGATAGGTAACATCTGCTTCTATGTTATAGTGGTATTCTTTGACATAAGCATTTTAGATGTCATCCCATGTCTTTTTCATTTTTGTTGAGATCTAAAAGCCACTTGACGATAGCCCTAATTAAAGATTACTAGAATAACTAAGTAAGAAGCTTGTCATCCTCACTAAAAGGTCTCATTTCACCCTGTATATTTTAAGATGGGTCTTAGGGCAAATTATGCCATTAAATTTATCCATTACGAGTATTTTAAATTTTAGTGGTAATCGTGCATCTAGGAAGAGAACGAAGGAGTTAACATCTATCATGTCCTCATGCTTTTTTATGTTCTTGATGGATTGTCCTATGGCTTTGAATTTCTCTATCAATTTATTGGCTTCAAGGAAGCTAGAGAAATCTCCACTTTGAAAAGGATTCATAATGGGAATGGGAGTAGTAGCATTTACATTTAGTGCAGGAGAAAAGGGGGTCTTAGGTACCTTCCCTTTATCGTTAAGATGGATAATGGGAGGAGTGAAAGTGGGAACATGGCTAATTCCAACATGAGTGGAAGCAAGTTGAGCAAGGGGAGGAGTGATGGTAGCATTGGCCATTTCCTTAACCTCATTGATGATGGACTAGCATTGGGAGTTAAGGACACTAGTGAAGGTGGCAAATTGGGCATTAAGAGTATTGGTGAAAGAGTTAGGTTTGGTCTTAAGAGCAGTGGGGAGTGCAATTTGAAAGGTTTCCTCTTGTTTCTTAATGAGGCTAATGAAGAAAGTGCTCATGGCATCTTGGTTAAAGGGGTTGGAATTATTGGCCATCTGTACCTTTAAAATAGAAAACATATAGGAAAATAGGAAAGAATATAGAATTGTGAAGGGAAAAGGGTATGAATGTAATGGTATGTCGGGAAAAGGATTCCCTCCATGTGGTTGGTAATTGGTTTTTTAAAGGTTAATACAGTGAGTGCATTAGTTTATCATGTTTTTGGGTGATGGACCATTGGTTTAGGATTTTGCAGTGTTTGAGGATTTATCTTATCAAGTTTCTTATGTTATGTATGCATGATCATGATATGATGCATGCCAAAAAAGGTTTCATGAACATGCATGCAAAAATATTGATTATTATAGTACATGGAACCTAAGGTCAAAGGTTAAGGCAACTATTTGCACAATAGTAAAAGGGTGGCTCAGATTAAGGTCCCTATCCCACTAAAGCATCGATATACCTAACCACATATGAGTGAAGGAGCCTCACCTAGGTCAAACAGAACTGAATACTCATTACACCACCGAAAAGATTGGGGATTCATCATGGGTTGGAATGCTTTTGCTATCTCTCAATATATTCAAGGAGAGTTGTCGAGCCAATGCTACTCACCATTTAAAAGTTTTCTAAATCTATGGTTAGGCAAGGAGCCTTTATTATGCAAAATAATGCATAAAAGTCAAATTATTCTTAATGAGCCAAATGGAGATTATTTTGAAAAATTTTCCTTAACAAAATAATAATCCTCTTATTTGCTTTCTTTTTATTTTAAAAGGTGGCAACTAGTGCCCAGTGGAGTTGCCAACTGTAAGACCTCACCCAAATACTCCTCCCTTACTCGAAGATGCCTTAAGGAAAGGTGAGCGATTTTTAAGGGGGCCATAGAATGAGTTTCAATGCTCATAATTGGAATGACTATCATTACAAAAATTGATTTTTTAAAAGTGATTTTGAGAATCACTACCCTAATTTTATCTATTTTAAAATGGAAAAATAAATAAAAAAATCCATTTTTATGACTCTAGTTCATTAATTTTCAATTAATTTACCCAAAGATAAAATCACTAGCCTCGAACTACTAGGTTGAACTTAGGAACTAATTAATTAAATATATTAATTAAAAATGAAATGTCTTCTCTAGCCCTTATGGGTACTAGGAAGACCACATATTTCCTTACAAAAGCATGAAAAAAATAGATAATTGCAATTGAAAGTAAATGGAAAATGAGATTAATTTGAAATTGGATTTAAATTCCAAACATGCTTACGTACCCTATTGAATGGGGATCAAAACCACAAAGTTCAATCCATGATTAAGTGGAAAGTTTTACAAATTGATTAATTTTGATTTGGAGATTGGATGAAAAATACTTTTGTTTTTGGTGGAAGAGATTGACTATTTTACGGGACCAAAGTTCCATTTTATAGGGACCAAATGGCTTGGTTGATTAAAGATTGATTAATTAATTAATTAAAATGATTGATTAATTAATGTGATGAAATAGATGGATGGATTAATTGATTAAAATGATTAATTAATTAATTAGGATGAAGGGTGAATTAATTTTAAAAAAGATTGATTTGATTTTTAAAAAGTGATTAATTAATTAAGTAAAAGGATTAATTATTTAATTGGGTGATTAAATTTAAAAAACTATGATTTGTTAATTAAAAGGATTAATTAACTTAAGTTTAGGTGAAGTAATTAATTTATTAAATGGATTAATTAATTAATTTAAAGAGAGTGATTGGAAGGAGAAGAAAAAACGAGCAAATGGATAGCTATCAACAAATGCTCAAGAGGGTGAATTGAAATGAGAAATGGAGGGTCTATCTATAGATAAATGGGATGAGGGTAGTTTAGGAAAAAGAAAATTGAAAAAAACAAGGGTAGGGCTGAAAATACTGAAAAAATCATACTTAAGGGCAAAATTAGAATTCTTGAAGGCAAAAGGGGGGACTACCATGCAGACATTAGTGCAGTGAAGTAATCGGCACTATGCAAAGCCGCAGGTCTATCATGTGGCTACCATGTGGTGCAGCCCTCGATTCGTGTTTCATGATTTTTTGGGTCAATTTAGAAATTTTAGGTTAGTTTTCAAGAGTTTCAGGGTTCAAAAAATTTCGGTAGGCTCAAAATTAAGTTTAGAACAATTAAGCAGTCGGTCTGAAGGGAGATCTAGTCAATTTTGAGAAAGACATTATCTTGTATAAAAAATTTCGTTAGGATCAAAAAAGTATCAGATCATGTTAGAAATTTTCCAGTTGGCTCTAGTGAATTCAAAACTAATTTTAAAGGTGCTAAAATGAGGGTTCACAGTTATACATCAAATAATGACATTGTTGTACTTGCATTTATTTATTTTAGGTGGGGAAACTTTTGATATGAGATGTTATGCTCACATCCTTCAATTGATTATGAGAGATGGGATGGAATTTGTTTCAAAGGCAATTTCTAAGATTAGAGATGTGATAGTGTATATCAGGAGCAGCCCACAAAGAAAGGACTAGTTTAGGGAGTGTTGTGACAAACCTAAAAATCACTAATAAAACATCATTATGTTAAGATTGCACAACAAGGTGAAATTCCATCTATGACATGTTACAAACTACATTAGATTATCAAGCAGTATTTAAAAGATGCAAGAGGTTGTGAGGCCTCACCTGAGCACCGGTTGAATCTGCTAAAGAGAATAAAAATGCTCATTTGGGAAAGAACAAATGAGGAAGCCCTTAGGCTTATCTTTTATGGGTTTGAAAATTATTTCTTAGAGTTGCTACCTTAATTTATTTTTTGTTTGGGAAAATATAAGGAAAAAACCCATTTGACTCCAATTATTACCCAAAAGAAAAAAATACTAGCCTTGAGACCAAAGAGGATTCGGGGATTAGGTTTTTAGTTTATTTTAATAAAATAAGTTTGGCTAATAAATATAAGAGTGACTTAAAATATATTTCACAAACAAATTAAAATGCATGAACAATTTATAATATGCATTATCATTCAATTCATCTATTTCAACAATAAAGTAAAAATATAGTTAAGGTTCAAAATAAGAGAAAGTGAATATTACAAGAAAATCCCAAACTTAAGGGATATCTCCTCTAGCCCTTATGGGTTCTAGGGAAGTCACATATTCCCCAAACTAAACCTAAAATCAAAGTAAAGAAATGCAAAATAAAAGCAAGTGAAAAAGGTGATAGGGGGAGAATTGGTTAGTTTTAATTAGATTCGATGACTGAACCAAGCATGCCTATGTATCCCTTTGAATGAGAATTAGATCTCACATAGTTCTCCCTTCTTATGAAGGGGTTAGTTTAGCCTAGCCACTTTATCATGTTTTAATTGATTGATTAAAAGAGGGTTGAGTTAATTAATTAATTTAATTGATTATCAAGTTGATTAGCTAGCAACCTAGATGAATCAATTTAATTAACTAACTAAAAGAGGCAAGGAAATTTAGACAAAAGAAAATTAGAGGAAATGAAGCTTACCTCTAATGGTGGGCGATGATTGGCATCGAACGGTGGGCGGCAGCTGGCTTAGGATGGCTGGTGTCAGCTAGCCTCGCATGGCAAGTGTCAGCTAGCCTCAGATGGCATTGCAACTTGTCTTAAATGGCAGGCAATGGGTAGCGGCTGGCCTCAAATGATGGGCGGCGGCTAGCATCAGATAGCGTGGCGGCTCACCTTAGATGGGGTAGTGGCTAGCCTCGAATGGTAGGCAGCGATTAGCCTTGGATGGCGAGTGATGGTTAGCCTCGGATGGCTGGCGGCAGTTGGCCTTAGATAGTAGGCGGTGGCTGGTCTCTGATGGCAGACAGAGGCTAGCCTCGGACTGGAGAAACGAGCCTTAGGCAATAGACTTGCCTCAAACAGGTGGACGAAAAGCCTTTAACTAGTTGAATAGGAATCAAGGAGAAACCTCCCAACTTGCTTTGCAAAGCAAGGAGTAAATGCAAAGCAGTTTGCTTAAAGTAATGCTTTTCAAGCTTTAGAAGTTGGTGACTTGAAGTGTAGAGAGGCCCTTTATATGTAGGAGGAGGATTGGAGCTCATAATACATAAACTTTTGATGTGGGATAGTGGAAACATAGGGAACTCATATGAATTGCTGTACAAGCCTTTATGGCACTATAGAGGGTTGTGCGGCAGTGTCGCACACTGTGTAGTCCTGCATAGGGCTGTGCAGTAGCCAGCCTTACTTATATTTGTTTTGCCCATTCTTGCTAGTTTCTTATATGTTTTTTGCGATTCCAGTTGTGTTGTACTCGCTACTTAGTCCTGGATGATTTAAAAGGGTTCAAATGTCAAAAAGAAATGTTTTGATTTTCCCATTTTAAGAGTTTTCAACTTCTAAAGGTTTGTTTACCGAGCCTAAGTGCTTCTAAGGTTCAAACGCATACTAGAATATGCAAAATTAAGGGTTCACAGCTGCCCCCTCATTAAAATTGTCTTTGCCAGAAAGGAGATTCTTATGAGAGTGACTTGGAGATGGGAGATGGTAAAAGGAACCAAATTAATGTATAGGTCAGAGTTTAGACATTTGGGTGAAAAGTGTGGTTGAATTTTAAGAAAGATGCTCTCGGTATATTTGGGAGATCTATCAACTGGTAGCATTTGGTTGTTGTCCTTTCTGGTTGGCACTAAAGCGATGTTCCTGTCTAGTAGGAAAGAAAGCGACCCTATCTGGTTAGAAGGATGATCATGTTAAGAAAGAAAGTGACCTTATCTAGTAAGAATCGATAAAGTGGTAATCCTATCTGCCAGAAATGAAAGCGACCCTATCTAGTAGGAATCGACAAAATGGTGATCCTGTCTGGTAGGATAAAAAAGATGACCATCCTATCTTGTATAAATGATAAAGATAACTATCCTATCTAGTAGGAACAGTAAAAGTAATGATCCTTTCTAGTGGGAATGAAAAGTGATGATCCTATTTCATAGGATTAAAAGGATGACCATCCTATTTGGTAGGAATGGTAAAATAACTGTCTTATCTGGTAGGAACAACAAAAGTAGTAGTTCTTTCTAGTAAGAATGAAAAGTGATGATCCTATTTGATAGGATTAAATGGATGACCATCCTATTTGGTAGGAATGGTAAAATAACTATCCTATCTGGTAGGAATAGTAGAAGTAGTAGTCCTTTCTGGTAGGAATGAAAAGTGATGATCCTATTTGATAGGATTAAATGGATGACCATCCTATCTAGTAGGAATGGTAAAGTAACTGTCCTGTCTTATAAGAACAATAGAAGTAGTAATCCTTTCTGGTAGGAATGAAAAGTGATGATCCTATTTGATAGGATTAAATGGATGACTATCATGTCTAGTAGGAATGGTAAAATAACTGTCCTGTCTTGTAGGAATAGTAGACAGTAGAAGTAGTAGTCATTTCTAGTAGGAATGAAAAGTGATGATCCTATTTGATAGAAATAAATGGATGACCATCATGTCTGGTAGGAATGGTAAAATAACTATCCTATCTTATAGGAACAATAGACAATAGAAGTAGTAGTCCTTTCTGGTAGGAATGAAAAGTGATGATCCTATTTGATAGGATTAAATTGATGACCATCCTGTCTGGTAGGAATGGTAAAGCAATTATCCTATCTAGTAGGAATGATGAGATGACCATCTT
Source organism: Reutealis trisperma (assembly GCA_947687605.1). Classification (NCBI taxonomy): domain Eukaryota; kingdom Viridiplantae; phylum Streptophyta; class Magnoliopsida; order Malpighiales; family Euphorbiaceae; genus Reutealis; species Reutealis trisperma. Next base: position 515,281 of record CANTUT010000049.1, read on the forward strand.
GTCTGATAGGAATGATAAAGATAATTATCATGTCAGGTAGGAACAGTAAAAGTAATGGTCTTGAGATTTAGATTATTTTTGAAAATGATCTGTCTTACTTTGAGAGTTTGACAATCTGTTTTAACTTGTAAGCCTATTTAATGCAAATATAGTGGATAATTATGCAATGATTAGATACCTTGAACCTATGAAGGGTCAACCTGATATAAAAGTGTTGATCTTTGAAAAAAAAAAAAAGCCCCCATTTTAGAAAGGTGAATATTTAGAAGGGAGGTGCCCCCACTTTAGAGTGATGGAGGAAAATGGTTTGGTCATTTGGTTTTTGGTTGATTGACTAGCTCAGAGATGAAATAAGCATATTAGGTTTCAAGTTGGTTGGTCAATGACTATCAGTTTAGCCTAGGAAGAAGTCATTCAGGGAAGTTAAACAAGGTGTGGTCTTGGAAAAGATCAGGCTGTTCAGTTTAGATATGTCCAACTTTGGAGAAGATTTGGTTTTAGGCTGTATTAAAAAGCTTAATCAAAAGGGTGAGGTCTTTAAAGCTGACTAGGTTGAAAGGTTTGGGGAAGGTCAATTTGTATGGCTTGTCCTTGAAGAAGTTCACGTGGAAGGCTTAGTCACTAGCACTTCGTCTCAGTTAGGTTATGATCTTTAGGGAGTTCATTTAGGAGGCTCAGTCAAGCTCTGCCTTAGGCTCCATCAGGTCTAGCTTAGAGGAAAGGTCAAGCTAGGAAACTAACTCAGGAAGGCTTGGTCAGATTTGGCCTTAGAGGAAATTACAGTCTTCATGAATGAAGGTATTTTAGGAATGGGCTTCATGGTTAAAACTTTCAAGCTTGGGCTTCATGGTGAAGGCTTTTTAGTTTGGGTTTCATGGTGAAGGCTTTTTGATTTAGACTTCATGATGAAAGCTTTTTGGTTTGGGCTTCATAGTAAAGCCTTTTGGGCTTGGGCTTTATTGTGAAGGTTTTGGGCTTGGGCTTTATGGTGAAGGCTTTTAGGCTTAGGCTTCATGGTAAAGGCTTTTGGGCATGGGCTTTATGGTGAAGGCTTTTAGGTAGTGGTTTTTATGGTAGATGCTTTTTGGGCTTTATGGTGAAGGCTTCTTGGTTTAGGTTTTATGGTGAAAGCTTTTAGGCTTGAGCTTCATGGTGAAGACTTTTGGGCTTGGGCTTCATAGTGAAAGCTTTTTAGGAGTGGTTTTTAGGGTGAGTGCTTTTTAGGCTTTATGGTGAAGTCTTCTTGGTTTAGACTTCATGGTAAAGGCTTTTAGGCTTAAGTTTCAGGGTAAAGGCTTGAAGGCTTTTGGTTAAAAGGCTTTGTTAGCTTGGACTTTTCTATAAGGGTGCTTTACACCTCTTTGGAAGATGGCTGCTTTATCTCAGGTATAGTGGTGAAGGTTTTAGTTGCAGGCTTATGATTGAGGGTTTACCCTTTGACATGGATGTATAAAATTTTCTTGCCATCATAGAGTTGGTTAGCCTTGACTTTATTGGACTTCATGGGTGATGTAATTTGCCAAAGAGACTTAGGCTTTTTAAGGATAATGAGAATTTGCCAGAGAGACATGGAATGACTTGAGTGGTTCGAGCCCTTCTTAAGCTTTGCAAGACATGACTTGATTTTGGTTATACTAAAGAAAACTAGCTTTAAGGATGATGAGTCTTGAAAGACTTAGGATCTTTGGTTTTACCCATGGGCTTGGCCCTTAGAAGATGATGAGACTTTACCAAGGAAAGGATGGTGTAAGGCTTGAGCTTGAAAGGATAGGATGGTACATTTTAAGGGTTTAGGAATGGTTCAAAAGTGGGTCAAAAATTCTGAAAAGGGTCAAAGAGGTTGTATGATTTTGCTATTTGTAACATGAATTATGGAAAAGAACAAGCCAAGCTAATCTTATCATTTTAATATTGAAAAGACATTTGGGATGACACTTTATTAACTTAAATGTAGATGACAAACTAGCTGAAAGGAAGTGCCGTAAAGAGTGCCTGAAGGACTGATGAGAAGAGAAAACTTAGGGATCATGCTCCTACTGAGAGATAGGAACATAACAAACTAGCAATGTGAGAGATTGTGCCTAAGCTCTTTAAGCTAAGCGACAAAGCAGATTAACAAAAGATAATGATGACCTACAAGGATATGCCCCCACTATGAGATAAGGGCATAGAAGACAATATCACTTTAGAGAATGAGCCTCTAGTGAGGAAGGATGACTTTGAACACATGAGATGAGATGGATTGATTGAAGAGGATTTGACAAACTTTGAATGATATGAAAGAAGATGACTGGGATGAACTTTCTCTCTCTCTCTCTCTTTGTTTTTTTTTTAGCTCTAACTTTTGCCTAAACCGCCCTTTCAGGTTTTCAACTTAGCGATCTTGGATTAATAAAATTTAGGAGAAAATATTTCACCATGATTTGTAGCTTTTCTTCACTTTGAGGGGCTTTAACCTTTGAATTTTGTGTTTGAAGAACTTGTAGCCCCTTGTTGAGGTGTATCGTTTGATTTTGTGCTTTAATTATTTGATGAGAGGCCTATTTATTGACCTTCTTTGGTTAGGAGCTAGCAAAGCAATTATTGATGGCACCTCAATTATGGTGGATTTAATTGATGTTCATTTCTCTTTTTCTCTTTTTTCTTTTTTTTTTCAAAGCTCATCCATGTTTAAAACAAGAAAGACAAGTGCATAAATAATTAAACAAATGTGAATGTTTTATTTCAATGGAAAATTCTATTATGTGATAATAAAAAGGAATCAACATAATTGATCAAAAATCTATGAAAAGGAAAATAAAATGATAGATACAGACTCAAATTTAGACTCAAACTTTGAGATTTGGACTTAGACTCAAACTCAAACTTGGATTTCAATCTCAAATAGGTTAGATTAGCTAAACTTGAAATCTTCCATGTCATACCACTTGGGGATGAGGTAAAATGGAGTTAAATTAGGTTTGGGTTCTTCATCACTGTTCTGGTTAGTGGTGAGGAATTCAAGTTAAAATGATGCACTTTAGATGCAATCTTAAACCTTTGATGCAGTTGCAACCAAAGCTTTGAAAGTGGGTAAGTATTGGGTTAACAAATGGACTTGGTAGGCTGGAAGTAGGTTCTTGACAAGGATGTCCACCTGTTCTTGCTCTATTGGTCTATCTACCATTTGAGCAGCTTTAGCCCTCCATCTTGTAAGGAACATGGAGAAGGATTCCTCTAGAAGTTGCTTGGTGGTTTCTAAGTCATGCCTAATGACATCCATTTCATCATTGTAATGATACTGTTTGACAAAGGCATGATAGTTATCATCCCATGTCCTTTTTTGGCTCTTGTCGAATGAAAGGAACCATCTCCTAGTAGCACTAGCTAGTGATTATTGGAACAGTTGAGCAAGGAGCTCATCGCTAACTCCCAAAAGTTTCATTGCCCCCACATATATCTTTAAATGAGTCTTAAGGCAAGTGGTTTCATTAAATATTTCTAGTTCAGGCATTTTGAATTTAGGTGGAAGCTTGGCATCAGGGAATAAGGTTAAACTGTCCATATCAATTAGATCATTGCTATGCTTTAGGGATGTGATGGTTCTTTCCATGGCTTCAAGTTTCTCCATGAGCAATCTGGTGTCTAGATAAGAGAAAACTTCCCCACCTTAGTTTAGATATGAGTTGGTTTGAATCAAATTTAGGCTAGGATTAGTCTAGCTCAAGATAAGGTTTGGGTTAGGATGGTTAAGGCTGGCTTGGTTAATCATAGCTCAAACTTCCTCAATGGTGAATTTCCTTTATTCCTTGAATTAGGCTTGTTAAGCAGCTAGGATAGCATCAAAATGCTCTTCTTGCTTCTTAAGGACTCTAGTCACAAGTGTGGTCAGGGAAGCCATATCAAATAGATTGGCCATTGGTACCTTCAAACCAAAGCAATAAGGTAAGTGACGGGTATGGAATAGAAAAGGTGATGAAGGTATAGGTATACAATCCTAGGAGAAAAGGCTTCCCTATTGTGTCATGGGCCAACCATTTTTTGGGCTTAAGGTGAGATGGGGAAAATGTTTTGGGTTAAGGTCGTGTACTAGACCAAGGGTATTGGGTTTAAGATAGCGTGTTAGGCTAAAGTTGTTGGGCTTAAGGGTAACAGGCCGGTTTTGAAGGTATTGGGCCACAGGTGTTGGTCTTAAGAATAGTGGGTTTAATTTTGAACAAGGGATAGGATCAAGATAATGGTTTTGGTATGGAGAACCTAAAGTATCTAGTTATATATATATATATATATATATATATATATATATATATATATATATATATATATATATATATATATATATATATATATATATATATAAGGATAGGTGTTCTAGGTTAGGCTTATGGTCAGGTAGAAGGATTTTTAGGGTTGGATATAGGTTTTAGGGTTGTGGCTTTATGGCTTAAGGTCCAAAGGTTGAGGTAGTTTAGGTTTATATTTTAGGTGTGAGGTTTGAATGTTTAAGGGTGTTAAGGCTAAGGTGAGGTGTTTGAGGTATTTAGTTAAGGTTATGGTGTTTAGGATAAAGGCTAGGGTGAGATGTTTGAGGTCTAGGGGTGAAAGTGCTCTCATTAAGGGCTAGAGTAAAGGGATAATGGTGTTTAGGTTAAAGGTTCAAGGTAATGGCTTAAGGGTTACTAGATAAGGAGATGGGGAATAGGTGAGAGTGTTTATGGGGGCAGTATTTGAATAGAAGTAAGAATGTTTAACCCTTCTTCGATCCAAGGTTTGACCTAAACATGATATGAATGCATGTTTTGTTATACAATATGGATGCATGATATGCATGAGGAAAACATTTCATAAAAATGCAAAGATGCAAGGTTTTAATTATTGTACATACAATCCAAAGCCAGGATCTAAGTTCATTATATGAAAGCATAAGGGTGGCTCGATTTGGGTACCTGTCACATTAAAGTAGCGATATACTTAACCACATGTGAGTGAAGAAGCCTCGTGTGGGTCCAGCAGTATGTATATGCTCATTACACCTTTGAAAGGATCAAAGGATTCGTCATAGGATGGATAATTTCACTATCAGCGAATACAGCCAAAAGGTTACCCACTCAATGCTACTCACTATCCATTGTTTTCCTAAAACTAGGTTGAATGGCAAAGAGCCCATGCAAGTGATGCATGCAAAGTCACAATCATATTAAAAGGCCAAATCTTTTTAAACCAATTAGTTGCCCACTTATTTTTTCTTTCATTAAAGGAAAGTTAGTCTCCAGTGGAGTTGCCAGCTGTGAGGCCTCACCCGAGCACCGGTCTGATCTACTAAAGGGAATCGAAATGCTTGTTTGGGAAAGAACTCAGAAGAAAGCCCTTGGGCTTATCTTTGATAGGCTTGAAAATTATTTCTTAGAGTTGCCACCTTAATTTATTTTTTGTTTGAGAAAATATAAGGAAAAAACCCATTTGACTCTAATTATTACCCAAAGAAAAAAGATCACTAGCCTCTAAACCAAAGAGGATTTGAGGACTAGGTTTTCAATTTATTTTAACAAAATAAGTTTAGCCAATGAATATAAGAGTGACTTAAAATATATTTCATGAATAAATTAAAATGCATGAACAATTTATAATATGTATGATCATTCAATTCATCTATTTCAACAATAAAGTAAAAACATAGTTAAGGTTTAAAATAAGAGAAAGTTAATATTACAAGAAAATCCTAAACTTAGGGGACACCTCCTCTATCTCTTGTGGGTTATAGGGAAGTCACATATTCCCCAAACTAAACCTAATATCAAAGTAAAGGAAACTAAAATAAAAGCAAGTGAAGAAGGCGATAGGTGGGAGAGTTGGTTAGTTTTAATTGGATTTGATGCCTGAACCAAACATGCCTATGTATCTCTTTGAATGGGAATCAGAACTCACGCAGTTCTCCCTTTTTGCAAAGGGGTTAGTTTAGCTTAGCCAATTTATCATGTTTTGATTGATTGATTAAAAGAACGTTGAGTTAATTAATTAATTTAATTGATTACCGAGTTGATTAGCTAGCAACCTAGATGAATCAATTTAATTAACTAACTAAAAGAGGCAAGGAAATTTAGATAAAAGAAAATTATAGGAAAAGAAGCTTACCTCTGACGATGGGCAACAATTGGCATTGGACAGCGAACAGCAACTGGCTTAGGATGGCTGGTGTCAGCTGGCCTCACGTGGTAGGTATCAGCTAACCTCGGATGGTGTTAGGGCTCATCTCAAATGGCGACGGTGGATAGCCTCAGATGGTGGGTAGTAGCTAGCCTCAGATGGCAAGCAGCGACTAGTCTCGGATAGCATGGCAGCTCACCTTAGATGGGGTGGTGGTTAGCCTTGGATGGCGGGCAGCGATTGGCCTCAGATGGTAGGCAGCGATTGGCCTCAGATGGCGGGTGGCTATTGGCCTCAAATGGTGGGCAGCGGCTAGTCTCTGATGGCAGGTGTGACTAGCCTTGGATTAAGAAACAAGCCTTGGACAATAGACTTGCCTCAAACAGGCAAGCAGAAAGCCTTTAACTAGTGGATTAGGAATCAAGGAGAAACCTCCCAACTTGCTTTCGAAGCAAGGAGAATGCAAGCTGTTTACTTAAAGTAATACTTTTCAAGCTCTGGAAGTTGGTGATTTGAAGCGTGAAGAGGCTCTCTATATATAAGAGGAAGTTGAAGCTCATAATACATAAACTTTCGATGTGGGATAATGAAAAAATAGGGAAATCACATAAATTGCCGTATAAGCCTCTGCAGTACTGCAGAGGGCTGTGCAATAGTGCCACATGCTATGTAATGCCTCACAAAGCTATGCAGTGCCACACAGGGCTATATAGCAATCACAAACTTTGCAGAACCGCATAAGGTTGTGCGGCAACCAACCTTGCTTCTATCCATTTTGCCCATTTTTGCCCGTTCTTGCCCGTTTCTTATCCTTTTTTTGTGATTCCTATTGTGTTGTGCTTGTTACTCAGTCTTGGATTATTTGAAAGGGTTTAAATGTTAGAAAGAAATGTTTTAATTTTTCCATTTGAGAGTTTTTAGCTGCTGAAGGTTTGTTTACCAAGCCTAAGTGCTTCTAAGGTTCAAACATATATTAGAAGGTGCAAAATTAAAGGTTCACAGAGGTAGACCACAAGTTAACAATTGAGTTTAGGGAGGAGTTCCCTAATGAATTTGACTAGAATAATGCAAGGAGAATTATTAGGTTCCTAAAAAAAATTTATGATATTCCATGCAAAATTTCTTGCACTCTATACTCTACCTCTAATTTATACTTTCCTAAAATTCTTAAAATACTTAGAGAGTTAGAGGTTTGTGAGAGTAGCCCCAATTCTCTACTTGTTGTTATAGGTAGTCACATAAGAGCCAAATTTGACAAACATTGGGGTAGTCTAGATAAAATTAATGTTATAGTCTTTGTTGCATTGGTGCTAGATTCTAGATATAAAGGGAGTATATAAGGGTTAAGTACACTGATCATGATAGTGAGCATGAGGCATTAAATCTTGTATCTAGGGTGAAAAGGGCTCTCAAGGAGATACTTGATGTGTATAAAGTAAAGGATGATCAACTAGGATTTAGCACATCAATGTCCTCTACTCATATCACACTTGATAGCATCACAGATGATGAAATTGAACCATATTTTATTCAAAAAGCAAGGCAAAGTAATATGATTGAGAAATTTAGGTGAATATATATTTGGATGAAAGGGAGGAAATATTTGTAGTTGATTTCAATTTCCTAAGATGGTGGAAAATGAATTCAATGAGGTTTTTTATACTGTCTAACATTACAAAGGATGTGTTGGCTATACAATGTTCAACTGTGGCAAGTAAGTCAGCATTTAGCACTGACGGGAGGATTTTAGATCAATTTAGGGGTTCTTTAACTCCTATCACCGCTGAAGTGCTAATTTACTGCCAAGACTGGCTAAGAGACAATAATCAACAAATTACTCTTGAAGAAACACTCTTGGAACTTGAAAATTAAGAAGATGGTATATATTTTCAAAATATTTATATAGTAAATCTCATTTAATCTTATTTAATTTTTTCATAATACTAAGTCTGATTGATTCACAATTACATGTTCAAGGTATTTTGAAAAAGCCAAAAAGAATGGATAGTGTGGTTCCAAGAAGTCTTATTGGTATTTGATTGTCATACTAAAATATGTGAGTCTATTATCTAATGTTTATTGTTAATTGATGCTATTTAATTCAACCTTATTGAAGTTGAATTCTACTTTAACAAGGTCAAATTCTACTATATATACATCAAATTCATCCTAAATTAGGTGGAATTTGACCTTATTAAGGTTGAGTTCATCTTTAATAAGGTCAAATTTGATCTTAATAAATTTGTGGATTTTGAAATATTAACCTAATTTTTATTTCTTATTTGTTGCTCTTGGTGATTTATTTGATACTCTTGTTTGTCTTTTATGCTAGCCTTATCTGCTGGCTTGATGCTGTTGTTCTAATTGTCTCCTGCTAATGTTTCCTACCTGAATGTTTGCCTGCCTTGCTACCTTCTTGATGCTTTCTGACTGCATGCCTCTTGTATTGTTGCCTGTTTGCCCGCTATTTTATGATTGCCTACATTTTGCTAATGCACTGAACTTGACATTGATATCCTAGTACCCATAATGCCATCATATGAATTTCTATATAGAATCCTATTGATTCAAAGTGTGGGTACAAATTGGGGATTTTGGTTGATGTTTTGACTATTTGATCCAATCTTAATCAATTCAACAATGTAATAGCGAATTGGTAACCAATCTAGTTTCTTCATCAAATCATGGCAATGAATTAAAGATGAATGTTTGAATAATTGAATATTAAAATATATTATTGAACAATCATATGATGTTATTATGTAGATGTTAATTGTAATGTGTAAGGCTGCAAGAAACTAAAAATCAACTCTTACAGTATTATGAATTAGCAATAATATAATATTATGCATGATATTGTTTTTTATAATATGTGATCTTTTAATGAATGTGGTCAATATCCCATTAATAATGTTTAATTCAACTTTGAATTTAAAAATAACATTGTCAAATTCAACCTTACTAATGTCGAACTCAGCATCTATTTAGTCAAATTTGACTTTAATACAACTTGAATTCGACCTTATATTGTTGTTGAACTCAACATTGTTAAATAAAATAAATTATAATTAAATTATTTTTTTAAATTACTCAAAATATATTTATAAATAAATTATTCAAATTATTCAAATTTTTTTATAATCTATAGAAAAACATATATGAATGTTGGTACTTGGTAGTTGGTATGTGTTTTTTTCTTTATGAATTTGGTCAACAACTTATTAGTAATGTCTAATTCAACATACTCATTCAAATTTAATTCATTTGAATTCAACCTTACTAATGTCAAACTCAAAATTGATACAAATGAATTTGATTTTAATTTAGTTAAACTCAATCTTATTATGTTTGAATTCGATCTTAGTATAGTCGAATTTGAACATACCCATTATCCAGGTTGAACTTAGCTTATTTAATAAAATAAATTTTAAATAATTTAGTTTTTAATTACTCAAAATTCAATGAATTATTAAAGTTATTTAAATATTTATATAATTAAAAACAAATTTTAATTCAACTGATGAAATGAAGCAAATCTCTTTGGGAAATAAAATTGCTATGACGGTTCGTATTTTCAAAAAAATTGCAATAACTGTATTCTTATTGATAAAAGGAAAAGTCATAAAATTTTCTTTATAAAATGGTCCTAATAGTCTTGTTTTTCACACATGCATCTTTCATCTTATTTTGATTTTGAATCTTCAAAATTTTGCATTATTCATCCTCTCTCAAGTCTACAATCTCGACGGCCATGCAAATTCCAAAAAACCTTTATAAAATGGGTACATGGAAGCACTCTTTGCCTGTCGAGTCTCTTGAAGTCATGTATATCGAGCAAAAAGAGCTTTGTGATACTCTTAGGGCTGAAGTGAAAAAGAACATGTATAAGCAAATGTCAAATGTGTCAGACGATTATATGTAAGACAAAATTGTGAGTGTTTATCCTCCTCTTATAGCAGTGTATAGATCTATCTTCAAGTGATAAAGGAGAAGAAAGCAACCGAGGGCCAGATTGATGGTGACAATGCCCCGGCACTCATGCAATGTGACCATGCCCCTTCTACCAACTAATGACTATGACATAGTGCCCCTAACCCCTCTAAAAATATTATTATCTATATTTTATTTTTAATATGTGTTTTCTTTTTTTAAGTTTTTTATTTAGAAATTTTTTTGTTATTGTACTTTTATTATGAATTATATAAAATACATAATAATTATTATATATAATTGATAGCAGTATGTGCCCTAGGAGCCATATAATAGTTATATAATAGTAGATTTTAATTCCCAATGGCACGATAATATATTCATAATGTGAAAAGAGTTTCACATTATTGAATATAGTCCTCAAGTATTTGTAAGAGGATCTATTCTTAAGTGTTGAGAATATAGGAGACAGATTACTCTTGTATAAATATTTTAAATATGTTCATGGTTATAGAATTAATGACTGGGTATCATTAATTCCAAAAGACCATCACCTCTGTTTGTTTTCTATAATCAGTATGTGATATGAATGATTATAGAGGTAGTGAATGTCATGCTGCTTGACATGTGATGTCGATACAAACACGTGGATGTTCATTGGATAAATAGTAGAATTGTGACGTTAGATGATAATAATATGGGGTTTTAGTACTTGTCAATTATTTATCATCTAGGTCATAATAATGCATATAATCTTTTGACTTGAGAGATACTATACATAGGTAGTTAGAATTTATTACTGTTTACATAGATGTACTATTCACGTATGGATATATGGCATGTGATAGTTCTAATTTATTATGTATGGAGGTAAGTGATCCCCAAGATAAAATTCATTACCTCAAGTAAACGAGGTTAAGATCCTATGCTATCTAGTCATTATTGATACTTAAGTTCTTGGCCAAGACAGTGAGATTCACTAAAAAGAGTTTCTAGTAGGAATCTAATATCATCAATGATTAGAACCAAGATAAGGACATAGAATCGAGGCACATTAGGGTTTGACATAAACCATTACCCTAGCCAAGATTAGGATCTTTAATGAAGGGATTCTAGTTCATGATGATTTATGATTGATGGTCTATGTGATGTTTAAAGTTATCGACTATAAACATTCATTTCTAATTAGGTAGTCGTGACATGGAATGCTAGCTGCCCCTCACAACTTGTGGGACTACGTGTGAAGTGGGGATTTCACATTAGTAGAAAAAAATGTTTTCTCATTCTCATTACTAATTAGACATGAACTTAGAAAGTCACACACCTAATAGTGATCACCTTCTAAGTGTAAAAGGTTTACCATAATAATTAATTAAAGTGTTTAATTAATTGATTAGCGATAAAATGATTAAACATGTAATTAAATTTATAAGGACCCTAGCATGTCCTAATGTTTAATCTATGAAGGTTTCTATTTAATTAAATCTTTATTTTTATATGATACAAATGAGAAAGATTAAATTGAAAATTAATTTGGACTAAATCAAAGACTTAATTTTAAACTTAGTAAAAACCCTTAATACATGAAATGTGGCCTAAGCCCATATATGATATACAAAAGACGCAATTTAAGGGTTAAAGAAAATTCACTATTCATGAGCCAAAGTAATGGATTTAGGGGTTAGAGAATTTTCTACTAAGGTTAAAATTGTAATTACATCTTTTAGCTAGTGGAAATGTCCATTTTACCCCTAAAGGATAAAATAGTCATTTCACCATTTGAAGAAGCAAAGTCAACTTTGCCTTCCACCAAATGAAAAGCTAAAAGGGTAATTAAGTCTTTGCAAAGACTTAAGAGTTAAGTCTTGAAGGAAAAGAAGTATAAAAGGGTTTTATGTTCATTTTTCTTCATAAGTTTTTGAACACCATTTTTCCATTTGAAGCTTATAGAGAGAAGTTGAGAGAGAGAAAGAAAAGGAAGAAAATGTTTCTTCATTTTTCTTTTGATCTTCAATTCTCTTCTTTGTTATTTATGAAAGAACAAATGCTTGCAAATTGAAAATGTGTTTAGTCCAAAACAAACCAAGGAGAAACCTTAAACTTCCTAAAGGTTTTTGAGGGATAATCTTGAATCAAATTGGGCAACCAAGAGAGTGATTCAAGAACACCAAAGAAACCAAGAGGAAACTTGGAGGTGAGCTAGGTGTGGATGATCTAGAAGCTTCACACTTGAGAAGCTCTTTGATAAAGAAAGAAGGAACCTACAAGAGGTAATATGATTACTCTTCCTTCTTCTTTATACACATAATGTGTTTTACAGATAAATTAATTGATTACTTGAATGAATTTAGGACCAAAATTTGGGAAGTGAAATTTTAAAATGTTTGAAATTTCACCTCACCACCTTTCTTCCGTTACATTTGGCTCCACCATTCCTTCAATAATATTTAGTGTTTTATGCTTTTTTTCTTTTTTTTCTTAGTTCTCATATTTAATTATATATTGTTGAATGTTGATTATCTGATCTAATTGAAATCAAATTGAAATTCCAAACTAAATATAATAATAATTTTATAATCAAGGTTGAATTTAGCTACAACAAGGTTGAATTAATGTCGTTGAATTCGATGACAGTAAGGTCAAATTCCACCGTATTAATTGATGACACTCGACCTTTTAAAGTCAAACTCTATCCTATTATAATTGCATTTGACATAATTATCTGAAACCCCTGATACCTGAACTGTATTGTCCCAGACCATTATCCCAAATAACCAAACTGACTTGTATTGAAATGTCGGTACAAATCAGTATTGGTACTTTATATTTTTAAGTTGGGACCAGTTCCTTAATTTTTACATTCCTCGAAGTTTTGGTTCAATATGGGGATTTGTCAATCCTGAACTTTAACTAAACCGTACACGGCCATATCTGCAAGTGTAGAGATCAAATGTAGAAAGTGGGTTTTAAATTTGAGTAAGAGTTATCGAATCCTATAAGAAAGAGGATCTGATTACCAAAATCAATAGCTTATCTATTATCTATACAATGAATATTTAGTTTATTTGATATGAAATAGACTAAACAAAGCAAGTAACCTAATTAAACAAGCAAGAAAGCAATCAAAGGATACAAACAATAAAGATGAAGCTAGCATTTAGACTTCAACTAATACTTCACTTGGGATCCAAATATGATATGATTATTTGGTCATTATAAGATGATGATTAAAGATAACTCTTTCTATGTTAATGAAAGCCCTTTCTCAAGGTGAATGCAAGTACCCAATCAATCCTATCTTTACTCTAGTGATTTGGGTAGTTGATTGAATCCATTAAGTTTTATGAATGAGTGGGTATTATCAACAAAATTTACCTATGCCTTTATGTGACAAATGCCTATATCTACTACCCTTATGAACTAGTATCACACTTTCACTCTCACTACTCTATGTCATATCATAAATAATGATAATAGTTGCCAGTTACTGCCACTTATAAAGGTCAAAGACAACAAATTAATCTCATCATGCAAATCACAATCAACCAATCATATTAAAATCCACAAGTTATATAACAATCTACATCATATTTTCACTTAATTGTAAATGAAAAAAACCACATATCCTCATTTGTCAAAAACATTAATATAAACCCAAAGTGTAAATAACTTTTCCCTTTTTTTCCTAAACGTGAATATGATAACTAAAGGAATGGTGGAGCCAAATGTAGTGGAAGCAAGGTGGTGGGGTGAAATTTCAAACATTATAAAATTTCACTGCACTCAATTTTGGTCCAAACATCCATTCAAGTAATTAATTAATTTGTATGTAAAATACATGTGCATAGAAAGAAGAAGGAAGAGTAATCATATTACCTCTTGTAGGTTTCTTCTTTCTTTATCAAAGAGCTTCCTAAGTGTGAAGCCTCTAGATCATCCACACTAGCTCACCTCTAAGTTTCCTTTAGTTTCTTTGGTGTTCTTGAATCCCTCTCTTGGTTGACCGATTTTGATTCAAGATTTTCCCTTGAAAACCTTTAAGAAGATAAGGTTTTTCTTTCATTGTTTTGGACTAAACTCATTTTTAATTTGCTCGCAATTTTGTTCTTTCACAAAGAACTAGAAAAAGGAATTAGAGATTAAAAGAAAACTTTAAGAAACCATTTCTTCATTTCTTTTTCTCTCAACTTCTTTCTCTTCAAAATTGCTACAACTCAAAAATGATGTTCACTCTTATTTTACAACATAAAAACTCTTAGCTTTTGTATCCTTTGGAAGAGTTAACCATTAAGTCTTTACACCAAAAGACCATTCCACCATTTTAGCTCATCATTGATGAAGGGGCAAAGATGAACTTTTTTCTTCAAATGGTGAAATGACCATTTTATCCTTTAGGGGTAAAATGGACATTTCCACTAGCTAAAAGATGTAATTAAAATTTTAACCTTAGTAGAAAATTCTTTAACCCCTAAACCCATCATATGGGCTCATAAATAGTGAATTTTTTCTAACCCCCCAAATTACCTCTTTTCCATATGACATATGGGCTTAGGCCACAGCTCATATGTTTAGGTTTTCACTAAGTTTAAATTAATAAGTCTTTGATTTAGTCCAAATCAATTTCAATTTAATCTTTCTCATTTGTATCATATGCAAAGCAAGATTTAATTTAATAGAAACCTTCATAGATTAAACATCAAGGCATACTAGGGTCTTTGTAAATTTAATTACATGTTTAATCACTTTACCACTAATCAATTAATTAAACACTTTAATTAATTATTATGGTAAACCTTTTACACTTAGAAGGTGATCACTATTGGGTGTGTGACTTTCTAGGTTCATGTCTAATTAGCAATAGGAATGAGAAAATATTTTTCTCTACTAATGTGAAATCCTCACTTCACACTTAGTCCCATGAGTTGTGAGTGACAGCTAGCATTCCATATCATGACTACCTAATTAGAAATGAATGTTTATAATTGATAACTTTTAATATCACATGAACCATTGATCATAAATTATCATGCACTAGAATCCCTTCATTAAAGATCCTAATCTCGGCTAGGGTAATGGTTTATGTCAAACCCTAATGTGCCTTTATTCTATGTCCTTATCTCAGTTCTAACCCTTTATGAGATTTCTAGTATTGATCATCTTCATCAGAATCCTCTAAATTGAAATCTCCTTCATTATCACTATAAAGTATATTCAACCTTGCAATAACTTGCTCAGCATTTTGGACCTCTGGAGCTATATTGGATTCTTCTTTTTGTGCTACTTCATCATCTATATCATATTGATCTTCATTATCACTTGCATTCATATCAATTTGTGAAGACAATCTCTTTTTATACTCTCTATTATTATCCTTAGTAGCTAGCAATTCTTTATTCCCAACATCATACCCAAAGTCCTCCTCAACAACAAACTCAGATTCATTCCCTTCATCCTCTGAATTTATTACTGATGCATCAATAGGGAAACCACTATGACCTTCATTCACATTTAAATTCATATGCTCATTTGCATTGCTAGCTGATTAAGTACTCTCCTTCTATTGTAGATCTGTATCATCTACATTTCCTCCCCCAATAACATTCTCACTATTTAATTCATTTACATCATTGTTTAAGTTTGCAGTAAAATCATTCACATCATCTACCTTTTCATTAGTATGTTGATTCTCTCCACCTACTTGCTCATCTGTTGTATCACACATACCAACTTCAATCCCAACATCTTCCTGATTAACAACACCTTCTTCTTTGTTAGCATTTGACTCCCCAACACAACCTTCTTTATCAGTTATATACAGATGGAATGTATTCTCCATCTCCATTGATTACTCTACTAAGTTCAATCTCTGAATTTGGAGTCAATGTCAATAAGTGAAGTTGAGCATTAGCAAGCACAGGCTCATCTATGATCTACATACACATTAATTTCATCTCTTTCTTCATAAATCTCTAACATCTCATGTATGAGTGTCTCATTATACAATAATACCAACTCATCACTATCCATTTGTTTTCCCTTAGGGAACCAATATGTCTTAAGATTCTGTACATATCCTAACTGCCTCACCTTTTTTAAAATTCTCATCACACTTAACCTACATATGTCAATGATACTGAAATTATCTATGTTGCCATTTATATAGCTAAACTATGGGTCCCTTACAAATTTACCTCTATGGAAAATCCTAACCGTTACACTTATTTCCCTAGCCATCTTGTAAATATAATTAATAAATCATTACTTCTCATATCTACCACATTTTAGATCAAAACAAATATATAAAAAGAAAACAAGGAAAAAGAGGATGTGTGGGCCACATCAATATTCCATGTTCATTGTAAGGCCTCACCAAAGCACTAGCCCAGTCCGCTAGTGGGAACCAAGATGCTCATTCGAGTTTGCATTCACGATGGAACCCTCGGATTCGGATTGGTTGATTTTTGAAAATGATTTTGGAAGTCACCACCCTAATTTATTTTTAATTGGGAAAATTAAGAAAAAACCCAATTTGACTCCAATTCATTAATTTTCAATTAATTTACCTATGGATAAAATCACTAGTCTTCGAACCAGGTTGAGTTCAGGGACTAGGTTTTTAGTTTTAAATAATCTAAATTTGGCTCTTTAAATTTAATTTGACTTGAAAATTACATTTCATGAATGACATTTATAAGATAACAATTGCAAATAAAATACATGAATATGGCATAACATGGATGCATGAAAATTAATGAAACAATAAACATTCACAAATAAAGGAGAGTGTTCCCTCAAACTTTAAAGATTTAGGGGAACTATATGATCACTCCTTGGATTTGAAGTTTGGATTTAAATTTCAAATATGCCTACGTACCCTATTTGAATAGGGATAAAAATCCACGTAGTTCGTTCCACGATTAAGTAGAGGGGTTTACAAAATGATTTTTGATTTGGAGAATAAATTTGATGAAAATACCTTGGATTGTGATGGATGAGATGGAAAAAGAGTTTTGTCGGACCGAAGTTCCATATCGGACCGGGCAAGTGGATTGATTAATGATTAAAGAAAATGATTGATGAATGAAAGAAGTCACGTAGAGTAGTCTATGATCCAAATAACCCCATCCCTTATTTTGTAATTGGTATATGTTTTGAAAATACACAGCAGTTCAAGGAAGCTTGTACAAAGTACTCAGTTACCATATTAGTTTCTTTATATTTCAAAAAGAATAAGCCTTCAAAAGTACTTGCAGTATGCAATTTCAAAGACCATCCTTGGAGAGTATTTGCATTAGTGCATAGCATATCAAATGACTTTATGATCAAGTCATACAATCATAAGCACATATACAATAAGAACCTACTACTTCTAAAAATCAGAGAAAAGGGAAGGAAAAGCAACTTAGTCCAAGGAACTCACTAAGAAAACAAAGAAACTACATGTTGGTGAAGGTTTATATATTGATCCAAAGACTGGAAGTATCACTTAGAATGTGAGTTTTCATATATTTATTCGCTTGATACATAAATTTATAAGAAATTGGATTTTGTAACTAGCTCAATTATAATGATTGTCAATTACACTTTTTGGTCAATAGCCTGGTTTGAATGTGAATGGATTCTTTGAAGTGATAATACTATTCCTAAAGAACAACAGGGAATTACCACTCCTGAGCCTCCTATGAACATCTATAAGCTAAACCCCAAGTATAAGGAGTTCCAAGTTGCTGGATTGAGATGGTTTGACAAGAAAAGCACAACAACAAGATAATTGCAATAGGAAGTAGAGCAAAGAAAAGGAAAAATGCAAAAAAAAAAAAAAAAAAAAGGAGAGAAAGTCAAGCATCTCAACAAAGTCAAGCATCTGAATAAGTCAACCATCTCAACAAGGTCAACCATCTCAACAAAGTCAAGCGTCTCAATGAAGTCAACCATTAGGAGATTCACATGTTAAACATACTAAGTTTTAAGCATTCTAATTTCTATATGTAAGTTGGGTATCAAATACAACAGCAGATGCTCCTATATCACATATTAGATGTACTATTGCTCCACCATCAATTCTTGGCTCTGGCATATTCAAACCTTCCAATAAATATGTTTTCCAAATCCAGAGTCAACATATTCTCAAGGGCATGAGAAAGCTAAATTAGGTGCACAATCAAGAATAAAAGCACATACCTCAACTGAATTTTCACATCAATATCAGTCTTACCAGTAGCATCCTCTTCATATGCCTCACCAACAACCTATGAACATGACTCATGGATATCCTCTTCATATGCCTCACCATCAAGTTTTTAATCAATAAACTTCTCATACCCAAGTTTAGCAAATGAATCTTAAGCAGAAGTCTAAGCTAGTCAGGCCTCCTAGGAAGAGGTGAATGGCTGATCCAACATGTGGTGGATGTATATTTTGTGTTTTTGGATTTATAGTGCAGAACTTATGTTTGATTTGTTTGGTACACATGATGCATATTACATTCAACGTTGGGACTATTTTGACAGCACAACAAAATGTGAGTGTTCTTTGTAACCATTTTGATTTTTTGTCAAAAGAAATGTAATTCGGTCCCTTAGTTCAGCATAATATTTCTTTATGTATTTGACTCAAGTATGATAATATATTATCATGAATATTTTTTTTTCTCTACTTTATTATTATTATCTTCCATTAGTGATCCTTATTATTATTTGTAGCAGTCAATAACTTGAATGTATTCATAACTTCAATGTATTAATACTAATTTGTTATTGTTAATCTCAACTCAAAGAACTAAATGCATAAATGCAAGAAACAATTCAATGTTTAATAAATACACTATGTTCATTAAAACAAGAGGGCAAATAACAGAAAGGAGTTGGCATCAAATACAATTGCATTCTTTTCCTAAACATAGACAAAAAAAAAATACAATATTAGCACTACCACAATTTGTTTACCCCATTGCCCAACTCTCACTTCTAACCTCCTAACCAATCCCATTGCCATTCCATTTCATTATCACACATGGAACAATAACAATTAAGCAAATACATATAATCTTCTTCAACATATATTCTTCATATATTTTTCGCTCCTCTATTCTTCTCTTCCAAATGCTTTATTAAAATGCATCTCTTCCACCTCCACATATGGTACAAAAAGGGGCAATCCCTATCTATTTGACTCACTGAGAATTATATTCTCTTTCTTCAACCTCCAATTTTCATTCTTCAGCTAGTTTAAGATTACACTTGATATTGGATTTACATCTTCATCATGCCATTTAAAATATTGGTAATGCCTTTTCTCTCACAGGAAAAAAGAAAATCCTATAACTCTCAACATGCCTAAAAAGTAACAATAATATATCAAAGTTCACAATAATCTTGAGACTTAATATGCAATGTTCGCCTAGTTTATGATTCTGTTATGATTAATTGTGCTCTAATGAATTAAATAGAATTTACATGATAACTAATGATGTATATAAAAAAGTTAGAGAATACAAATTTGAAAGTTAAAGTGAAAGAAAAGAAAGGGATTTAAAAGGAAATTTTTAAGTATGATAATGGGCTTATGGGTTTGTTAATGGGTCTTGAAATGCCAAAGGCCTAAGCCTAATAAGGGGGTGGCCTGCCCATAGTCTCAAGAGTGAGTGAATATCAAAATTATAAGCTAGAATAATTGGCCCAAGACAAATAGAAATTGATGTTGTAAAGATAGCCACAAACATTGAACTAAGTCAAAATCCTAAGGCAAATTGAATTCCTATCCTTCCCACATGTAAGTCTAGGTTCATTTTTAGTATTCCAATACCACATGATGAACATCACAAGTTTAGATGAAATGATGACCATCCAAATGAAGTAGATCATAGCAATTTATTAAGATCAAATCTTAGCCATTGGATTAAGCTCAATCAAATCCTCACCAACCAACCCATCATATATATATATATGTGGGAAGGATAGGAATTCAATTTGTATATATGTATATATGTATATATATATATATATATATATATATACATACATATATATATATATATATAATATATATATATTAT